>JACBWW010000038.1:2555916-2781794 GCA_020086605.1 Lanius collurio | reverse complement strand
CGCCCCCGCCCCGGCGCGCTGCCCTCCGCCCGCCCCTGGGGCTGACATCAAACCTGGGCTCCATCTTAGCTCGGCCGGGCGCTGCCGAGTGCGGCGGCGGGGGCTCGGCTCGGCGCGGCTCCGCCGGGCCCGGCCCTGCGCTGCCCCCGCCTCTGGGTTGCGGCTGAGGCCGCCCGCGGCCCCGACCTCCTGACCGCCGCGCCGGGGGAAGTCACGGCTTTTTCTGGGCCGAGGAACAATTGCCTTCATTGTGCGGATAGAGTTCGGCGTGTGTTATTATTTTGATATTTTTAGATTTTTTTTTTTAAATACACGGCCTAATTTGTACTTCTTCTGATTAATTTTTTAGTTCGGTTCATGGGAGTTTTTTTTTCTCCTGATGTGTAAAAGGCACACCCGCCATATGTCCCACATGAATGCTACCTTTCATTGGGATTTATTTATTTTAACTTATTTTGCACCTAGATTACAGTGGATCAAAAGCTATTATTGACAATAGTAATAATACTTTAGATGACTCAGAATACTGTTCTGGATTCAGAAAATGCCTTGGAATTCAGTGTGTAGATGCTATAAATAGTAATTTGGTTTGGGTGGCTTTTTTTGTTTTGTGTTTTTTAAGCAACATGTTGCTTTAATGGGTACTCAGTGTAAGAGACGTTCTTATTCTCTGATTCTCCCTGGTTTTAGCAACACATTTCTTAGCGGGACAGAGGGTGTATTTCATTTTGAGATATTAGTGGTGGCAGACGAATGTAAAGTGCCCCACGTTCATCCCAAAAGAAGCTGTCAGCTGCTGTGCTCAACCTTGACTCTGCCCCACTGAGGGCATCACGCTGTGATTCACTCACAAGTCATGTTACAGGTTGCTGCTGATGCGTGAATGCTCTCCAGGACACCGAAGTGATGTAGCCTCTTACTGAACCTCCCTGGGATATTTTGGATTCTGTTGCAATTGTTTGGGAAATAAATAGTCAGATGTTGATACACAGAATAATTTGTGAGTGTTACATTGTAACTGAGCAACTGTAACTTAGTCTGGCAAATGCTTGTCGACTGTAGTACTGTTTGGGTTGGGAGCTGTGTTCTCAGGGTTTCTAAGCCTTAATTAATTCCTTATAAGTTATGTACCCTGCGGTGCACCTGAGGATCACTGTCACTGCTGACTAGCACTCTGATTCTCTGCTTCTGCCCACTGACTCCACTGGACAGCCCTCACCTACATTTAGAGGTAGTTTCACTTGAGAAGACTGCACTGCCAAAAAGCATGCCATGGTGAAGAAGTTCTCTGTACAAGAGTTTGCTGGAGATGTACGAGGCTGCTGCAAGAGTTTAATTTGGTTCCAGGGGAGCTGCTAGCCACTGACATCTCAGTGTTTGAAGGAAGAGAAGGATTGATATTATTACATGCAATAATAGTGTGTTTTGATGGCATCTGCTTAAAAGGGCAGAGTTAAGGTCGAGCTTTCAGTCACTGGAGTTGTTTACAACGTAATTTAGTTTGGAAGGGTGCTTTGGAGGTCATCTGGCCTAGCCCCCTGCTCAAAGCAGGATGAACCCCAGGGTTCAGTCAGATGGATGGGCCCTTTGAGACTCCAGTATTTACATGTATTGTAAAGTGAAGTTTTTGTGGCCAGAGAAGTCAGGTTTGGGGAACTGGTTAGTCACAGATGCGAGCAGAATGTCTTCAGTCACACTCTGTGAAACACAAAAGAAGGTGCATCCTTCTTAATTCAAGATACAAATTAATGAGGAAAGGGCTTTAGGAGTTCCTAGATAGACAATGGCTCGTTCATACCCGAACTAAATACTGTGGCAGTGTAGACCTGGTTTACAATGGCAGAATTAAGTCTAAAACTTAAAATTTTGCCCAGTACATGCATGTCCTATGATTACATTTGGATGTGGCTAACTTGGACAAGTCAATTCATTTTCACTGGAATGTTTTAAGGAATTTTGCTCACTCTTGTGTGTATGTGCGTCAGGGTTTGTTTTCCCTTTCAGCTACTTTAGGAGTTAGATATTTTCTCATTTACTCAGCATAGGAATCTTTAAAAATATATGTATAAACACAACCCTGTCTTTCTTCTCCTTGTTGTCTTGCTTTCCATTCTACCTCAGGCTATTATTTTCTTTACTGAGTCTTCCTGAAACTGCTAGATGGGACTCGGAAGAGCTCAGCCTCGAAAGTAAAAGTTTTGGGAAGTCTTCAGGCACTCGAGTAAATGTTTAAGATCTAGAGCACTACATTGCCTTAAGTGCATCAATCGATACTCCTTGGGGTTTGATTCTGTCTCAGAGGCGTGTCAGCAATGCAATTTGCGAATGAATGCCACAATTCCATTTATTCAAAGCTTGCATTTATTACAGAGTCTCAGGCAGAATTAAATGTTACATTGATAGGTCTGAACTGCTGCTAGCTTTTGAGGAATGTTTTCAATGCAGGACAAACTGTAGTGGCAGTTTGTTAGATTTGTTTTGTTAAAGGAGGAGATGTGGCATTGGTCCAATATTAGTTTCAATATCAAAAGCTGGATATCTGATTATAAGGGTGTGTAACTCTTCTGGCTTTCATGGTCAGGTACAGTGTTGGATGTTCCAGATACTGTGTTGAAGTGTTCTGCTGTGTCTATACAGTAAAAAACCACTTGAACTCTGTGAAGCTTTTTATTATATTGTGTTTTTATTGCTCGATTATATCATCAGAGGACAAAAAGACTGCTGTCACACAAGTAAATTAACAGTGATTTAGACCTTCTTTCGTTTTTTTTATTTCTGCAGCTTGTTTCATCTGATCCTTTCTGATAGCAAGAAAGGATGCATTTTTTCAGGAATGCAGATGTGTTTTTCAGAAGACTTCTCAATGTCAGGAGCGCCTTTACTGTCACTTAGTATTTAAGAGTTGCCTCTAAGACAAAAGACAGGAATCCTTCTCTTTCAAATGAGTTTATTACTTACACTGACATGTATAAGGGGAAGATTTTATTTCTTCTTCTAGCATGTTTTATTTATTCTTCTATCATGTTTACTGTTTTTGACCTCTTACCACTGTGGGGATCTTGATATAGCACATAGTCCACAAGAGGATCCACATAGGGAAAATTATTATTCTTGGTATGATTAGGTTAATAATTTCAATGCTTTCATTATGGTTATCCTGGTGGTACTGTAATGAACCTCTCAAATGAACAGCAGCCTTTTGGTGGATTGAGTAACAACCCCATTACTCTATCCGAAAACACTTTTCTCATTTTGTCCCTCTTGTGCTAGTGAAGTCCTCACAGATGTTTCAAAAATACCTTCTCCCTTTATGGGGGTCCCTTCTGACCCCTATGTAAAGTCTGTCTCTTTAAATTTATATGCTAATTTTTTTTGTTTTGTTTTGTTGTTTGTTTTTATTTTTGTGTGTGAACTAAGTAACTTTTACAAGATGATTCAGTGATAAGTGCCTAAAGCACATCAATGGTAGGTGATATCTTAGTGTTGTACACTAATGGTATAAAATGTAGATAAATCACACTGGAGTACAGAATGAGCTGCTGAAGAGTAAGTGTTGTGCTCATTAAGCTAGTGAATCTTTAGGATCTTATAAGTGAGATTTTAGAGGGGGTAGAGGTGCCAAATGTTTAGAACAAAAGTGCAAACTTTATAGTCTGCCAAACAGGAAAACCAGCAGGGAGAGCAGTGGAATGGGAAATGTAAGAGCATGCAGACAGAATGCATTTTTACTTTTAAAATGGATGAAGAATGAGTATGACTTAATCTTTGTAGCAGAGTGATTGTTGTCTTTTTCATATGTAAGAAGGCAGGAGTAGGAGGAATTAAGTTCAGGAAAAAAAGAAGGAAGAAGAGGAGCCAGAAGGAGCTGGCTGTTCAAAGTGAAGTATTAGTAATTTCCTATAATTTAATCAGACCAGATCCCAGAGCAAGATAATGAGAGCATGACCTACAAAAGAGGACTTTTTGGAAGTTAAAAGGGTTTCTAACATGAAGCTTCACAAGGCATGTGATTTGTCATGAAGCATTGTATAGAGGACTTTTCCTTTAACATTGCAAAGAAATCATAATATGGGCATGAGTTCAGATGGTTAGGGAGAGCTGATACGGATTGTGTCTGGAATCTTTTTACTATTGCAGCATTTTAAGCATGACTCTGGAGTTCTTTAAGAGTATATCTTCTAAATAACATTTTGTTTTGTTTCCTAGTATAGCATTTTTTGTTGCCTGGTTTGCTATTCATCGTACATGATTTGTATCATTTGGGTTACACATACAAATCTCTCCAGGATGTTTGGAGGCTAAAGTATTGTGTGCTTTTCAAAAATAATAATAGTATGCCAAGTACCTGGACTGCAAAGTAGCCTGTAGTATGTAATAGAATCCAGTTTTCATGGTGATGGGGGCAGGTTTCTTAGGCCTTCTCTCTGCCCCCCAAAAGTAAACCTTCTTTTTGTTCTACTTTAAATATATTCTCTGAGCAATACATGCTAAGTATTGATATAAGCATGAAGAGTAGTAAATTGGGCTGAAGGAAACAAAAGAAACCTTCAAAAAAGTGGATAATATCCCTTTCTCCAGGGATTTTCTTTTTTAAATGTAGTTAAGTGATAAGACTTGACCCATACTTCATTTGAAGGGATACATGCTCTAGGGTACAGACCGCATCAATGCTGCAGTTCTACACTGCATTGTGGCTACTGTAGTGAACGATTCAGCAACTTGTACCCATAAGCTCACAAGAAAGCATCTTTCAGGTTTTCTTTTTTTGCAGACTAACTTAGAATCACCTTTATGGTAGTGTTATGCTCCTGAAGATGATTTCTCTTTCCCTCACCTAGTATCCTTCTTGCTCTAGACACCAAATATTTTGAATGTCCTGTTTAAACCTGACTGCTTAGGAGTTAGCGCTGTTCCTTAAAATTTCTCCTGCCTTTCAAGGAATTTCCTTGTTTGGGGTGTATTTGTACTGAGTAGTGGAGATCCAAGTTAAGCCTGACACTAAGACAAACCTGTTCCATTTTGCAGGTTAAGAATTCACAGAGTCTGCATTTGGGTAATTTGGAATGTCACAAAATTCATGTTTGGACGTTTTTTTCTCTGAGAACCATTCAGTAAAGAGAGAAAAACTGAGCTGCATGAATAGTCCTTTCCCTCATTCTTTTCAGTACTTAGATAACAGGACTGGAAGCAGAGGGGAAAGAGTGACTAGTGCTGATAGCACAGCAGTCCGAGAGAGAACGTTGCATGCGAGACTGATGATTTGGTTGCTGTTTTAGAATAAATCCCATTAAAAATTAAAGGGTTACCAAGTGGTAGTGGTTTTGTAATGAGTGGTATAATCAGCAGTTTCAGCTGATAAAATTGAGTTCCAAATATCTGCACTATTTTGTTTCTTTTATTTTGGGTGCTCTCACTAGGGTAGAAATAACATTTTTTGAAGCAACTCAAAGCCCAGCTACTGTCATCATCCCTTTGAACTCTGCATTGCCCTACTGTAAGGATTCCCTTCCTCAAGGACGGTTTTAGCTCTGCTGGCCCTCATCTGGGGTTTGCAGCTTGGATGGGGTTTTCCTCTGTTGCAGGGGCTTTCTATGCAGGTGCAAAGAATTCTTTCCTTCATGGTCTCAAGTTTTATCTGAAAGTTTCTGAAAAGGAAAAGATTTGGCACAAGCTTGCTTTAAAATTACGACTTCTTATTGTTTTGAAATTTTACAGCTTCATTTGTTTTATGAATGTTTTGGACATGTCCTGAATCTTGGTGGCCGCTAGACTTTTGTAAGATGCTGTATCAGGGCAAGTAACTTTTAGAAAAAAGGATTAAAAGAGCTGCTGGTTTTACTAAGTATGTATTTAACTTACTGAATAATCCCCATGCATGACTTTAATGAACACAAATTCTTTGCAACCTTCTAGACTTCACTTTGATTTGTGTAGTAGGACAAATAATTGCTCATCTCAAAAATTAAAATACGAACAGATCTTCCCCAGCTAGCTGATCATTATCTGGAGTGAAAAGTAAGGAACAGAGAGGGTGGCAGACAAGTGTATTTAGATAGCAGCTGGTGGTGTAGCTGTGTTTGTGTGCTTTCCTGAAGCACAGCCAGAGTCTCTCCCTTTATAAACTACTGTGCCAAATCTAGACCTGGCAACTAATGACTGAGGACCCATTTCTTTATGTGTTTGGAGGAGAACCTCCTGTTATCTACCTCTGTGTTTCTGGCACTTCAAGCCCACGAGGAGCCCTTCTCAGGTACCAGAGTAAGCACAACAGCAGCCTAGAGCTGCTCTAATTTCTACTGCCCCCAGGCTCTCACCCTGCTCCTCCTTCTGGAAAGGAAGGCTGACATAATGCTTTTGTCAATTCTGCATTGCCAAAGGGAGTTCTTTGCACAGCGAATAACTCTGAAGGGGGCTCTTCTGCCCACCTTGAGGTACTTGAACATTGCCCATAAGGCCTAAATAGGCTTCATCATAATTGTTTATATTGTCTTCCTGCACAGTGCTGTGCCATGCTGAGATAACAAAGCAAGCTCTAAATAAGCTGCCTTGTGTACAGGAGGCCGTTATCACAGCAGTGTGCCCAGGTTAATTCAGCTCTACTACTTGTGGGTATACTCCAGCTGCCTCAGATATCACCACACAGCACCACGTTACTTAGTATGGACACACTCCCAGCAGAATCAGAGTTGTTGTCTTTGAAGGCATTTACTGGCCTGCATAAAAGTTCTTGGTAAAGCCCACGGAGTTCTCGGCCGAGAAATGCACTTTGGAAAAATGTTATCAAATCCCATGACCATTGTCACATCTGTTTGTTTGTTCAGCAGGAATGGATTGGACATGAACGTAGTAATTCTTCTTCACTTCTAGCTATTCCTCTGCATCTAAATTTTGGGTGGATTTTTAGCCAGAATGTCAAACCAGGTTGTTGTCATTTCTGCTGTGTCTGTGCCCTAAGTAGCCATAGCAGTAGTTTCTTGTACTGGGAGCTTGGCACAGAATCCTAAATTTCTTTAAAATAAGATAAGGTTTGAGGAATGTCCATTTCTAAATGAATACTTGCACATTAATTATGTGACCTCTGACTTCTTGAGGGTGAAAGCTGAGGTGTAGTGCCTAAAAACAGGTCTGGGAGGGAGCAGTGCCTATTTCACATGGTCTGCTGCTGTGTGCTCTCCTACCACTATGAGTAGCTTCCTAATCCTCTCTTGTTTGGCTTTGCTTGTTAACCCCAAGCAATCCTCTCAGGGACAGAGAAAGCAGCTGTCTTTGGTAGCAAGCACAGCAAGACTTAATAAATGCTTCTTGAAGCTTCTCTTAGGCATGCTACCATAATATCATCCTTGCAGGAGGAATTAGAAATATGGGGAATATAATTTGCCATGTTTTAATCTGACATTTAGAGAGAGGAAAATATTAAATTATAGGCAACTAGATTCCTGTGACATGTACAGGAGGGAATAATTTCAGTGTCTGAAGCCTCAACCTTTTGTGTCTGAACCAGTTGGAAAGTTAATGAGAACAAAACACCTCAGGTGAGTAATGGGGCCGAGGAAAATGGTGAGGAGCCCATTATTTATCAGAAATAGAGCATGGGAGGTTGCTTATAGAAGAAATAAACAGAAACTAGTCAAAACCAAGAAAAGATCTTTGTTAAAGCAGGTACTCTGGTTGTTGTCACCTGCTGTGGTTGAATATTGCCAACCACACAGTTTGTGAGCTCCTCCCTTTGCTTTGTGACCCCTTGATAGGCATTGTGAGCACAGGAGGGATAATTACAGGCACTGTAGCACCTTGATCTGATGCTTCCCATGTTCTGGTTATTGCCACCTGCATATTAAGATGAGGGAGATTTCTAGCTGACTTTGTTGTTTCTCTTACTTTATTGATCCCTGGAACATTTTTAATAAATGTGTTCTAAAGCAACAATTTTATATTTTTTGAAAGCCCTTTTCTAAGAGTCAATGCTTTGAGTGCTCAGTGTGGGTTTTTCTCTTCTGTATGTTAATAAAAGGGAAGAAAGTTCACAGTATTTGCTGCCACTACCTTTCTGGCTACAATATTTAGAATAATTTGACTTCAGTGAGTGCCCTTATAATTATTTTGAAAATTGAACTTTATTATCAGGAATGGGCCATCTTTGCAGCCTTCTTTTGATCTCTCTTGTAGTGCTAGGGTGATGCAAATGTTATGGAAGTTGCCTTGGTCCCCAGTTGGGAAGTCTCATTGCATGGGGATGTTTGAAGGAGAGAAATAATCCTGTTATTTCATACATCTTCGTATCACTGCAGCTTGGAATAGGCTGTGAATCAGAGATGGGAAGGGTTAGAGATGAAGCCACAGCTGGAATGCATTCTGATCTGCTTATTGCTAGTTAAGAGCCATTTCCAGCTGCTGCTGCTAAGCTGGTCTCCAGGCTGAGGCTGGGTTAGAAAACACAAGGGACAATCAGAGCTCTTGCTGTGTTTTTCCTCTGCCAAACACCCTGGTATCTCACAGGAGAGAACCTGTCCCTGCACGTAAATCGGACAGAAGCATTGGGGCTGTTGAATATGTAGCAGTAGTGATTCTTCTGAATCGAGTGGAATGGACTGCTTTTGCCAGGGTGCCACTGGGATTGTTGGGAAGCTGGGATGTCTTATTCATGCTCAGAGGAAGAAATAATGAGCTAACCAAAAAAGTCAAAGTAGGCATAGGTCAGGATGTACAACAGCACATCATCTCATCAGGGTAGGCAAACACAACCAGTTATTTGACAATTTTTCAAACTCTGATATGTCCTTTCTATGAAGACCAGCCAGCCAGAGACCTGCAGCAATAAAGAGACAGAATATGTTCTTCTTCCTTTCCCGGAAGCTACCTGGGTTAACCTGGTGCCTGGGAGATGAAAACCTCACTTTAGCAAGCAAGAATTTTTCCCTTGCTATTTTACTGGTGCTGTAAGCCGTAACTATGTTCCTTAAACAGTTTTGGGGTCTAAGGGTTGTAGGTTGCAGTGATAGAGCCATTGGGGTATATGATGACTGTGGGGATGTTTGGAGGTTCCAAAGGATAGTATACAGACATTAAATCTCTCTCTTTTTGAGTGTCTTTTTGGTTGGTTTTTTTTTTTCCTTGTGGTTCAACAGGAAGTTTTCTTTAGAGGATCTTCACACCTATTGGCAGAGCTTCACACACAGCTTTTTTCAGCTTTAATTCTTGTGTACTAATACTACACCAATGAGATCTATTTTTCTTCTTCTCTTTCTTCAAAACCACTTGTGGTGTAATCACTGCTTTTATCACTGATACTTCTTCTCTTTGTTACCCTTTGCCAGTCAGTATTTATGATAAGTTTTATGTGCCAGCTGAAGAAGATTGGTCAGGAAAAGGTAGGAAAGAAGAGAGAGGAATAGCCATTTGTCATTTTGGCAATAGCAGTACTTTATCAGTGTCACACCCTGAATGCTATTGGTGGTTTCAGAAGTTAATAGAGAAGGTATTTGGAATTAGTTCAAGAGAAGATACAACATGCCTTAAAGCCTTGGAGAGAAAAGTAAAGGTTGCCATTTGTATCATGCCTGACATTTTTGTCCTGGCTTAGGAAATTAGTGACAGTAGTGGTGAAGAATGCAGATCAGAAATACCGTGTTCTTCTGTAGGACTTCTGATTGCTCTTTCAGCCAATTGTCTCCTGAATTTCTGGGGTAGCAGTAGACATCAGAAATTGCTCTCCAAGATTACCTTGTGCATGAGAGATGAGTAAATACTGTTTCCTCTGCCTTTGTTGGCTATGTATAGTGTATAGGCATACAAGCCAGGGAGTTAACCTCATGTCCTAGGCATGTATGACCAAACAAAAAAAATTAGTTTCAGCCTAAAAGAAAGCTCAGCTTCCCCAAGAAACTACTAAGCATATCTTTCCTACAGGACCTAACTAGAATACAGGCTAAGTCATTGAGGTTGTCCATCTGTAGAGCAGTTGTCCCTCAGAGGTCAGTGGGGGAAAAAGTTGGAAAACATTCTCCTTTAAATTACTAGATGTGTTCTGGATGCTGCTCTATGTTCTGCAATGCTGCTGAAAACTTCTAACAGAGCTTTCCTCAAGTATTGGGGCTGTGCTAGGCTTACATCAGTCTGTCCCTTTACAAACTCTGGTCAGAGTTTGTCACCTCTCAATTTCAAAACATGGCTATGGCTTTGAAGAGATACAGGAAACCAGTTCTGTTGCACAGTCCATTGTATTTAATAACTTGTGTGTGTGGAGGAAGAAGGATGAGATATATAATTATTCTTTCAGTTTCCACATCTGTGCATTAGCTATTTTCTGTTCTCCTGTTCTGGGAATCTCTTGTTATAACTAGTGAGGGAGGAGGTATGGAAAGGGAATTTTTACCTGAGATCACGTGCATCTACCTTGCCATAGGTTTAATATTCCATTTTTAGCCCAAATCAACTCACTGGCAAGGACAATGGCCTGTGGTTTTTCGACTCTTGTGCCACCTGTGAGAATTGGACTGTTCTTTATATTCCCACCAGAGGCAGTTGAAGCAGCCCTGCCTTGAAGATGAAATCAGTAACTGCAGTGCTTCAGTAGTATTTGCTTGTCTTTACCTTCCTCTCTATATTGGTGATTTCTCCCTATTTTATAGATGCGAGCGCCGTGCATGGCTTGGGGAGGAAGGTGGTTTAGGTCTCATAGGAGGAACTGAGAAGAGACTGGGAACCTCCTGTGGTTCTGCTCAGCCAGGCAAGGAGTAGTGATGGAGAGACAGCAGCTGCTCTTGCTGTGGTGTTCAGGTGGGCTGAGGGTCCTACACAGAGCCCGAGTTAATGTAGAAACAGCAGCCTCAAATAATGACAGCAAGGGAGCTTTATTTTCTGGAGCTATCACTTTGGTATTTAGAAACCTTTTTAAAATAAGCCTGTTGTAATCTTGTTTATTGTAATTAAGGATTTGCTAGTAATTTAAATAGTTGGTTTTGGCAATGTGCAGGTCATCTTCTTATAGGTATTGCTAATGTCAGGTTGGAAACATTTACACAAGAATAAAAGTCAAGGAAGCAGGTAATTGACTGATTTATCAACCTTAGCAGACAATTTTTTCTGATACATCATGGTGGCTATGGTAAATTTACTCTGGATTGCTTAAGGGCACGATCCTATATGGTGTGTACAACACATGAGGGCAGCTCCTCGGAATGAATGGGTGAAGGAGCAGGTAATCAGCCATCGTGGTTTCGGTGCCTCAGTTGGGCCTTTGGTCAATGGCTTGTCTCTTAGGAAAGTTGGGGATTGCTATGCACAGCACAGCTGAGAACATAGGTGATTTACAGCTTTTTCATGGGGCTTTTAAATCGATTTTAGTCTTTCAGGTAATGTGAGAACTTTTGTAAACTTATGGCCATTCCCAGGCCGTAATGCTAAACTGCAGTTGTTATCAGAGAATTATTTATTTTCATTGCCCATAGACTGTATGCAACAAAGTGGTATGTTTGAACTCTTTTATCACTTTTTTTGCCAGCTGCATTGATGCTTGCAACTTCTCTTCTGCTTCCTTTCCACCTGTAAGGGTGACTAAAATCATGTTGCTGTGGTGACCCTGTCAGTTTTAAATGACAAGCCATACTAAAATGAGTCACACCTATTGAGAGTTAATCAGCAGTGCAATAATCTGTACCACAAATGGATCACTTTGTTCTTGGCTCCTGTAAATTGAGAGGAATATTTGAGAATTCCTGTGCCTCCTTCTTTTTACTGTTGGGGTTGTGGCTTCTGAGGTTTGCAGTGCGTTTCAGGCAATGAAGATGCATTTTGTCGCAGTAAGGAGTTGAGACAGCTATCACTGCAGCCAGTTCTGGGGAGGTGGCAGGTCAGGGGCAGGCCTTAATTGAGATGAATTGTTGGCTGTTGAAGGCACTCAGAGCAGACAGTTTGTAGATGTAGCTTAAGACCAGAGTACATGGGTATGCAAAATAGAGCAGACCACCAATTTTATTTGTTACCAGAGAAATGAAGACTAGAAAGCAAAGCTTTCCTGTGGGTTGTTTGGTGGGGTATTTTTTTGGCACCTAGAGCATATAAAATGTGACCTAAGAAACTGTACTATTCATAATTACTTCAGTTTTGGTGTGGAGGCTGCTGTGACTGAGAACTGAATTACCACAAAGCACGTAGCCATTTGGAAATGAGTAATTGAGCCTCTGGTTTGCAGATAGACTACACTTAAGATAAGGTAGTTTTGTGTTTCTGCTTAGAATTTCCTGATAGAGGCACTAGTTCTGTGTTCCACAAGCAGCTTCTTAAAGAAGGTTTTGTTAATGACCTGCCAAAGGATATAAAATCTTATTCATGGAGTTAGATGTTATTGGAGGATGGCTTTAAGATATTATGGATTTCTATATTGAATATTTGGCATTCGTGTGATTCTCCCACAATAATTTGATCTCCTGTGGAAACTAAAATTCCTCCTCTAGGGACTTTTCTAGTTGTAGCCAGCTTTTCCAAATTGTTTGCTAGAATTGTCTGAGGTTTCCTTTCCCATGTTATGAAATTGTAGAATATTTTCCCTCCTTTATGAGGTAGGCTGACATGATAGGCCTAGTCTTTGGACTAAGGATAAGAAAAGTCTTGAAAATAATCTTTAGCTCTTCTTATTTTGGAGGTGCCAGCATCCCTATTATCATTTGGTGTTTGATATTTTCTCACTGCAGCAGCCTATTGCATTAGACCTCTATCTAGAGCAAAACAAATGAACAAGCAAAGTAAATTTTGGCTAACTAGAAACAATTGTATGGAGTTTTTAAGCTTCTTTATAACTAACAAAAGGTAGGATTTTTAATTGCTGTGCCGAGCTTTACATGTGGCAAATGTGCACTGATGTCAGTGGTACAGAGCCATTCCAGGTGCAGGGAATGTCTCTGGATAGACTTGCACAGAAACCATTTGAACCACCACAGATTGTTAACACTGTTTCCCATTTCCAGCAGAGCTGTGGGAATAACAGTGGAACTCCTGCACATCCAGTTTTCCCTCAACTTTATGATAATCTATCAGAGTCATAAACTTGTATCATAGCTGGTTTTAAAAAACACAGAGAAGCCTGAAATTCCTGAGAAGGGACTTTAATGTGGCTCAGAAGTTGCTGCCTGAAAAATTGTTTGGTTTTATAGAAAATGGTTTGACATGTTCTCTGTTAACATCAGGAAGAAGTGATGAATTCCTTTGATATGTTAATGTACAGACTCCACATTTTCTGTTAGCCACATTCCTTTAGTGTATAAGTCAGTCTGGTCATTATCCTATGCTTTATGAAACATTTGCCCAGCTTCAGCTATAGGTTATTATAGGATGCTTGTAAGGGCCTGTGGAAGAAACTTTTGATAAGTCAGACTGTGGTATTTTGCTCAGTCTCCATAAAACTGTTGCAAGAACATTGGCAACATAAAATAGCTTTTGTAAGGAACATGATTCTCTATTGTTTTACTGACACTTCATGTGTTTTATGAACCTGTCTTGGGGCTACTAGGCTGCCTTTGCAGCATAAACTGACCTCAGAAATATTTGCTTCTTCTGAAAACCTCCGTCATAAAAATCATCTGTCTCCAGTTATTCTGTGTGTTGATCACAGAACCACAGAATGGGTCAGGTTGGAGGGGACCACAGTGGGTCATCTTGTCCAACCTTCCTGCTCAAGCAGCGTCATCCAAGAGCACCTGGCACAGGATTGTGTCCAGATGGTTCTTGAATATCTCCAGCAGGGAAAACTTCTCTCTGGCCAATCTGTTCCAGTGTGTGGTCACTGCACAGTGAAGAAGTTCTTCCTCATGTTCAGGTGGAACTTCCTGTGCATCAGTTTCTGCCATTGCCTCTTGTCCAATCACTCAGCACACCTAAGCAGAGCCTGGATCCTCCTCCTGGCACACCCTCCTTTAGATACTTTTTATACATTGATGGTCCCTTCTCAGTTGTCTACACTCAAGCCTGGATGGGTCCAACTTCCTCAGCCTGTTCTTGTAAGAAAGATGCTCCAGTCCCTTAAAGAGCTCTCTTGTAGAGCGCCACATCTCTCTTGTACTAAGGAGGCCAGAACCAAACTCAGCACTCCAGATGTGCCTCACCAGGCCTGAGTAGAGAAGCCAGGATCACCTCCCTGGTGATCAAGTTGGGTCAAGTCAGCTGATGGAAGCTTTTTGTGTAGGCTGTTCTTTTGTGGTGCACCTCTTAAGAGGTGGTCTTCAAAAACATTTCCCTCCTCTAAGGCCATGTGTCTTCTGTTCTGTTTCATGTGCACACCTCAAGGACTTCAGCTCACCGTGCCTGAAATACTGGCAGAATCCAGCTAGAATCAACTAATTGTAAATTACATTAAGCAAATATCATACATGTATTATACATGTGTGTTATTTGTATGTAATGTTATTTATTACCTTGTAAGACCTACTTCTCTGCCCTCCTCCTTTCATGGTTGCTGATTACTGTGCTTCACTATTAAGATATTATTTCTGGGTCTTTAGAACTTTTCTTCTCTCAGGAAGATGCTGCCTACCAGTTCTAGAGAAGATTTTTATTTTTAATTAGGATCAGAGTATATGGTGGCCAACCCAGCTACAGATGTCCCAGATTAGGCTTCTAAAGCATCAACATCTGCATGATGTTGACTGCTGTGGCCATCCTGAGTGCACAGGCCAGCTATTCCCTGAGGGATGTAGGATGTTGTTGAGGTTTGGGATGGGAGAGAGAATCCTCTGTTGGCTTTTCACTAGTAAGATGTGATGTACTTGGCACCCTACAAGCTGAGGAGATAAGTAGCTCAGTGACTCCACCTGTTTTCTCATTCCTGTCTCCTTTGCATCCATTTTTCTCCTGTTTTCTTGACAGAGTGAGTAGTTTTCTGCCAGATTAGTGAGTTGAAATTGGCTCATGAAGCAGTCAAACAATGGAGCAAATCTGAGGGAGGGCACAGGACCACCATTTCTGTTGGTCTTGAGCTTTTGTCACCTCACTGCACTGTAAGGTGATGCTTGTTCCTTCGTTGCTTAAAATATGACTCCTAGTGGAAGCAACCCTCCTCAAGCACTAATCCCACAGCCAGTAACTGTAACCTCCCTGCCTAGAACAGAAGAATATCTAATCTTTCTTGGAGGCAAGATGTCAAACATCCATTGTTCTAGTTCTCTTTTGAACTTGCTTTTGGGGGAGATCAGACTTGTCTTTGTAAGGTCCTATCTTGTGGTCTGTCAGCCAGCCCTGAGAACCTTCAACAGGTAGTGACAGCTCTCCTCAGGAGAAACCATGTATTTCTGTCTCCATCCATGGATGCTCGCTAATAAAAGATGGGTCTTTTTGGCAGGTAATGAAACCTGCTTGGCACATTTATTCTGGAGCTTGCAGCTGAAGGTAGAAGGCCACTGCGCCTCCCATCTACCACAACTTTCCTCTCCTTTGGGGGACAGGAAATAAAGGCTGGTTTATGTTGTCTGTAACAAGTTTTTCAGTAATCTGTCCTGATTCTGTTTTTCCTTGGAAGAGTCCATCACACATGGATTCTGCCTTTGAGAGAAAAGAGTTGTTGTACGTGCATTTTGATATTCTGTGGCTTTCTAGGAGTTTGCAAACCTGAATATGTAATACATGGACACATTCTGTTGTTTGTATGTATAGGCAAAGCATCTTGAAGAGTTCTAGTTACTGAAAAATAATTAATATTTTCTAATATTTTTTACCTTTGAGTCCTTTTTCTAAAAAGCAGTACTAGAGAAATTGTTAGGTGAATATTCTGGCATTTTTCTTGTATGTGGATTTTTTCAAAGTCACTTTAAGTTAGGGATGAAAGTAGGGAATATATGCCCTGTCTTTAAAAGCTGTGCCTTCCTTTTCCCCTCTTTTCCTTCCCTCCAGTTAGGAAAATCATTATCTTGGAAGATGTGGAGATGAAATACAGAGTCCTACCTAGAGCTTCTTTCCCTATCTAATTGTGTGAGTTTTTTCACATAACCTAAACACAGGGGAGAAGGACAGAACAGAAGAGCTGTGGCTTTTTGGCAAATCCCTCTTGCAGCTGTGCTGCTCTCTCTAGGTCAGCCTGCAGTAGAGAAATTTGGTTCAAGCACCAGCAACACCACTAAACCATTTTGTGAGGAGGTCAAGAGTTGAATAATCATCCTGTGGATAAGGAGCGAGCCAGAAATTCCATTCAAAGAGGATGGTGACTTCCTGTGCTGCTTACCTATTATAGGTCACAGAAATTGTGAAGGGAAAATGGGGGACCAAGGGCACTCTGGCACAACTATTTATGTAACTGTGGCTTTTAAGTCTTATTTGCTGCTGTAGATATATTAAAATGAATTAAGGCAGGCCTTTGCATTTTTATTAAAATCATTATTTTCTAGCAAGCATCCTTATGGGAAAATCAACACAGCTGCTGCTTTGGATATACAGCCTCATCAGATGGGTCTGTAAGTGCTTTATAGAGGTGGAGACTATGGGGTGCTAGTGCGTGGTATGCTGAGCTTCTTGGAGGTAGTCTTACAGCACACACATTTGCATGGTTTGGTGGGTGTGGGAACCCATAAAAGTTGTTCAGCACAAAAGGCATTACATTCACCCTTTTTTTTTTAATTTGAAATGCTTAAAAATCAGCCTGAATACCAAAAGGGTAGCTTGTAGGCAGGCAGCTAGACTGAGCAATTTATGTAGGATACCACAGAATACACTTTCCAGATATGACTGTCATTTTTAGGTCTGTGCCTTCTGGTTTCTATAGTACCTGATTGTGAAATCAGCAAGGGCTTGTGTGCAGCTGACATCTAGAGAAAATGTGAATTAGAAAGTGATATGATATTAGCAAGTGGTCTCTTGTAATTATTCTTTACTGTTGCTAAAGTGATGCACTTGCACTTCATTCTTTTCTCCTACATCTTATCTGATCTGCAGAGGTAAGGTGGAGATATGGGCAGCCTGTGCTGATACTGAATTAACAGCCACCATGGGATGGGAAAACCTGTCTTATTTGGGTGTGATGGTATCAATCGAGATGGAACCTGGGTTACAGCAGGAGAGGGTATCCTGAACGGGACTGCCAGGACAGTGAATTCTGGCCTGTGGCCTGGTTCCCTAGGTCCTTATTTGAGGGTTCTAAGAAGGCATTCAGGAAGGAATAGAGCAAGACAGCCCATCCTAGAGGCTAGATATGACCATACCAGTTCACTATCTGTCTCAGCTCTCCTTGTCCATGACTGGTTAAAGGCCTTTACAGTTGTCCTTGCCTTCTTGGTTGTCAATGGTTGCTTCTCTTCATTCATTCCACTTTTCTTGCTATTGCTGATAAAAGCAAGGCCAAGTCCTAGCTTGCTCAGGTATTGTCTCTGCCTTATTTTTGATGCATCTGCCTATTTACTTGGCCTTAAACTGATTACTCAACCAAGCCAGTCAGTGTTTCCACAGAACTCCTTTTGGATGGCTTCCTGCTTCATTTAAGTTTAATGCGTTCTTTTAAATTCTTCAGGTATCTTTGCAGAGCTCCTCAGTGCCCTAGTGTAAAGCTATCACTTAATCCCAGCTCTTTCAGTAGGCCTAGGTACAGTGTTCGGTGTAAAATAATCCAAAGGAGGGTTTATGGTAAGTGCTAGAGATGAAATGATGGAGTTGCTGGGGCAGAAAATTAGGAAGATGATCTGGGTGTCAAATGGATAACAAATGCAATTGTAACTTTATTTGGATTGACACAAACTTGAATGATCATATCTGAAATCCTTATACAGATCAAGATAATTGATATCAAGATAATAAAAATGTGGTTTGGCTCTCCTGTATCTTTAAATCCTGGTTTTGTAGGCTCCCAGTTTTTCCTTGAAATGTAAGTGCTGAGAAAAAGGCCAATTTTGATTAATTTATCTCATCAACAAATTTCCTGTATTCATTTCTTTGAAATTATTTGACTTCTATCTACTTTTGTATTTGCTTTAATTTTCATTCTGTAATCCCATTGTTACAATTTCCATATGTTTCATATCACTGGAGCATATGGATTTCTGTATGGAAGTTCTGTAATTTACTCATTACAGTGAATGATCAAAGTGGAATTTTGTCCTTCTTAGCATGAAAAATCGGTCTCGGGTGGGTTCCTTAGCTGTAGCCTCTTCTCAGATAATTTTTAGTGTTTCAAATGGTGTTCTTTCCATCACATTCTCATTGCCCATGTCTGTTGCTCAGTAACACAACTTTGAGACTTTTCCTTTTCCTGTAGCTCTGACTGAAATATCATTGATATTTCTCCCCTCCAAGTCCTACAAGGTGGAGCTGTGGATCATCTCACACTTGCCACTTTCAGGAATGGCATGTGTACATTGCACTGGGTGCAGTGAAAGTTTCCAGCATTTGAACTGAGTGGCTCAGAGTATAAATCAACAAACATGTTTGTCTTTTTCAGTTTTCAGATATAAGTAGTTTGAGCAAGTTAATATTTACATTTCTATTGGCACCCGGGTCAGATTCTAATCAGCAGTCTAAAAAAAAGGGCAGATGGTGACTAAGTGAAATAACACACTTTGGGATCTATAAGATCTGTCTGTCAAACTGATCTCTTGAAGAGGAAAATGAACTTCTCTGTATTTGAAAACAAGCAGATGAGTTGGCGAGCCAGGGAAACTGGCACTTCTTCAAACAGTGCTTTCTGCACACATTTGTGGCTTTGCCAGAGATGGATACATGGGCTACATCAGTGGCAACAGTCACCCAGCAGTACTTTGGTGCCTTTTGTCATTGCTGACAGGAGTGGAAAATATTTTTTTGAGGCTTCTGGGTGCTATGATGCGATAGTCCCAAAACGTGCAGGATGTCTGTAATTTCCATTAGTCTCTGCCAGTGGCAAAAGGTTTGGGAAGCACTTCTCATTTCAGAATTGCTCTGGAAGTCAGGAAGAAGCAGTATTAACAGGTCTTGACTTTTGAATTGTGATGAGGAGGGCTCCATAACTGTGTTGTGAGAGAAGGGAAAACATGTCATGCAGATTTCTGCCACAGATGTGAAATACAGCTGAAATTTCTTGACAGACACATGGAGATTGGCTCCTGGGTTCTGAGGAAAGGTTTTATATAATTTGAAATCATAAAGAAGTTGTTGGATTGGGTTGATTTCTCCTGGAGTTCTCAAGCTTGTTCAAATTCTCAGGCTCACAAGTCAATGTGAATTAAAATTCTGCCCTGAAGGCCTTGAAAGGCAACTTTGCTTAGAAATGAAATTGCCAGGCTTCGCTGTTCTGCTTCTAAACCAATTCACTGGTGTTTAAAGGGAGGCTTGACTGAGCTCGTGATAAGACACTGATGCTGGCTTTTTCAGCATTAACCTTACAGCCTTGAAATGCAGTGGGCTTGGTGCTACAGCAGCTGGGAATTACTGAGAAGAGGAAAATTAGAACAGTGTCAGCAGTTAGAGGTCTGATTTCTGGCTACAGAAAGAAACTGCACTGGTGGAAAAGAAAGGTATCCTGCTGGCTTTTGGGATAGTGAGGCTGCTGAGGAAATTTGCCCTTTATGATAGAGGCTGCATGGAGCTTTGAGAGGGCTTGAGTGGTCACAGGTAGATCAGCAACAGGAGAGGGAGCTCTCTGTGCGTTACCTAAAGAGGAGGGAAATCCTGGGCTTGAGAGCAAGCCTTCAAATGAAGAGTCCTGCAGCTCCCTATCAATAACATGGTGGTGGCTGCCCTTTTTTATAGGCAGGACCAATGTGGAATATGCATATTTGGAAAAAGAAAGAAATTGAGATACATGGCAAGGGACAGATGTTTGGGGGTTTAGTAAGCTGTAGATTTCTCTAAAACAAAAATCACTCCCTCTTGGATCCATTTACACTTAAATATTCCTCAGACTGTAATGTTTGAATGGCTTTCTGGGTGAAGGGAAATGCAATTTTCCCTCACTATGAATGGATGGGAAGTACAGAGACAGAGAGAGTGGAGTTGGCAGAGGAGAGGAGAGATTGTGTAAATAGGTAAGTGTAAGTAGGCTAGCTCTGGCTGCAGAACTGTGTAGTGGTGTCAGTTCCAGGCTGTGTCCCAGAGGATGTGCCCTGCACTTGGTGTATCACTTCAGAAAAAGTGCCAGTAAGATGCCTTTTTGGCTTCCAATCCAGAACTTGTTTGCATCTGGGATGAGTGAATGGATCTCTCATCTGAGTGCACCCAGCTGTACAGACATGCTCAAGTTACTTTTTTAATGTTCACGGGGTGAAAAGGGAATACATTCAGTTCTCCTTTAACCTGCTTAAGTACTGGTTCAGCTGATTAGCATCTATCTGCTTTATTTGAATGTGGATGGTACTGGCCTTTAAGCACATGTTATTGCTGAGCCTCTGATGTTAACTTGGACAATACCAAAATAATTTGAGCTAAGAGCTTGTTTGGCTTCTGTTTGTTTGCTAGCCCTCTTCTGCTTGAATTACTAATCTAAGGTTACTGAGTGTGTTTATTTCAGGCTTCTAAAATATTGGTGCCTTTTTTTCCAAAGGGTTTTGAATGAAAGAAACTTCCTGTGAGAGACTGTTCCTCATATTCTCTATAACATGAAAGGAAAAAAAAATCCTTGCTTTCAGTGTGTAGGTTTATATCTCTGTAGTCATGATACATTTGTCTGGGGTTTTCCTCCTTAAATTCTTTGGATCAAACCAATAACAGAAATCTAAATTTTTTATTCATTAACTTCTCTCTGAATTTTTTAATTTTCTGGAATTAAATTGGGAATCTGGGAATAATACATGATCATAGACATAATGCATATCATGAAGGCTTATTTCCAGAATGTCAGTGGAGAGTTGTATTAAATAGTTTTGTCTTGCTGTAGTGTGATTACAAAGATGCTTGTTCAGCTTGGGACATTGAGTCTAAAAGCAAGAAATGTGAGAGGTATCTGGAAAGAGAAGATAATGTGTTTAATTCTAGCATTGCTATTGTTCTTTTCTGTGTTTTGATTGGGCAGGAAGATCGGCAAAAAAAATAAATAAGTAGTCTTGGTCACATCTGTTTAACTTTGAATCCTTGTCAGGAGGAAGAGCAGTCCTGGGTCACATTGCTTTAAACACTGGAAGTTAGGTCTCAGGAGAGACTCAGGTGTGTTGCAGTTACCAGAGAGGAGAAAATGTAACTTAACTGCAGTGAGACCAACACACTTCTTTTTTTTTTTTTTTCTTCAGCTAAGCTAAGTTCAGTTTAGGATGATCTTTAAGACTTCATTAAACAGTGATAAATAAATAAGAACAACTAGTGTCTTTATAACACAACACTGTGTGGATGATACTCCTTTCCCAAGTAGTTGGTAAGATGAGAGCTTTAGCCTGCATTCATGTGTTAGTCATTGCAGCTATTCAGGAAAGAATTGTGAAGTATCAGTAGAAATTTTATTTTATTTTAGGTAGGGGTCACTGCAGGATTTGTCTGAGATTTGAGTAGCTACACACCTGATCTGCCTTTGTGAAGGCACACCTGTGCTGGGTGTACAAATACACAAGTGTCCAGTATTTTCTGGTCTTTTAAATCCCTGCCTTTTACCAGAGAGTTCGTAATATTTTGCAGGATGTATAGACTATGCCAATAAAGAATTGTTTGCAATATATGAATCTATATTATGTGTATATGTATTGTTGCAGTTCTATCTGCTGTAGTTACGCAGACTGAAAGATGACAGATTTGTCATCATTTTGTCTTCTAAGAAAGGTTTATTCATTTTGAAAAGCTCTTTTTTACTGGTCACTGAATCCAGGCTGGTTGCAAGCCCATGCACTTTAGGGGAGGTGTGTTAGGGGACTGTTCAGGAGGGTCATGCAGAGATCAGTCATGCTTCATGCTAAGAAACAGCTTTATGCAGATTTGGGAATAATGCTGTTGTTCATGGTTCCACACAGATGGTACCAGACAGGAAGAAGTGGAAGGTGAGCTCAGTGAAGAAGAACGCTGGTTTGGGAATTCTTCAGAAACTCCTTCAGAAGCATCATATGGAGAAGTCCAGGAGAACTTTAAGTTGTCTCTTGAGGACGGAATCCAAGAGCAGTCCACCTCCCCCGATACCTCTTTGGGAAGTGCGACGCCAAGCAGCAACACAGCGGAGCTGGGATCCATTGAAAATGAGGCACTAAGAGACACGCTGCAGAGCAAGGAGCACCTTACTCCAGATGTGTCCTCTCTGGGTGAAGAGGAACCTCCTGGTCCAAACAAGCCACTGAGCAGTAACCTTAGGCGGCTCCTGGAGGCTGGCTCCCTCAAGCTGGATGCTACTGTTACAGTCAATGGCAGAGTTGAGTCCCCCGTAAATCTTGGCTCAAACATCTCCTTCTCTCCACCTGCTCACCATGCCCAGCAGCTAAGTGTGCTTGCCAGAAAGCTTGCTGAGAAACAGGAACAAAGTGACCAATACAATGCAGGCAGTCACTTTATATGGAATCAAGGTAAGTGGTTGCCAAACTCAACCACCACCTGTGGTTTGTCCCCTGATTCAGCTATCCTGAAGCTGAAAGCCGCAGCCAATGCTGTTCTGCAGGACAAATCTTTTTCCAGGACTGAGGACACGATAAGATTTGAATCCTTTTCCTCGCCTTTTAGCTCTCAGTCTGCCAGCTCCACGTTAGCAGCTTTGTCTAAGAAAGTGAGTGAAAGAAGCATGACTCCTGGGCAGGAGCACCCGCCTCCAGCCAGCTCTTTCCTTTCCCTGGCTTCCATGACCTCCTCAGCTGCCCTTCTCAAGGAGGTTGCTGCAAGGGCTGCCGGCACTCTCCTGGCTGAGAAGAAGAAATCACTGGTTCCTGAGGATCCCCTGCAGCTTTCGGAGATGAAACAAGAGAAAGCAACTCCACCACAGTCTTTGGAATTACTGTTACTACCAGTCCCTAAGGGAAGAGCATCCAAACCCACTAGTACAGGTATGGATATAATTTGAACCACTAAGTAGAATGTATTTGTTTTGCTACAGGCTTATATAACATCTCTTCAGTGGGTCTGGATTTGGTTTGATTCCATGTCTTATGAAAAGAAGAAATAGATACTTTAGGTGAACAATAGAAAAGCTTTTTGAAGTACCACTTTGAGACCAAGCTGTCACACATGTTTCCCTATTTTAAAGGTATGAGTGTACAGTTCGGTATGTTTTTTTTTTCCTTTTATTCCATACAATAGTATTTTCCTCTCTTACCAAGTTTAGAATGTGTCCACAAAAATATTTAATGGAGAAGATCAAAGAATCCCTGTTAGGGAGCTCACAGTATCAGTGAGCATATACAAAACTAGTGCTTTTGAAATATTGGACAAGAGAGAATTCTCCCTCCTGCTGTCTCTGTCACAAATGGACTTTTGTATAATCACTTACTACCCTGTCCTAATTTACCAGAGTATATTATTATGTTGCCACTTTTCATTAATTTTTTTTTTTACAATCCTTTGTTGTTAACAAAAAAAAAAATCCAACTAAACTGCATTTCTCTAATTTGCTCAGCAAGAACCATTTTACACATCTGACTTTCCTCCATTAGTTCCAGCTGTTGACAATCAAGGAATCGGGGTTACAGGGAAGAAGAAGAAACTGTCTGGGTAACAAAAGCTTTAAAGAACTGGCAAACCATGCAGGGGAATTTAAATGATCCATCTTCAAAATAAGAAAAAATAACTTCTTTCATCTCTTTCTATAAAAAGTTCACATCATGGATTCATGGTGGAACATATGTCGTCAGTATTCTGTTGCAAAGGAAAAGGAAGCATGGCAGGTATCTTCATGAGAGGTACAAAGTGTTTTAGTGTGTTCCAGCTTTATCAGGCTGAGTTTTATCAGGAATACTGGCCTGGCTGCACAGGTGTAGCAAGCCAGTGTACAGATACGAACCCTGATGTGGATGTTGTGTGATTGCACTGCTGTTTTTCTGGCCTAATCTTTTTGCTTAGGGGTATTATGAGGTCTGGGCAAAACTCATAGGGTAGAAGCTATTGGATGGGCAGCAATGCTCATCCCTCCCTTGGAAGAGGAGGGAGAAGGATGTAATGAGTTGCAGCCAGTACCAGTTTTTGCTCTGTGCTATACGTGTGTTCTGTAAATGCTTAACTGCTGTGTTTTGCCAAGGCAATTAAAGTGGCAAACTGTTCTTGGCATGGGCCTGGCCTAAAATTTTCGTTATCTTGGATTAAGTCCTTCTTGGATTAGCATAAACTAAACCAGGAAAAGATCCTTTCATTTGGGAATAAGAGTACCCACACTGGCTACACCAGTGTGAATGTGGGCATTAACTTAATGTAACTCTTCCCATGAGGACTGGCCTTCATGAAAGAAAGGCAGCAATGCATACAAAGGAAGTAGGGTTGAAATTTAGTTGAAGTTGTTGGTTTATTTCTTGCCTGGGAGAAAACTGTTCACACCACTAGGGAAAAGTATTTGGCTGTAGTAAAACCCAGGTTCCATGTTTGACCAAGAAACTGGGGGATTTGTTTGTGCAGCTCATACTAGAGGAGTGCTCTGCACCACTGTGCTGGTAGTACTGGCACTTTATAAACTAGCTCTGATGCAGCAAATTCCCAGCAAGTATCCTCTTTGGTGAAGGCCCAGGCACACTGTGCTGCTAAAAGGTAGCAATGGGGGCTGAGGGCCTCAGGTCCTTCGTAACTGAGGAACAACTCTTCATTTTTAATTCTACACAGTACCAGTGTCCCAAGAGGAAGGGTGTTTCCTTCCACTTCATGCACACTGGGCCAACACCAGTTGGTATCCAAGCAAACTTTAAAGTGTAATGTCCATAACGTTTTCTGTTACGAAGTTTTTCCTCTCTAAGTAGTGAACTGACTGAAATTAAGAAGCAAAGTGTTGGTTAGCATATCTGTGTGTTGATTATGGAAAGCCAGACTCTTTTATGCCTTCAGCCATGCAGAAATACAGCTTGTGAGGAGAGGTCACATTTAGTGACATTTCATTGAAGACTGCACTTCTGTGACAGTTGAGTAAAGCAGCTGGACATGTATATTTGCTATAAAAATAGATGTCACACATACCCAATTCCTTTTGTGCATAGAACCTTATGGCACTAAAAGCAAAAAAAAAAGTTATAATTCTATATCTTTTTGTGTCTGTCTGGTTGCTCCTTGAGACTTTTTTTTATCTTGTTTCCAGAGAGAACCATCTTTTCCCAGTAGGTATAGCTTGAGAGGTCTCTCCCCCCATACTTTGAACTTTTATTGCACTGATGAGTTTGCTTTGCTGCTACAAGTCTGATTCACTTCCCCACCAGCAACAGGTAGCTTTGGTTAGGAGATCAATACTCAGTGAGCTTAATTAGATATAAGTAAGGAGCAGCAAAGATGGAGGCTATTTAAAGAGGAGTAAGTTAATAGTAAGAGTATGCCTACTGCCCTTTTGTCCACCACGTTGAGCTATTTGCTCAGAATTATTTCAGGCAAGAAGCTGGAGCCATGGCTTATCAGTGTAGTTGCCTCTGAAATGGCATGTCAGGTTTGGTCAACCTAATCATTACTTGCTTTTTTTACAGTAAAGTGGTAGAGAGAAGACCAACTTTTCTATCAGTCTGTTAATATTGCAAATTTTATAAACTGCTCACACATTTGGAGTTAAGTTTAAAAGGAAGCCTGGAATATCTGTTAAGTTCTGATAGTTTTGAAATAGTGTGGGTGACAGACCTTTCTTTTACTGACTTAAGTACTTATTTGGTGTAACTTAAATTGCAAGCACCACAGGCATTTGTTCCCAAAACTTCTTTGGGGGTGCACTGGCTGATTCTCTCCTCACTGGAGTAACATTGTGATCAAAATAAATGAAGGACAGCTGAAACCCATGATTTTCTTTTTATTCTGTGCTTCATACCATGTAGTATGGAGCTAATGTGGCTCAGCTTTGGAGCACACTGGCACAATTCTTGAGTAACACTAATTGTCACTGTTACTGGTGAAGTCACATGCATTCATCCTGCTTGTTTGCATATTTTGTAATGTGCTAAATCTCCATTGATTCATCTTGACTGCAGATTTATTTTTAAGGAGATCAAAAATAGGTAATAACTTGTAACACATTTCTCTTCTGGATGATAACCAGAGGCTGGAGAAAAGATGCAATAAAAGGAAAAGAAGTGATAGGTAAAAAAGCTACCCATGTATTTTTTCTGTGATTTGTCTTTTTCCTGCCTTTTGTGAAGAAAAAAAGTAAAAATGCTTAAAAACAAACATAAGCAGTTACGACTTTAGTTTTGGCTTCCTCTTTAGAGATGCAGAGATTTGCTATTTTAAGTGTGATAGAATATTTTAAAAGGAGAATTTCTGAACTTGCAATAGTACATGCTTTGGTATTGTCCCTTTGTGTACTTACATAAAGACTGCCTGATCAGTTGAATTAGTGGTTTTGTTTCCTACTTAATAGCAGGAATTGTATTTTAAGACATGACAAATCTTTCTGGAGGCTGTTATCACTTAATTCCTCATTAAGGGGATTGGATGTTTGCTATCAGTGATAGTAATAAGATTAAATAGTCTGAGAGAATTTTTGAATAGCAAAATGCACATTGCTGAGCTCTGGATATTTGAAAACAGTCTTGTGTTTTACAGTAAGGAGAAGATTGTGAGAGGTTGGATGGCTGGTTGGGCAAAGTCATCAGCAAGGAATTTCTCTTTCTTTCAACCTTGGGATGGTTGGGTGCTTGGAAGTCTAACCATGTTTTCCTCATCGATGCCACCAAATTCTTTTTTAGGTGAATTGGGCAGTAAAGCAGGGTGCAGGCGTTTAGGAAGGCAGCAGATTTAAAGCCCTGGCAATTAGAGGAGCTGTAGGAAACCTATGACCTGGAGACCTTTGATGGCTGATGCTGCAGTATATCTGCTTGAGCCATAACTAAACAATTTCAGCAGCAAGACTTCTGAAGTTTTTCACTTCTGTTGTTAAATATATCTGGTATGCAATATCAGCATGCTTTTCAGTTAAGTTGTGGATTCTTCTGTGCTTTATATCCTGCTTCCCTGCTGGTTAACCATCAGATGTGGAAATGGATCATTTTTTAACAGTTAAACATATTTTCCATACTCTGCTACAACCAGCCTTTGATAGGAAATGAAGCTGAAAAGTGATGATTATGAGAGGCATTCATCTCAGTGCATTTAAATTATAAGGAACATTAGGACCAGGTGAGAGGGAATAGCATCCTCTACTGATTAGTGAAAGGAAGTTTGGGGCATTAACCTTTATAAATTATGGTGACCTTTCTCAGAAGGATAATAACTAGATCCAGGGGAAAAGGTATATGCACAGGGGAGGAACTGAAACTTCTGATACCTGTCGTTGTTTAACTGATGTGTCTCTTTACAGATGAAACTCTAGCATTGAGAAATGATATCTTGAGTATGTTTACAAGGGGAGAATATTTGACAAGTGGCTGTAAAGGATCCTCTCTTTTTCTTCCCCCTTCTGCTAAGCCTCAGAAGAAGAAGGGGGAAAACCTTTCCAGTGTCCCATCTGTGGTTTGGTTATCAAGAGGAAGAGTTACTGGAAACGGCACATGGTGATTCACACAGGTTTGAAGAGCCATCAGTGCCCACTCTGTCCTTTCCGCTGTGCACGCAAGGACAATCTCAAATCACACATGAAGGTAAGGGCAATCTTTACTGACAATCAAAATACTCAAATCATCAGTCAAAAACTGATAATATAGCAAAGCTATTTCATTTTCATTTGCAAGAACAAAATCTCCCTAGTTGTACTACAAATGATGCCTGTACTTAAGTAAAGAGACCATAAATAGAGAAAGAAATAACTTTTATTCCATTGCTTGCCTTTCCATTTTATGCAATGTGGAAACTGCCTTGGGTTATGTCAATTTGGTGCAGCACAAGCTGTCTGTGACTGCTTCAGTTCCAGACCTGGAACCACAAGAAGCAGGGATGTTGGTTGGGCTGTGACACCACTCAATCCTATCAATGCTGCTCTCCAGGATGCCAGCTAATAACCCTGCATGCCAGTGTCTCACATTAGGTGGCCAAACCAACTTGGTCATCTCTAGCAGGGTTCTCTCCATTGCTTTCTACAGACAAGCCTGCAGTTTTAACTTTTTTCTTGTTGCTTTTAACTGTGGGTAGTTCAGCAGTGAATCATCGACACCAAAATGAATGACACATTTTACTGTAATGTTTTCTTTTCAAGTGTCTCCATTAAGTTTAAAGTGTGTTTTTAACTCAGCCTAAGTTTTGGGCTCAAGCTGAAGATGACCTTTTGAAGTAAGCAACATCTGTGTTGATACAGAAAAATATAAAAGTGTGAAGAATCTCAGTGTCTTCTTAGTTGAAGTACTATGTTGTTGCAACACAAAGTGCCATGTCTTGCATGCTGTAGAATATTCTTGATAAAGTAAAAATTGTCCTCTTAGCCCTTTGATGAAGAAGCTGAAGTGAAAAAATTCCCCTTGTTAATGCAGTTGAGTTTCATAATAATAATGAAATATTTTATTATAGTTCCCATTTTATCTATTTTAGATGAATGTGTGTAACTGTATCAGACTGGTGTGAGGGGAGACAGAAATACCTGTTCAGGTTTCATATATGCTGTCACAGAATCTGAGCTTACTGGGCAACAGTATGGACTTGCTTACAGTCAAGTAACTGTTCCCTTCTGTGTAAATAATTTCAGATTCCTCTAGTCACAGCATCAGATCTTGCTATGGTTTAAGTTGTTGCTAGGTCTGAAATAATCTCTCTAAAGTCTGAATGCTCATTCCTTAACACTTCTAGTGTAGATCAATGCATTCTTCCCAGGCATCCTCAGTGTATCCTTCTAATCCTTATCAAGTAAGCTCAGTGCTTATCTCTCTCTTTTAGGACTCGGTGTTCCATGTTGACTGGAGGGCACAGATGGCCATCCTAAGCAGAGAATGAATAGATAAAGTGGGAACAGAGCATGAAAGAAAGTGTGGGGTTTTTAGTTTGTTTTCAGCTGTAGAGAGAAGCCTGCATCACTTAGAAGCTTACCTCTCCCTGGCAAAGACCTGTTGTTGTCCCCTGCTTTGTAAAGGACATCCCTATTATTCCCTGCAGAGATAATTGTTCTCTGCATTTTTTTGCCTTACTGGCAAAAATTGTTATTTGAAGATTGAAGATCTATCCCTTCCTTTTTGGCATGGTGATTTCTGCAGGTGGGCCCGGGTCGGATGTTGGAGAAAATTAGGGACTTTTTCATTGTGTCTTCTCAAAGTGATGGCTGGCTGAGGCCCTTGTGCTCTTTTCTGTTCTCTTCCCAGCATTAATGCTTTCATTAACAGAGTCTGCATCTGCTTAAAACATACTTCCTTGTACAGTCATGTAGCATGTAGTGTTAATTGTTTGGTAATATGGTGATTATGGCCAGGTAATGCTTGGTTAGAAATCACTGAGGTCAGAGTCAGGCCTGCTTGACTCAATGTGAGCGTGCAGCCTCCTCTCCCCTTCCTGAGGGGGCTGGATCTGAAGTGTCCTCAGTTGCTGCAGGCCAATCATGCAGGTCATGGTGGACTTGGGCATCTTTGCTGGTAAAACTCTCCCTATTTGAGGTGAAAGCAATTATCTTACAAAACCAGGTGGTTTGCATTTGTTTTTTGGTCTTACAGATAGATGTAAAGAATCACAAGCACGACAGTCTGAAAGATGTTTTGTTTCCATTGGTTTGATAGACTTTCCTCAATTGGCTAGATCATTAATAAAAATATTTTCTATCCTATTGAAATTGAAACAGGTGAATGAGGAAGGGGCATGTTAGTCTTATGTTCAAAAGTGTTAGACATAATGTGAATTTCTTTTTGTGGAAGTGTAAATTGATAACAAGATTAAAAATAAAAAATACCAGATTTTTTTCTTATTATAAAACATTGCTGCATTTCAATCTCTATGTATATAATATTATAATAACTGGCACATATCTAAACCACCAGCATTCAAAATGGACTGAATACCAGAAATGGTACAGTACAGCTGGGAGTTACTTGGGATGCAGTGCTCTGGTTATGCCAGTTGGGTGTTAAGAGTTTTCTTCTTGTCTTAGTATCCTTTAGGAGCTAGCTGGTTTTATTGCCTTCCTGGCAGGCAGCCCATGAAGGGTCTCATCTTCTACCTCTCCACCCCTTTCTCCCTGTGTGTCAGCTCTGGCTACAGGTGAAGACTCATTTTTCAAAACCAAAAAAACACTCAGAACTGAGGTACTGGGGTGGTGTTTGTCATTCACTACACCCAACTTTTATTAACAAACCAAGCTTTTTTCCTTTATGCTGCTCTTTGGTTTTCATTTTTTTCTCTCAGTTGATAACAGGCAAAATGTGTTGAGGTGTTTCATCCAGCTGCAGTCTTCAAAATCTGATTGTTTTGTCTTTGCTTCCTCCTAGGCAATATAACCATGAGCTTGAACTGCCTTCTTTTTTTTCCTAGGTTCTTGTAGGCATTCTCCATTAAAATTGGTTATTTGGAGATTTAATTTGCATGAGTGGTCTATGTGTGTCTATGTGGGCCTTCCTTACTGTGTATCTTTAGGCTAATGACCAATAACTGTATAATATATATACTGTGTAATTTTATGATAATTATAACATTTCTAAGTGACTGACCCAGAACACAACATTGCCAACATTTTTGGTGTCTCGTCCCCTGCTATGGAGAAAATCTTAATAGAGAGCTGAAATTATATCAGCCCTGACCTATATTCAGATCTGCATGTGCTACCCACCACATGGATGAAGCTTTCTTCCACTAAGGGCACTTTGCCAGGGCTAACTCACAACTGGAGGCGAGGAAGTGAAAGGCGCAAGAAGGGAAACAGAAGGAGAGTTTCTGCACAGACACACAACAAACAAGGGGGGCTGAGTAGCCTGCCTTTTAAGGCACTCAGTGTTAACCGTAATTGTTATATTGTGTTTAGATTCCACAGTGACAGACACCTTAGAAAACTCCTAAAATAGACACAGTACAGAATTTTATTAGTCTTTTTTTGGAGGCAAATCGTAGTGCATGCATAACCACAAATTTGAGCTCTTATTCCCAGGAATCTGGGGGGAGCATCTCAGCAGCTGATTCTGGTACCATAGCATGGTTTCCAGGGATGCTGAGAGTACTGAACTGAAAATGAAGCTGGACAAAATGAGTGAGTAACTGAGAGAGGTGTCTTGTCCAAGCAGGCAGCAAGTATTATGCTTGAGTCCTTCTCTCTCTTTATCAAAATAGATATTCAGTTGGAGTATGTTTTCTTCTTCAGGGAGTATCTTATGTACTCCTTCTGTAGAAAGCAATGGGAAGTTGTGGTGTAATTCAGCAAGATGTAGTCAGGCTTTTCTGTTTTTCCTGGTTGGGATTACATTTTCCTCAGAGCAATACCACAGGCATCAGTCAGATTTTGGCCAATTGGTGCCTTTGGATCATGCACATATCTTCCTCAGCAATTGGTGGACAGATAGGCTGTGAGATCATACAGATACGTTCCAAGAAAGCAACAGGATATTAGCCTGAGCCCTTGGAAGAGGGAGTGAGGAAGAGGAGCATATGGCCAAAAACAATATCTATAAATGTTCCTTGTGCTGCTCTATAGACACAAGGCAGAAATGGGTGAGCTAGGTGTTGTTGCAGTGGAAAAGAAGTTTGGCATTGTGAACACATGCTGAAACATGATGGTATGATAGAAAATGAGGGAAGAGAAGAGGAAGCTTAACAGGAAAGTTCAGTGCAGTGGTAGGCAGGTCATGTGATGCTCAACCACAGGGTTTTCCTGCTTATGAGGAGGAACCATCTCAGTGAGATCCAGATTAATGTTCCTGCCTAATACAGTGAGGGTTATAATCAGCCTTGCAATTAGGGAAAGGCTATTAATTGCATGATATTGGGAACCAGGAAAGGTCCTGAGGAATGTGGCCAGGTGCTCAGTGCCCGTTGGTGATTTGTTTTTCCCTCTTTCTTCCTCAGCTAGTGTCAGATAACTGAATAAGCTTTCCTAATCCATTTTGGTGTGAAGTATGGAACTGGTTCTTTTTAAAGCATCTTCACCTTCTTGGGAGAGGGAGGCTTGCTGTATTTTATGGGAGAGAGTTTTGTTTATTTTTAAGTTACACCTTAGGAGCCCTGGGAGGCACCTGTGATTCCATGACCTCCCCGTCAGCTGAGGGGAGGTAGTGCAAACTTGCACAGCTTTTTCACCACATGAGATCTGTGCCTAGAGTCTCAGACAGGTGCCAAAAGTGACTTCAGGTATCTATCTTATAGTCACACTTTGTGCATATGAGACAAGGATAAGACAGGGATATGCATTGCTACCTTAAATCTTTTCAAAGAATATTTTTTTTAACACCTAGTCCAGTCCAGCCCTGCAGAGAGGCTTCCCCCCCTGCCCTGCTTTGTTCTCAGGCAAAACAAGGAAATAGTTTAAAAAAGAAAATACTATATGAATAACATGTGTCCTGAGGGGAAAGGTCATATCAAAACTCCCACTGTAGCACTCAACTTCTGAAAATGCAATATTTTAAAAATGAGGGAATTTGTTGGAAAAGAGCATGAAATGAAAAGAGGGCATATGATAGATGTAAAATGGAAAATGTACTCAATTTTTAAAATAATAGCAAAACCCCCTTGTTAAATCCTACAAATGAAATGTGAATGCCTGTGTGTCATCACCAGAAAGGAGAGTCTGTGCAAAACATTACCTAGCTTTAGGGAAGGGAAAAGATCCACTTTAGCAGCACTACAAAACTGCAGGATGTGCCTGTGTCACCCTTTTCCTCACCCCTAGTCCTGTTTTACCCTCTTGGGTGGGATCACATGAATTTGTAACTGTGCCACTTCTATACAGCTGATAAATCAGTGGGGATGTTGCTTTTAAGTATGAAAAGATGACTTAAGAAGTGGCTTATGATACCAGGAAAGTTACAATGTCCACAAAAAAAAAAAGTAACAGAAAACCCAGCACAGTGATACAAATGATGTGGTATGATAGGGACATGTGTTTTCTGTAAAAGAAAATCACGTGTTCCTCTACTAAGATGTTTTGAGCACGTCAGGAAAATCACAGACTTAAGAATCAGTTGAAATTTATTTGGTCTATGAAAAAAGCCTTTGGCAAAGCTTCTCACAGAGAAACTGCCAAATAAATTAAGCAGTGTGATGTACTATGGCAAATTAGAAATTCACTAAGAGATGGTAAAACAAAGGGTAGGAAGGAATTAGCAATTTTAAGCATGACAAAAGGCTAACAGAGGGGTGTTCCATTACTAAAAGTGGAATTGTGCATATTTTAGCAAATGTGATCTACGCAGAGTGATGACTGTGGGTAAGAGAATTATGGATGGTACAAGCTTATGTGCATGAATCGAGATTAAAAAAAGCAAAGCTTGCAAGGGAACAAAAGGAAGCTGGCTGGCTGATAAACAAGGGGGCAAATGAAGTTATTGTTGACAAATAGAAGGTACTGTACCTTGGATACCAGAGTCTAATAATGCACCTGGCTGTCAGATATAATGAACTGTAACTGCTCAGGAAAAATATCTGGATATTGTTGTAGACAGTTCAATGAAAACCTTTTCTTGGCACATTAGATATTTGAGTGTCTGGAGAATAAAACAAATAACACTGAAAATGTAACAATGTTACTATTAGCATATGGTATGCTGCCACTTATGGTCACTGCATCAAAAAAGACATATGAGAAATAGAAGGGACTCTAAAAGCTGGCAGTGAAAATTACTAGTGGGATGGCAAGAGAGGACTCCCTTTGAAGAAAGAAGCTGAAAAGAATGGGACTGTCAGGAGGGTAAGGGAGGTGTGATCAGAATAATGCTTGATAGAGAAGATAGAAAAAAAAGAGGCCATTCAGTTTTTCTTGTAATGTGAGAATGAGGAGGCAGCAAGAGAAACTGAAAGAAACAAAAATTAAAATTTTTGACCAACAGATAACTTGTACCCAAGTCCTCAAACAAGGCATAAAGTTTGTGAGGACAGTATAATTCTGTTGAAAATTACTGCATGTGTCATAGCAAGCACACACTGAAAAAACTGCAGAACCACAAAATATCATTTGAGACTGGGCAGGCTGTAGGGTTAAAATAAAGATGGTACAAGTATTTTGCTCAATCAAGGAGAACATCCGTGGTTAAAGGAAATAAACTCCGAAGCCAGAAGCCCTTAAGTGGTTCTGGCATAAGTCAAACAGTAGTTTTATGGGATTTTAAAAGAAGCATTGTGTATGAGCAGGTTGTGCACTGTGGTTTGTTGCAGTGTAATTCAGAGACATCCAAATCTGGCAGCAGCTGGGCTCAGACTGGCACTTTGGGGAAAACCTGCCAGCTGCACTCTTGTCTCCTCCTGCCTGTGGTTCTTGCTGGAAGAGCCTGTTTGAGTCTAAAGAAGACATCTGATGGTTTGGGTAGCAATAGCACAGCGTAAGAGCCATTCTCTGCCTCATGGAGGGAGCAGGCAGCTTTTTGGACTGTAACATTGCATGGCCTGAATCTCCCCTGTGGCTTTCTGTGTAGCTCTACAGGGTTTCTTGTTTTTTATTCTGCAGCAAGTAGTTGCTGCCTTGACTTTTCCCCTCAAATGGCAAAGAATGGCAATTCTTGGCTCTTTTAGCTGCTGCTGAATGGGAAAATAAGGGACAGTTTTTCCTTTAGAGCAATTTTAGCTTCACTTTAGTGTTCACACTTTTAAGTTGTTATTATTAATTTTTGAAAATAAAGTAGAAGCTAAAATCTTCTGGTGGGAATGGACACTGGACATTTTGGGGGTAAATATTTGGCTTAATTTTTTTTTTATTTTATTTTTTCTAGATCTAAAATTTTTCCTTTCAATACACAAAATGGTTGAGTTTGAACTCTGTCATTCCTTGGCTACGAGTTATAAACATTCTTTATTTTATGAGAAATCCATCAGTGATGAAGTTACTGTCTTTGGGCAGGAGAAAAAAAATCCAAATCAAATGAATCAGTGGCTCCTATTTTCATCCATTCTCAAAAGATATTGCAGGGGGTGGCATGCTGTACTCCCAGGGAGAGAAGGTGGGCTCCCACACAGGCTTTGTCACCCGCCTGCAGCAGTGACAGCCTTCTGAAGGCACCGTATTGATGGCTGTGATAGGGGCCTCTGGAAGACGTGGTTAAATACCTAGGCAGGGAAATGTTGATTGAAGGGGATCCTGGAGAGACACCCTGGCACACAGAATCTGTGGGTGTAAGAGATAAAGTTGCCATGGTGAGGGTGCTCGCTGCCCTGAGTACATCTTGGTGCTCTCTCTGAAGAGCGCTTACACACTGCTGTGCTCACAGACCGTCCTGCTTCCAGTAGTGTAGACAGGCAATCTGCTTGGCATTTTCATTGTAAACTGCTAATATTTAGAATTTATTGTGCTGCTATTCTTCTGCAAGGTTGCTTAAATCTGTGTTAGGTTAGCATTAGCGACTTTCTTTTTTTTCTGTTGTTGTCAGGCGCAATTGTAAGATTCCAGAATTGCTTTGTGTGTGCATGTCCTCTTTATACAGTATTGGGAATGTCATTCTGGCCAAGAGAAAATCTCTCTTGCTACCTGTCTAGCACCTCCAGAGCCCCCAAAGAACCACTGAATGAAAAGTTATACAGCACTGGTGAAATGTGTCTTCACTGAATGCAAAATGTACAAAAAGAGGGACATCTCCCAGCTTCACATTTTAACAGACCTGAGTTGAGGGCTTGTGTAGAGCTGGAAATCCTGGATCTGAGCTTGTGACTGTGTTCCTCTTACTATATAGGAAGTGAATCAGGCCAAGTCTACAACCATGGGAAAGTCCAGCCTGAATTCTGATAGAGCCCTGTTTAGGAAATGCTGCCATTGCCCCGGAGCTCTGCAGTGTCTGCACTAGGGCCCTCGGGATCTAGATCTCAGCTCTGCAGGAGACTGGAAAGTGCTGAAAGCCTTAGCTAAAGCTAGGTTTTCCAAGTTCCTTCGTGTAGATCTGCAGCCTTCAGGGCTTTTGGACTCTCAGGCTGTAGCAGGAAGCCTTGGATCCCTGGCACAGCTGGCTGCTTCTGAGCCAAGCCCAGGGAGCAGGGAGAAGGAAGAGTGCCATTCAGTAGGGTAGGGGAATCACACCTTGTCTGCCAAGAGTTCATCAAACCTCTCCATGTTTCAGGTGAAATATTTTGTATTCAACAAATTGCCATTTTCCAACAAAAATCTGTCTCACTGAAATGTTTCCAACCAACTTGAGTCACAAGTGAAAGCGAATGTGTGGAGCTCAGCTGGTGCCAGTGTGCCCTGATCACATGTTCATCTATTAGTAAGAAACAAATGTATGCATTTGCCAGCCTTTTTGCAGGGAGTAGCCTGGAGTGCTGCTGTCAGGATTTAAAATTTATTTGTGAAGCTGTAGCGAAAAGATTTTTCAACAGCCGTGCTGTTATTATGCTGGGCTCAGTTGTTCCTTCCCTTTAATGAGTACTGTATGAAGCAAGAAATTGTGTAATTATATGTGTATAGCTTATATAGTTTAATGAGTGTGTCTGTTCATATAATATGTGAGCCATTACATACAGATGGATGGAGTTCCCTTTAAAAGGTAATCGGGATCGAGCCTGGGGATAGCAGGCATTGTATTTGTACTGGAGCCTGCAGTCAAAATATGAGGACAGTAAGATTAACTGTGATCCTTAATTGACTGATAAACTAGAATAAATGGCAGACACCATCTCTCATGCTTCTATTTTATCATAGAAGAGCTGTTTATTTTCTGGTAGAATTAATTTGCAGCAAACTGTTTCAATAGCTCTTTGGTATTGCCAGGTGCTGTATTTTTACTCTAATGATACATAACTCAACGATGAACATTGCTGTGCTGGTTGGGGTTGGGGTTTTTTTTGGTTTTTTTTTTTTTTTGCTGGGTTGTTCTAAACAATTTTTATTAGTTGGGTTGCACATAATGATGTTTGTTTTTTAATCAAGAAAGCTATTAGTTATAGCTTGGAAGTCTTTATGCACTGACAGATCATCAGGATCTGGTTGTAAGGACTGTTTGATCCAAAGCAGACTTCATCATTTCCAAGCTACAGAAACAGATGTTCCTGATTTTTTTTGTTTTCACTTGAGTCTGATGTTTATGTTCTTTAACTTATGTGAAAGAATCCTACTGTTCTTGGTGTCTGAGCACTTTCCAAGTGCTCAGAATGAAGAGTTCACTCATTAGTTAATATTTTCTTTTTTTTTTTTTTTGTAATGGTATGAGAAGTGCAGAGTTGAGATTTCTACAATGCTATTAATCTGCTTGGCTTAATACATGCTTTTATCTTTCACCTCTTGAACCAGGTTCATCAGCACCAAGACAGGGGTGAGACCTTCCAATGCCAGCTATGCCCTTTTACCTCCTCCCGCCACTTCAGCCTGAAACTCCACATGCGTTGCCATCAACATTTCCTCAGGACAGAATCTAAAGTGAAGGAGGAAATGCCAGAAACTGAGGTGAAGGGGTCACCACAGCTAAACAGTGACTCCTGCCCGGGACCACAGAGGGAAGGAGCAGGGCCTGACCTCACGGGATCAGCATCTGTATCTAAAACACCTGATGTGGCTGGGCAGCCTGGTGGGGGGGTTCCACCTTTGCTGGTGAAAGAAGAGCCCAAAGATGACACTGGCGCCTCAGCTGCACCTTTTGCTCTTAGCACTGTTGACAGAGCCCCCAATAACACAAAGCTGAAAGACTCCTCTGACTTTGTGGCCAATACAGCATCAGCACTATTCAGCCAAGACATCTCTGTCAAGATGGCATCAGATTTTCTTATGAAGCTGTCAGGTAATTGAGCAGAAGCATCGACTGCTCCTTTATGAGCCAAGAGACATTTTGTCTTGGGTTTGTTAAGTCATGGAATTGCAAGGAGAAAAACATTGTAGCTTCTTAACTTACAATGCCTTGTTTCTTTTGATAGAAGAGGTGTATGATGGAAGGCAGAGGGGAAGCAGTGCGAAGAGAGAGGGGTTTTGCTGTTCAGTTGCTGGCATTAGGAGCAAGAACTATTTATCCAGGCTTTCATGTTCATTAGTGTTTACCTTGGCAAATCTTTTGTGGTGTGTTTTCCAGGCATGCTGAATACCTGTAGTTCTAGTCTGAAATTACTGAGGGTCACCAAAGTGTTCAGCATGTTCAAAAATTCAGTTTTTAAGTTCTCTGCCTTTACCCATCTGTTAAAAAGGACCAATAAAGTGTTGGTCACTTTCCTTATTAAGTAGTATTTGAGGTCTATGTAGTCAATACATGTGAAGTATGAATGTTACTGCATTTGGGTTTTGTTGTTAACACATTTAAAAGGAAAGTGGTCCTAGAGATTCATGTACAGCTTTTTTTTTTTTAATTATTTAATTGAAATCCATATCTAATACCAAGTATGTGTTTAATGTTTTCTCACTGTCAGATTATTGCTGTAAGAATGGTATTCATATGTGAGACTGAAGTGTAGGATGTGTTTAGGGTGGATCTGTTATATTTTATGTGCTCTTTTATTGATTTGACCGAATATTTCAGAACAGTTGATATGCTGGGGAGGTGTTCTATGCCAAATGTTTTCAAAATAGGCCTTGAATTTTTGAAGAGAAAGAAGTCAGGGAGAATATCACTCAAACTTCTGTTTCACAAGGAGATCTCAATCCCTATGGGAAGCTTTAGACATCGGAGATAGAAGATAACCTTTTCAATAGAAAATAATGTCAGCTTTCTTCTTTAAATGGAAAGTAAGTTACATTTGAGCAAAATTTGTTGTCAGGTAAACTAAGGAATTAGCTCTCTCTTAATGCCCAGTCTTGGTGAAAACGGCCATTTGTTTAGGAAAATCTTTCCTCATCTTGCCAGATCTTTTTACCTTTGGGATCACAGTTCAGTGAGGAATGGAATAGAATGGGTTAATACAAGAAATCAAGACTGAGGCTTCATGGAGCCAGCCAGGAAAAGAGAAAACAGCTGAGGGCAAGCAGGAGGTGAATTGGGATGGCACAAATGGGTTGCTGTGTTGGTTGGAAGAAGCCACAGGACTTCCCCGTGAAAAAAATGAAATAATCTGTCAATATAAATTATTGCTCTGACTGACAAAAAGCGGGCAAGATGAGTCTGTTTCAATTTGCTTGTACATTTCTTTACTTGAGTTTCAAATTTGGACTTGATATGAAATCCATCTTGCACTGTCAAACAGCTGTCCCACACATGTTGTTGTTCTGATGTGGATCTTAGATTTGGGTTGCTGTGCACGGAGAGGCTCTGCACATCAGCAGGGCTGGCCTGGGGAGGGTGGTGCTCGTGATGGCTGCATGTAGCAACAATGAGAGCAGAGTGCTGGAGAGGGGGGAAAGCCTGGAAACTGAGAACATGCAGCAATTTGGTGTGTGGCTTTTCATGTAGCAGTTGATAGGAAACTGTCCACAGTTTGGCAGACGGTCATGTTCTCAGTGTCTGATCTATTGGCATCAGAGAAGAGATACAAATGTGCATTATTCATGCAAAAGGCCTATGCAGTTATTTTATGGTGACTTACTAAAGGTCTTGAAACCTGACTTGTATGCACTGTTACCTAGCAACATGTTATAAAGTCGCTGGGGGAGCAAGATGTATCTGTAATTTTGGATGTGCGCATATTTGGATTAAAATGTACTGCCAGTCACCAAATTTGCTACACAAGAAGAGCAACGTCAGAAGGAAGGGAATTTCTTTTCTTCTGAGATTTATTTTGTGTTACATACATTTAGTTCATGCTTTCCTCAATACAGAGTGCATAAATTTAGAGTAGAAATAATTCTCTTTTAGCAAGTTGGCTGAGTATTAGCTGCAGCTTTGATGGCTTGCTCTGCTGAGCAAAGTTCCTTTGAGTGATTTCTTTATTACAGCAGTCTTGTTAGGCCCATCAGAGCTTCAATTATTTGCCCTACCTTTCCAATGATATAAATCTTTTGACATCTCAAATTGTATATGCCAATTGTAACAGCCAACACAGATTTTTCGAGACCAAATTATGTCAAAACAATCTAATTTTCTTCTCTGACAGGCCTTGTGGCTAAGAAGGAAGCACTAGATAGATGTACAGACTTTAAAAATTTGGCATTTATTCTTATTGAATATTGATGTTCTAAATGAACATTTATTTTTGCTTGCCAATGTTTATTGCTCCTCTTCTTGCTCGGTGTCAGTTTGTATACCTTCAGATTCATGGGAAACCTGCTGAAGTTCCTCCCATCATAGCCATGTCTCTCCAGTTCAGAGACAAGGGTGTCACACGTGGCAGTGCCAAATGCTTGGCACAAGTACGGGTAGACAAGTCTGCTCTGCCCCTGTCCACCAGTGCTGCAGCCCCACCATGGAAAGCCACCAAATTGGCCAGGCATGATTTGCCCCTGGTGAAGCCACGTTGGCTCTCACCAGTCACCTCTTTGTTTTCCATGTGCCTTAGCACAGTTTTTAGGAGAATGGACGTTGTAGTAAATAATCATAAAATCATTGTAATTACCACCAAAAGTAACAGGACCGTATTGCTGTAAGGTTTAAGTTAGCATTAGGAAACTCTTTCCCAAGCTGAGGTATTTGTACCTCTGTGATAGTTTGGCTGGAGAGATTGTGGCATCTCTGCCACTGGAGAAATGTAAAGCAGCTGCCTGTCAGATATTGCTGATCACATATTAGGCAGTAAGATGGACTAAATCTGTGTCTCTCAGTCAGTGGACCATGGGATGTCATAGGCAGTGACAAGAAATGTCATCCAAACAAAAACAAGCAGCAAGATGTAGAGATGCAAATTGGGGAAAAAAATAAAGGTGTTCAAAGTAAGACCTGATTTGGAGTGAGCCAGAGATGAGTTATGGTGACACTGCCTAAAACAGCCACTCAGGTTTTTTTCAGAGAGACTCGAGGGAGCTCTAGATTTAAAGAGATTGAGAATTACTGGTGTGGATGACCTTTTGGAGACCATTTCATCACCAGTTCTGTGTCATTGCTTGCTAGAAAGATCTTCAGTTATGTGCTTTTGATATAATTAGCAAATGTAAATCTAAAAATTAGAACAAATCTTGAAATTTTCTTTCTAGATTCTCTTCTCTAGGTCCCAGTAGGGGAGGCTTTTAAATTCACCAGAAATTTTAAAGGGTTCTGTGAAATTTCATTCAGATTTATTTGTAAGGACAATTAGCAGGTGACTCTTAACACATTAACAGAGGAATATTTAAGCATGGACATGTCTTTACCTTCAAATCTTTTCCCCTCTGATTTCAGGAGGCCTGCCTGGACACTTCTAAGTTTTCCCAGTGTTTTGCTGTCTCAGTGCTTTGCCAGAATGTTTTCCTCCCCCAGTCCATTAATTCCACGTTGAAACTTTCTAACAGCATTCATATCTTAATTTGAAGAGTATTTGGTTTTCCTGTTACTAAGGTTTCAGTGGCAGACATTGTACAGCACATCACTTTAAATACTGGTGTCCTTCCACCCACTTTTCAGGCTTGGGTTTTGTTGGGGTTTTTTTTCTGGTAATAAAAAATGTCTTTCACAATGATCCAAACTACAATGGCCAGAGGACCCTGGTGATGCTATTACTGTGCCTACGTTATGTGCTGCAGTAACTTTTAACATTCGGAAATAAATGAATCCCAACAAAATGAATGGGATTCTTGCACTATTGCTCTCAGTGGGATTCTGTGTGGAAACAATAATTGGTACACATCCTTCATTGCTGGCCTCTCTCCCCACCTCTCTGTGTTTAAACAAGTGCATTGCTGCAGCAAGCAGGTCTCTTCATCTTGTGGAGTGCTATCAAGTGTGCCTTGCTTCTGCTGTTCTTTTTATGTTCCCCAAGTTACTTGCATGAAAAAACTTTAAAGACAGGAGGAAGGAGCAAAAATGCTGAGAGTTTGTTAAATCTGTTAGAAACTCTTTTCTCCCAGTTTAAGTCATATCTGCTGTCACTGTCGTGAGAGGAGTGAAGGCTTTATTTTGGGAAATAAAGCCACCATGGGACTTTGGTGACTGTCCAAAGTATTTGGGCTTTGCATTCATGTTTTATTAGCTGATTCCATTAATGGAATAATGAGAGAGTAAATCATCAGACAGCTACATACAGCATTTTAGTAGAGAAGCTGAGTAATCACTTAGATTATTTGTTCTGTTTGGCTCTTGAAAATTACTCCATTCCTTAAAGGTAACAGAAGTAATTTGAAATGTTTTATCATTTGCCATTGACAGTGCTGAACTGGCTGGCTTGAACTCTTCAAACAGCTATTTTTAATAAAATAAAAGCATGTCCAGTTAAACTGCCATAATTGATGTATTTGAGTAGCAAGTTCCAAAGAAAAACCACGTTGTCCATATTTAGGATTTGTAGGTTATGTCAGAATGTAAAATTTCAGTTAGAATATATAAGTGCCCAGGACTGTGAATTATTGAGCCATGTCCTTAATTTAAAAATACTGTGAATTCCATAATGCTGCTGTCAGTGTAAATACCTCTGACATCATCGAGTTCTCTCTTTGAAGTCTCTCCAGATTCACATTTTCCTAGTTTCCATATAGACCTTTTGTTTGAAATAAAATTGTGGAGGGGCGATAGCACATCTGCTTAAAACTTGGGCAAATAAAATCTTGTTCTAATTTTTGCTACTGATGTATCATCACCCTTTTAATCTCTTTTTAGCAATTTCTAGTCTTGCATCCACAATTTCCCAGCATCCTTAAAATCCCACCCATCATGTTTTACAGCTTGAAGGAATATATAGAATTTAGCAAGATAAAGCGGTGTAGTCTCTGTTCTAATTCAACAATTTAAAATGCAGAATTACAACCCCCTTTTTTTCATGTACTCAGTCCAGTACAACTTAAAAGAAGCCAGCAATATGATTCTGGACCAGGTCTGTGCTTACAATTTAGGTTTAATGTCTACACCAACACTCACATTCAGAGTACAGGACTGGACTAGGCTGATGGCTCTTTTGCTTCCATGAATACACCATTACTCTGGGCAGAAGTCTGAGCTCATGAGCCTTTCTCTCACATCCATCCAAAATGGGATTTGAAAACACTCTTAGTTCAATCATCTCTGATTGTTTGTTTTGTTTTTTGTTTTCTTAAACAAATACAAAGGTCGGTCTGGTGGTGTTTCTCTCCCTGTTTTTGCTCCTTTGTAGAGAGAAGACAACATTCCCATACTGCAAGTAATTCTTTCTTATCAGCAACAAACTTCTACTTGCTCCTTTCACTCCTCTCTCTCTTTTCTCCAGCTTCCTCACAACCTTACCTGTTCTGCTGCTGTTTTGGTTTTTACCTGGAAATGAGGAGATGGTCTTGGCAGATGCTACAGCCTTGTTCAGCCTGTGGGACTTTGGCTGCGTAGCTGACATCTTGGGGTGTTGGGAGAGATGTGTGGTTCTACACCTGCCTTAGCAATTTGCCTAATTCCTCCCTTCTACCTGGATTTAGAACATGGTGAAATTTTGAGGGCACAGTAGCAGGACAGGTCGTTCTCCATTGCTATGTCTTGTTGTGCTTGACTCCAGCTCCCTAAACACAGAGCAGCTTTGAAGATGATCAGGATAGTTACCTTTCCCCTTTTTCCTCAGCCATGACTTGTCTCTAATCTCTGTAGCTGTAGTCTGGCAGCATCACTGATAAAATAATATGAAGGTGTAGTGATGTACTGTGGCATTTTCATCACAGTTCCCTTCAACCCAGACTCTGTGGATGCTTTTTCTCATGGCTTTTTTTTTGCTTTTTTTTTTTTTTTTTTGTGGCAGAAGTTGTGTTGTGGATGCTGTTTTCTTCCTCATGTTCTTCTTTCAGACAGATGGTGCAGTGTCCAACTTCTTGCTGACTGTGACTTGTAATATTGAGCTTGGCTTGGAAGTAATCAGCCCATTTTCCCTCTTTCAGCTTTAAACATTTTGAGCATTTAGAAATCCTCTTAAGTGGACTGATGGAGTTAGCAGCTTCTACCAGAGTGTTTCAGATTAGTGGCAGATGCCCAAAGCTTTTCTTGTGGCATTTGGCAGTTTCAGGAAAGTGTTACAACTTTCATCTACTTTTGCCAAATGGCTCAAATGATTCCAGTTGCCAGGAAGATAAAAATCAGCAGTCTGGAATATTCTTTGATCTGTGTTTTTTCTGGATATGGAATGGAACAAATGGAGCATTATCCACCATGCTTGAGAGATTCCTGCCTGTTGGTTTCATTTGCTATGTAGGTTTGTTTTGTTTCCTCACTGTGTATTTCAAAATTAAATTGCTGGGGTATTTTTTTTATTCAGTCTGCAGACAACACATCCTTCATTCTGTTCTCACTGCTGTTCAGAATGAATGTAAATTAAATACAAATTAAGGATATGTGTATGTATCTATTTTTGTATGTAGATGGAAGATACTCTTCCTTCTGGGGAGTAATAATTTGACTGTTCAAGTATACTGTTAATAATCTTCAACATACTCTTTTTAATTCTTGTCTAGTTCAAATTTTTTTGAAGAATCCTCAGTCATGGGATTTTTAAAAACTGGTCATAGTAAGCTTTTATTTCCCTTATTTGCAATGTTTTTTTCTTACATCTGTTTATTGTTTTCCTTAAAAGGACTAGTGGATGCATCATACTTGCTATTTCCCATGTGTTACCAATTTTGTCCATAGTTGTGGATCCGAGATGGGACAGAGGCAAAAGTGGTAGGGACTTTTGTTGTTTAGAGGGTCTTTTTTATGTTGTGGTGTTTTTTCCCTTCTTGCTTTATTGTATGGATCTCTTAGATGCGACAACCATTTGTCCTTCTGTTTTAGGCTTCATTAACATTAAAATCTGCTTTAGTATATTTCAAGAAAGAGTAAAAACCCCATTCATTGTAGCAATTGGCTTGAAACTGACCCAGTAGGTATCTGATTTTGTTTTTATTTTCTGGTGGAAGAAAAATGAGGCAAATAACTCTTCTATTTTTGTGATTTATCTACAGTTTAGACATTTGATTTTCAGAAAACCTCATCGGTTCAAGGAATGTGCTGCCAGTTAATTAAAGAAATAAGGCTCTACTTCTATCTTAATTTATTAATTCCCTCTTCTGTCTAAAACAAAGCAGCTAGAGTAGGCAGAATCAGTGACAGAGGTAAGAATAGCAGTCTGTGATTCTTTTCCTTTGTGTAATACTGCCAAAGGCACACCTTCAGGCCTTCCTCTGGATTGGGGGACCCTGACTGTGTTTTATTTTTCTCATAGGTGAGCTGTTGTAAACACATAGATGATAAATATCTCGTGAAGAGCTCATTTAGATTATGGTTGATGCTGTGCTGGCTGACCTGTTATCAACACGGTTCTGGTTATCACTGTTAGCCTGGATGGTGGCTCAGAAGGGTGAGGAGGCAGTGGCTCCTATCAGCACGTGCTGTCACTGAGGGAGAGCTTGTATGGGGTAGGGAGAGAAAGGGAAAGGTGGACAGAAGAAAGGTGGGGAACTTGATTCTGTTCTGGATCTGTCCCTTCGTTGGCTGAGTCAGACTGGAAAAGATGTTTGAGATCATTGAGTCCAATCCATGACCAAACACCCCCTTATCAACCAGACCACCGCACCGAGTGCCACGCCCAGTCTTCCTAAACACCTCCAGGGACAGTGACTCCACCACCTCTCTGGGCAGCCCATTCCAATGTCTAATCACTCTTTCTGAGAGAAGTTCTTGATGTCCAACCTCAACTTCCCTTGGCACAGCATGGGACTGTTTCTTCTTGTCCTGTAGCTGGCTGCTTGGGACAAGAGACTGACCCCCACATGGCTACAGCCTCCTGTCAGGGAGTTGTAGAGAGTGATGGTGACCCCTGAGCTGCCTTTCTCCATGCTAAACACCCCCAGCTCTCTCAGCCCCTTCTCGTAAAACTTGTGCTCCAGACCCTTCACCAGCTCTGTTGTCCTTCTCTGGACTCATCCCAGCACCTCAGTGTTCTTCCTGAATTGAGGGGCCAAGAACTGGACTACCACTAAACTATTTAAACTCTGACATGATCTATCTTGAGTTTTTGGTCCTCTGAGCTATTAGAACTTGTCTTCATCTTAGTAGGGTTTGAGGATGCCCTAGAATGAAGAGCATGGAGGCACCATCTTACACCTGCCCTTGGATTGGGTTAAAGTGACTGCTGACTTTTGACTTAGTGATAAGAGGATTTTTTAAAAATGCTAATTTCTTGCAAAAGCCCTCCTTTTGATCCTTTTTCTTGTGGTAGGATGCTCCAATAAGAATCTGCCACTGCATACCATAGCACCTAACTCTTGAAATAAGTTCCTTGTTAAAGTCTGTGATATTATATGAATTCTGTTCCAGAGATTCTGTTTATGAATGTTTTTGCCATGGTGTATGGTTGCAAACTTACACTGATCTATGTGAGTTAAATGCCACCTCTACTTTAAATGGTGAAAGTGTGTAGGTTCACCCAGCCTGTAGCACTTCCTGTACCTGGCTCATTTTCTGCTCTGGTTCATGGCAGAGACAAGGCTGGGCCCACAGGTTATGGTTGTTCTCAGTAGGTCATCTTCACCTCTTCACTCGAACTCATGCTTCCTTTGTTTTCTGGGACAAATTTGAATTAATACCTTTTTGAAGTGAATAAATTTAAAAGCTGTTTTCTTTCCTCAATGTTCTCTGAAAGTTCAGGCAGATTGCTCTCTCTTGGTTGCATTCAGATCCTGGTGGAGGTATTTTTCATATCAGCATAGCAGCTGGAGTGGCATGTTTTAAAGCAAAGGACAGTAGAGGTAATTCAGCAGAGAAGGTTTAGATTTTGTTTTTTGATGACCGTTCATCACCCCGGGTCAAACACCAGATTAGACTGAGGCCAGGATAAAGAAGATAGATGGAAAAATTTTTGTTAGTACCTAGGTAAAGTTAAGACTGGCTTGAGAGTTTTAATGTTTCATATTTCTGCTTTGCCTTTTCTTAAGAAAAAAAAAAATGTAAAAGCAATTCCTAATGCTGGTAGAAGTATCTATAGGTTGTGTTAAAAATTACAGATATAAGGCAATGTAATTTCTGAAGTGAATAGAACTAATGTGTCTGTGCACATTGCTTATGTGTGCACTCCTTATACTACTTGCCTTAGTCCTGTTCTTTGGTAACAGCTTGCCAACCAACAAGGAGGAAAATCAAACAACTCTGAAATATAAAGTGAAAAGATGTGTTTTGTTACAGGGTAATACAGCAGCTTGAAAAATTATTATCACACCCCCAAAGACAAACACCCAAAGAAACCCAGAACTGTGTGGAAATGAGCAAAGGCTCAAAGAAGCAAATTTAAGTGTCTAGTTCTGATAAAGATGGCAATTGTACCTCATATTTTAGAGTTTGAGTCTCTGGGAGATGGTGAGCACTCCATGGTGGGATGCAGGAATTTGGGTTCTCTAGGAATTTTGAGGGAATTGCTGAGAAGGAGAGTATCTGAGGAAAAAAGCCAGTAAAGGGAGGAGACTTGAGAATAGGTAAGAAGCTGTGGAGGAGAAGGTAGACCAAGGGTCAGTGTTGCCAGATTTTGTTGGGAACGATGCTCTGTCTTTTGTGTTTGCGAAGACGGAAGTTTAGAGAGGTGGGAAAGGTGTAAACTCACCAAAGTTAAAGGCACTCAAGGAGTCATCTGCTGTGTGTTACTTGGAATTTAAAGTGACATTTTGGTCAGGAAAAAGTCTTGAGGAGGCAGGGAAGGAAGTATCTCTTCATGGTTAAACATAAAAAAATTATAAGACTATTTTCTTGAAAAATAATGCAATTTCTTTAGCCTTCTGCTTGTCATGCATCTGCCCATGAATTTATGTTGGCTGGGCTTGGAAGTATTGTTTAAGAGCTGTTCCAGTTTTACCCTTTTAACCAAACACAGTGCAGAGGATCTGCTACTGTCAAACGGTATTGGAAAGACCCTTCAAGAACAGCACTGCTCAGTGTGTAAACTTTAAGCAGCCCCCCAAAATCTCCTTACTCTCCTCTGAGGCTGTACAACTGCTCAGATGGAGTATTTTAAACTTACTCTTTCTTTTTATGACTATAGAACTTGGAACAGTGCAGAGCAGTTTTCTGAAAACCCCTCAGTTCTCTTTCTTAACATACCAACTTTTAGGACCTAAGAATTTGCTACCTTTTCCCTTTTGCTCCCTCTTAGGTTTTCTGTCTTCCTACTCCTCATGTCTTGTCTCTCTACCGTGCTCTAAAACCTTCACATCGTACCCATGGGCTTTGCCAAATTTGCCCTTACATGAAGTGCTGTTTTAAACTTCCACCAAGCTTATAGAAGACCTGCAAGGCAATGACCAGGAAAGTGCTTTTAGGAGAAGTAGAGGAAAAAAAGTGAGAGGATCTTCTCTTGGGCTTTGGTACATGCATTTTTTGTGTTTCAAAACTCTCTTTGTAGAAAAGGTGCACAAGTTTGTTTGCCCCTTGGAGCACCTTTGAGCACAGTTTGATGTGTCTGCTTCCAGTACCTGCTCTAGCATTTCTCAGGTTATGGTTTTTTCCTGTTACTAGCTGCTCCAGGATTATATATTACACTAAGTCTTACTTCTTTCCTTCTCTTGACAGCTGCAAATCAAAAAGAGCCCTTGACTCCTAATTTTAAAGTGAAAGAGGAGCCTAAGGATGAAGAAGCTGCAAGTTCAGCTGTGTCTCAGCCCAGCTATGTGTTCAGCCAAGAATCTGAAGCCTCAGCTCCGAACATCCCCGAAGAGAAACTCAAGCCACAAGAAGCACAGGCAAATGTGATGAGGCAGGACATGTCAGTCAAGGCAGCATCTGAGCTCCTCATGAAGCTCTCAGGTAGATATTTAATAATACTGAACTTCTAAAATTTTTTTTTTTTTGTGTGTGTATGCTAGCAGGGTTGCCTTGCAGAAGGTAGGTTCAACTTTAGTAGGAAACCAAAGAACAATTGCAAAGGCCCGTCTACACAGTGTCATGTACATGAAACATCTCCGTTTGGCCTGTAGCCACAGTATCTAATTATCTCTGCTCTGATTTTCAAATCAATGACTATGGAATAAGTCAAAAGAGATGATGCCTTAAAGCTTTTAGGTGCTGTAATTTTTAAAATGTACAAAACCACGTTAATACCAATTTATTCACATATGTTGCTTTATGAACATCATAAGAAAGTGTCTGTACTTTACTGCACCTGACATAGCTTTATAAAATATGGCTTTTAAAGCCTTTTATTATTTCTGACAATATATTGTATTCAAAATTTCAAGATACACTGTTAAAAAAATTATCTAAACTCAGCCAGCTTTCTGCATTTAGCAAGACCACTTGAACTTGCCCACGTTGCCTGATGTGATCAGGCAATCACATCTATCACATCAGTGATAGGTTCTTCTGCCAGACAAGTAGACAATGTACACACATAGGTAGTGTTAAAGTTGAAGGGAGTCGAATAAAAATGTATGTTCTGCTAATTATGATTTGTCTACCTGTCAGAATTGAGCTTTAAGAGAAAGTAACATGGTTGAATTCTTCCTACTGGGATCAGGTGAAGTGAATCATGAAAAGGCTTTGAACTCTTAACAGACCAGTTTTAGGATCAAGACATCAAAGTCAGTGTGGCTGGTTGGGTTTTGTACTTCTGCACCTGAACTGGATCTGATAGATCTTATGTCCTTTTCAAAACTGGACAAGACTCTTTATTTTTTTTAATTATGCCAAAGTCATGCAAGATGTGCTGGTGGGAATACTTACAAGTTTAGTAACTTCTGAGATCCCTGTCAGACCTATCTGAAATCATTTGTCGATTGGACACTCTCAACCTTGAATTTGAGCTCAGATTTCTACCTGAAAGACTTCAGTTGACTAGGATTTCCCCATAAAACATGTAATTAATTCAGTCCTGTTCATGCCTCCACACTATGATTGCAGAAGAATTTGGATCTTTGATTTGCAAGCCTTCCATGTTAATGGTGCAAAAAGTGCTTTCCAAGTACAAAAGCCGATCAGAGCAGCAGTTTCCAGATTTTTCCCAGATTCCCAAATACTAAACATTTGGTTATTGGTGTAGTTCACTGTTACTGCTGGTAACTGGTTTCAGTGGGATGTTTTGGTAACAAAAGTTTGCAGCCTAATAAATGCTAAGCTGTGACTTATTTTTCTTGGTGCATATAAATTTATTTAACTATTTTTTTTAAGGAAAGAGCTCTGTAATTTCATGTTTTGTCAAGCACTTCAGAGACATGAGTGATCTGGATTGTCAGTCTGGAGTTCAGCACAAGCAGGATGTGTTTAAATAGTTTTATTGCTGACTATTATGTTAGAACACTTGTGCCTTAAATACCTGTTTATATGAGAGAAATCCTGCATGTATAAAATCTTGGTCAAGTCTTCAGCTTGTGTTGGGACCTCCCAGGCTTTAAAGGCTATAGTAAGAAATATACCAGTGTAACATTTCTCTTACAAGCTCTTAGGAAGTGAGCAGTTTTTGCTGACAGCGGTCTTTTTGGTTAATCCATAGATTAGGAGGTGAAGAGTGGCTAGGATTTATGAAGTTGGTGTTCCTGCCCTAGGTATTCCTGCATCAGCCAGGGGTGGGGTTGCACCCAGTTTGTCACAGACAGTTTTTAACTTGAACTTCCCTGAATTACCATCTAAGGCAGAAACTATAGAGGAAAACTGAGATACAGTTTAATATAGGACAACTACAAGGGGAAAATCTAATATGAATGGCCTCTTTAGTGGGTTTTTGGTTTGGTGTTTTTTTTTTTTTTTTTTTTTATCTTTACTTTGTCTGGTAGAATGCTCCCAGATCACTGGGACTTCCCAACCTACCATAAGTAATTCTGCTGCCTGGTTTTGGTGACTTAGAACTAACTTTAGCAATTAAGCCACTTCCGCACAGATTCATAGAAGGGACTTTAAAGATGACAGAATCATTTAGGCTGGAGAAGACCACCCAGATCATTGGTTCCAACCATTGACTGATCACCACGTTGTTCTGGGCCACAGCACTGTGTGCCACATCCAGTCATTTCTTGAACACCTCTACGGATGGTGACTTTGCCACCTCCCTGGGCAGCCCATCCCGAATGCTTGGCAACCCTTTCTGTGAAGGAATTCTTCCTGATGTCCAGCCTGAACCTCCCCTTGTGCAGCTTGAGGCCATTTCCTCTTGTCCTGTTGCTGGTTGCTTGGGAAAAGAGACTTCCCTGACTACAGCCTCCTTTCAGGGAGTTTCTGAGAACAATCAGTTGGTTCCAGCCCCTTTGCCATGGGCAAGGACATCTTCCACTAGAACACATTGCTCAGAGCCTCATTCAATATGGCCTGGAACACTTCTAGGGATAGGGCATCCACTTTTCTTCCTGAGCTACTTCTTCAGAGTAAAGGGAAAACAAGAACAAACTTCCTCCTTTTTCATGCGACTGGAAAGAAACAAAAAAAAATTGAATTAGTATATCTTGATGTTTTACTCTTTGTGGGAAATCTTCAGTCAAGTGCCCTTGTTAGATTTGATATATTTTATTACTGGGTTTAAGTCAAGTCCTTCCAGACTCTTTATATTCTTGCTTGGGACTGAATGGATTGTGTTCTTGCTTTGTTATTTTTTCTTTCTTCTGCATAATACTAATCACCAAAACCTGCACCACATACAAATTCAGCAAGGGATTTCCAATATAATAGTATTGTGCTCCCTGCATTCCTGACATATGTGCTGCTGTTATCCTGAGCAAGAATATTGCTCATTGTTTCACCCTCGTGGGTGGGAGCCTCTTGGGATTTGGGCATAGACCTTGCTATCTCCTTCCATGTGAAGGATAAACTGGTTTATATTTTTCACTGTAAAATCTCTTTTCCCAAACAGAGGTGCTAATGTTGCCAGCTCTTAGCTGTACAGGGTAGTGGAAGGCCTTTCCAGCTCTGGAGCCTGGTTTGGTCTGGTGCACACTGTAAGGTAGATTTACTCCAAATCACCAGCCCCTTGTCAGCCACACAGAAATGGCTCTAGAGCTAGGAAAAGTTAGAAGAATAAACATCTTTTACTGTGGTAGGACATTAACAGAACATTTGTTAGTTGCCATTGTAGAAGCGGAGGGACAGAAACAAGAGAAAATCACACACAGCTATTTTAGTTCTGCAAGACAAGGCTTTCTCTTTCAAGCTGATGGGCTGTTGCGTCTAGCAACATGAGCAGTGTGTGAGATGGGGCTCACACATCACTTGGGTGGAACTGGACCTTTTACACCAGTTATTTCTCTCCCATGGTCCCCTGGGATTCAGGTCTTCTACCCCACAGCTGATCAATGTGATACCTACTCACACTTCTTCCAAAGGATTATCCAAGCTAAGGGGGCTCCTGTCTCTTGGGCCTGTCTAGGCAGAACCCACTTCCACCCAAACAGTGAGGACAAAACTTCCTAACAATCAAACTGCTGTTTCAGAATAAATCAAATGTCCATTGGAAAGAAATGGTACTTGGGAGTTACCAGGCAAAGTTTGAGCAGACTTTCAACCTCCATTTTACAGAAGAAAATTAAATTTCCACCTTGATATGTATGAGTACACAAAGGTGAGGTGAGAATTCTGTCCATTGCTATGTCTTGACTGAGACTAGATCCAGTGGTGAGCAAACAGATTTTAAGAGATAATGGAGTCGGGCAAATTGCTGTCATCTCTGTTTGGAAGGGTGCCATCCCTGCAAGATTTTAAATTCCCATTAAATATTGCATAAAATCAGTTAGAATAACTGTTTTTTACATTCTTACAAGTTCTCTTTCATGGAACAGCTGATTTATTTCTCAAAATGTTTAAGTGGGGCTCTCAATGATTCCTGATCAGTTTTATACACTCAGTCTTATAAATTGAAAGGTAGGTTTCAGAGGAGATTGAAATTGAAAATAAATATTTGCTTTTACATGCCAATTTTAGAGCTGAAAAACTCATTTTCTGCTGAAATAGTCGTGCTGCTGATATGTTTGGGGCATGTATTAGCTTTTAGAAGCACACAGTGTTTTGTCTTCTTGTCTGAAAATGGATGCATAGGTGGAGAAGTATAAAATCTATCCCAGCTACTAGCACTTTTTAAGTAATGTTTTACCTGGGAATATTAGCATGTCCTAGAAATGTTGTCTGAATCGCACTTGCCTTTATTTCAGATGTATCCCATTTTTGAAATGTGTTGATTTTGCATGTCAGCAGTATCTCAGGGTGTTTTCCTTCTGTTTTTCAGTGGGTCACTTCCCCATGTGCTGCACACCTCCTTGTTATCCCAAGCAAATGCATGACCTTTGTGCTGTTTGGTCGCTTTGAATTTTTATTCTTCAATCCTCGGGTCACACACTGTTTCCTTGTAACACACCAGTACCAACAAAGTGTCTTAATTTTGGGTTGTCTGCACATGCAATTAGTGCATACTTCATGACCTCAGTGCACTAAATGAGTTGCTCTGTTCCAGAAGCATTCCTGATCAACTCCATTTATTGTCACCTCATTATATGATAGTTCCTCTTTTGGAACAACTGGTTAATACAGGGGAGGGGTGTGATGGGTTTTTTGGCGTTTTTTGATGAGGCCTTTATCCACTTTAAAATGTTTATGGTAATTTCATAGATTGTGCCTTGTAGTTAATTTTTTTGATACTGTATCATACATTTAATTGAAATCACATGGGTTAGAACAGCAACTTAAAAAGAGTAAAACAAGGAGAAAAAACTGATAGTATGATTCTAGCATGAGGTAAAGTCCAGAACTAACCTTGCTGTGTATTTCTTTTCCACAACATTGTGGACTGCTCTGGGTAGTGCCTGTGTGGAGTTAGGCTGCTCTTTGGAGATCCCTGTTTGCTGGTACCTCGTGAGAGTCTCTGCACCTGAACTGATTGCAGGAGAGCTGTCAAGGCTTTCATCCCTGCTTAGAAAGCCTCGATAAAGGGCAGAGGAGGCAAAATACAGGGAAGTCTTTTGTTCCTTGGTGCTTCTGTAGGAGCCCAGAATGTAAGTGGCAAATTGTATGATCTGAAACAAGACTTTCTCTCTGTGGGAACTAGAGAAATGGCAAACCACAGCAAGTCACATAGGCAGATTATACCCTGCTACTAGCCAAGTGGGTTTTGGGGGCTTTTTCTGGTTTGGGGTTTTTATTTTAACCAGGTTCTTCAAGTAGAGTCTTGCAGGTAAAAACCATCATCCTACCATTTAAATGGAAGGAGCAGCAGATGTCTATCACAACTCTAATTAGTCTATTGCTTTAATTTGCTCCACTTCTTTTCCTTGGCTCGCATTTCTGTGAAGCAGCTTGTAGTTGCAAAATTCTGTAACATGGGAGTTCAGAGGTTCCACTTGTAAAAATATGAGCCATTTCATGATTTTTTTTTTTTTAATGCAGGATCCTGTTACATTGATTCATTGACATTGTCTTATATAAAACAGCAGTTTGAAGAAAATACTAGCAAAATAAAGCATCAAGCACAGCGCCCTAGGGAACGTCAGATGTTCCTTGTTGTGTCTCTGTAGCAGAACCTTCAGGGCTCGCCAACTGTTCCCTACCTCTGAGGTTTTATTTAATCTGGTTTAGGGCATGTTTATTTCTAGCAAATCAGAACAATTAGCATAACAAAACGCCTGATTCTCTGTGCTGAAAGCTTTTGAAGTTGGTACAAGTTGACCCACTGGTTACCCCTGTCTGCTTCATTGGGGAGACTGGTACATCAGTCCAATTTATGAGACATATGGGAAAGGCTTTCTTTTCTAAGTTGATTCATAAAGTTGATTTGTAAAGCTGATGGGCATTTTAGCAAATATGGGCAACTTAGAATTTTAGTCACAGAGTGAAGTTTTAAACAAAATGGTGGGAAGAAACATGAATGATTTTAACAAATGTTCATTGGATTTTGGCAATGCAAGGTTATTGGACAGCTGTTGTATCAGCAAAAGCAATAATTACTGCATGACTTGTGGTTTTTATGAAATCTATCCATCTACCTTTGACTTCTATCTCAAATAAGGGGAAAAGCAGAATGTGCTGCATTAGGAAGGGTATGTTCAGTGTCCCCTCCAGAGCCATGTGAGTGCTGCCTGCAATCACAAAATGGTCTGGGATAGAAGGGACCTTTAAAGGTCCTCCAGTCCAACCCCTCAGCAATGAGCAGGGACATCTTCAACATGCTCAGGTTGCTCAGAGCCTCTAATCTTGAACATTTCCAGGAATGGGCCATTTACGTCCTCTCTGGGCAACGTGTTCCCATGTTTCACCACTCTTATTGTAAAAAAGTCTTCCCTTATAAATATAGTCTGAATGTACCCTCTTTTAATTTAGAACCAGTGCCTCTTGACCTATCACAACAGGCTAAACAGTCTGTCCTTACCTCTTACAAACCAGCTTTAAGTACTGAAAGGCTGCTGTGAGGTCTCCCTGGAGCATTCCCTTCTCCAGGATGAACAAGCCCAGCTCTCTCAGCCTGTCTCTCCACAGGGAGAGTGTTCCAACCTTCTGATCAGGTCCATCAGGTCATGGCTTCCCTGTGCTGGGAGGCATCGAGGGAACCGAGCCCATTCAGTCTGGCACAGGGGGACTAAAGGCTCATGTGGTGGCAGCCTGCACATACTTGAAGGAAACTTGAAAAGTGGTGGAGTTAACCTCTTCTCCCTGGTGGCAGATGGTAAAGGAAGGGGTAACAGCTGCCTGCTGCAGCTTGGGAAGTTCGGAGTGGACATTAAGAAAAATTTCTACTGCTGCATTAGAACAAGTGTTACCTTTCTTTTGAAAGTTCTGCAAGATAAACCCACAGCTGCCCTAGTGCTGAAGGTTCAGGAAGTAATTTTGTTTGGAGGGGACCTCCAGGGTCATCTATTCCTGAGCTTTGCTCAGAGCAAATCCAACAGTGGCAGGCTGCTGAGGGTCTCACTAAGTTTTGAATGTATTCAGGGATAGAAAACCCAACCTCTCTCAGCAACATGTGTCAGTATTTAACCATCCTGATGGGAATTCTTTTTCCTGTATGTATAAACAGAATTCCCCATGTTCCAACTTGTCTGTTGACTCATCACTGTGTATTTCTGAGAGAAGTCTGACTTTAGCTTCTCTACACCTTCCCTTTATTCCTTGGAGAGCTGTCAACAGCAATAAAATGTCCCCTTAGTGTTATTTTCTTGAGGCTGAACAAACCCAGTTCTCACAGCTGTTCTCCTCTCTGTCTTGCAGCAGCCCTCTGACAGCCTTGGTTGCCATCCACTGAACCTGTTCTGGGGTGTCAGTGTCTGTCCTGTACTGGGGAGCCCCAGATAGGGCACAATACCCTAAATTCAGCCTCGTGAGTGCAGAACAGAGGGTAAGAATCTCCCCCCTCTGCCTGATGGCTGCAAATCTGATAAAGCGGCCCAAAATATGATTGACCTGGGCTGCCACAAGGGCATTTTGCTGACTTGTGCTCAATTGGGGCTGGGTTGTGATAGCCTCAATTTTCAGAGAGATTGAATATGGTCTTGTTAGAACTTGCCAGCCTCTGTCCTAGGCTGGAGAGAGGTGTTGCCTAAGGCTAAATTTCAGAAGTGCTCTTGCTGCTACATCTTATTGAGGTGACACTGTCAGCCTTCAGGGGGGTAAATGTTGTACCCTGAGCTTTTAGGTAGCACAAGTATTGTTGTACGTTTCTGCTGTTCTAGGTTTGGAGGGTTCTTTAGCACATACCAACTATTTTGTGATTCCTTGTACTTGTGAATGCCAGAGAAATGGAAAACTGTGGAAGAAATTGTTTCCTCCTGGAACAAGCCTGTCCAGTAGCCTGTTTCTCATATCTGATGTGGAAAATTGTCTCACTCAATGTGAATGGGATGACATTCATAGATTAGATGATTAAAAGTTACACCGCTCTGTAAAGAAACAGCATCTCTGTTTCTTGATAAAGTATATCCATGTATAAAATAATTCTCTCTGTTTTCTCTTATTTTGTTAAGGTGTTTCTGTATCACAAAGTTAATGGCAGAAAAAGACATAGTAGGTGATTTAGTTCATCTTTTGCCAGATGTGTCTCAGCAGTGCTGTGCTGTTATTCTGAGCCTCACCCAGGTTAGCTTTGAATGAATAGCAGGCCATATTTTGGGGATCACAGTCTGGATACTTCTGAGCTACTTGAGTCTTTTTAGCCCATGGATTTTTGCTGTGCTATTATAAAAATATGACCTGAAGGAAAAAAACCTGACTCTCATATTAACTTCATATTCTGATACATTGCAGATTATTTAACCAGCTCATCTATTAGGTCTGCTATAAAAGTCAAAGATAAAAAGATTTTCATTATTTGAAGCAGGAGACCTTTTTGTGTACCTGTACTTGACTTGAAAAGCTTTAGCTGCACTTTAACCATGTGAGATACCTATGTAAAGAAATAAGGGCTATCACCTTGCTCCACAATGAACAGCACAGAAGGGAAAATAATCTTCAGGAAGCTGGAGCTTCACTGCCTATATGGAAAGACAGGTGTGGGCATAACCTTAATTACAGTATTTTGCCAGCACAAGATCTAGCACAGCGGGATTTTATGCCTATGATTGCTGCTTGTGGGACAGACTGACTGTGTTTCCCTTTCATTAGCCTTGTAAAATTATCAGAAACCCTCCTCCAGTCTTCTCTTTGTGTGTTTGCTTTGGGGATTTAGAGTATGACAGAATTCACATTTGGCAGAGACATTCTGTCAGATCAAAAGGGTGCAGCTGGGAAGATAAAGGTCAAAGGAAATGATCAAATATGTAGATTTAGTTGGGGCAATTGGAGTGCTTGCTGATGGGGAGGGAGAGAAGGTCACTGGTATTGCTTGACTCTTGCCTTAGTTGGGGTCCTATCAGCTTCTCTGATACAAAAGCATTTGCAGGACAGGGAATTAAACTGTATGGAGCAGGAACAGAAATAGAAAGAATATTTTAAAAGCAGAGAGAGCAGCAAAGGTCAACTTGACGCTGCACCTAAATTTGGCAGCTGGGTGCAGTGCTTAGTCTGTCAGACATCTGAAGAACTCATTTGTTTGTGGAGTTACCTGAGCTTTTGACTGACAGTGTTACCTGATGCGTTCCTTTGCTGCTCTGTGTTCACTTTTAATGCACAGCATGCTATTTTTACACTTTTAAACACAGATGCAAGGTTCTGTGGTTTTATAATAAGAGAGTAATGGAAGGTTTAAACAAAAAGAAAAAAAAAAAAGAAAAATCTTCTTAACAGGACCAAAAAAAAGGGCATTATGGTATTTCTAACCGGTCTTCAGCTGAGAATTCACTGTAGAAAATTCTGAAGTCTGAGATGTGTCTGCAGATAGTAGATGGTAAAGATTTTTATCAATGTTTATATGTGTCTTTTAAAGGTCAAGAAATGTCATAAGAAAAGATTGAAAGCACTTCATGTAAATTGTTCCTGGAACATATCCAAGTGGCTTTTATCTCCTGGCTTAAATTTTTTTTTTTTTTTTTGAAAGAGCTGTAGGAAGTAAAGCCACTTTTTCTCTACTCCAGGAATGTGGAGAGAGGGAAAACCCAAGGTAATGAAAAAAGACTTGGTGACACGTATCAGTTTAATTTTAGATAGATCGCTTATGCCCTCATGATAAAGGGTTTCTGTTCATCTTTTGTGGGAGACAACAACATGACACCAACCAGCTGAGGAGGTTGAAAACAATTCTGGGGATAACCAAACCGTGTTTTGGTGCCTCTGAGATCCGCTGTAATATTGGGTAATTGAAAACAAAAAGCCTGAAACTTTTCCACTTGGGATAAATTCTGTGAGGCCGACACACTCACACCTGACTTGCAGAGGATGGGGAAAACACGGAGAGCAGCAACACATTTTGTTGCACCAATTCCTTACCTCGGTGTCCCTTCTGGTATTTCACTCTGTTCATGCATTTATGTTCTTGGTTCTCCAGGCATATTGCCTTTTCTGGGCTGCCTGTTTCTGGTCAGCATCCAGCCAGCAGAAGCAACACCCAATTGGGCAGTTCTGCCATGATACCAGTGCCCTTTCAGGAGTGCTCTGAATGAAAATCATCAGGGGAATAAAAAAATCATCTTTCTCTGAAATGAAATTGACAATAAATTTAACACATCTTCTCTTTTCACAGCAGAAAGTCTGAAACAAAAGGGCTGTATAGGTATGTGGAATGTGGTAAACAAATTACCTTGGGGCCTTGATTTTGAGATTTCAGAGCTTTTATTCTGAGGAAAAAGTTATCAATTACCTGCAGCCAAACCAAAGCATTCAGTAGCACCCAAGGAATCCCAAGGGTAGAAAATGAACTAGAAATTGGCTTCTAGACTATGGTTTTGTTTCCAGACCTGGAACACTGGAGAGGAAGGCAAGGAGGGGAGGATATGGACTTGACAAAACTGGTCATCAAGGTTAATGGACCTTGTAATGTACGAGGGAATATCTGTCAGCCTTGAGAAAAGCATGAGCCCCAGAATACTCCTCTCATCCTGAAAGCTTGTGCAGGTGTAACAAACAGGTTCTTCACATGATTGTCTGGAACTTTCCATAAAAGATAGAGTGGAAGAAGAAAAGATGAGATTCCCTCCTCTGCGCCTATCGCGGTGCCGATAATTCTGGCTGTTGGTGCTGGTTTTTCTGCTGATGCAGAGTAACTTGGAGTTGTGAGAGACCTTCAGTGCCTACCTTAGGAGAGCTGAAGTGTAGCTTTAACTTCATTTAACAAATAGAAATAAAGCTTCGCTTACTGGTGTGCCATCACACATTGAGTATTTGTAAAAAGTGATGTAACTCTCATATTTGCAAATATGCAACTGTTTTCTGCTCTCTAGTTTGAAAAATTATTTTCAAGAGCTTGCTTCTATTTATGACAGCCAGAAGAATACTGAGGCTGTCAGCTGCTTGATTTCCTTCCCATTTGCAGGGATGCGGTACACAAATTATAACTTGGTAATTGTGATTTCTGCTTTGAGCACTCTGAAAAATTGCAGCCTAATTAAATAATTATGGTGCGTGTTTATTCTTTTTTTTTTTTTAAATACATATTTGCAGCTGAGAGTTTCAAGGAAAACCAGACGGTAAAGATAAAGGAGGAACCGATGGAGGTTGACATCCACAACTCGCAGGCTTCGGTGTCACCCAGCCAACCCAGCCAAAATGTTGGCTACAGCACTTTACTGGGGCGAGACATCAGCGAGCGCATCCAGAAGGCACCCGAAGGCCGTGTGCTCCCAGAGAGAAATCTGTTCAGCCAGGACATATCTGTGAAGATGGCATCGGAGCTGCTCTTCCAGCTGTCAGGTAAATCCAGTGCGACTGCTCCATTGCTGAAGTAAAAGAACAAAATGAGCTTTTTTGTATAACCCCCAAGTTCTATGAAACTGTGAGATCACCAGGGCTGGAAAATAATAGGAGTTAGAACCTTCCTACCCTCGCACTTGAAACACAGAGGCCTTGCCAAATGTCTCCCATAGTTTGCATATGCTTTAAAGCACTGTGGCAGCCAGGTCAGGTTCACAGTATTTCAACTGAGTTGGAAAAGCCAGAGTTCAACTCCTGTATTTTTGAAAGCTAATTAAATAATTTGTGACGACTGGTTTGATCCCTGTAGAGGGGAATCTGCAGATGGCAGTTCCTGGCCTAAGTGGCCAGTGGCTGCAGGATGCAGCACTCCTGGGGCTGCACTGCCCACTTCCCTTGGCAAATGAGGTGAGCCTCATCTGTCACACAAAGGCACTGGAACTAGCACTGTTAAATGAACACTTGCACTGCACACTCTGCATGGAGCACTGACATGTGGAGCTGAAAAAACTTGCTGGGTGTTAGTTTAAGTAGTCATGCCCATTCTCTAATCATGCTGGAACCATTTACCCTAAATTACCCTGGCTTATGCTGTTATCTGAAAGCATTAAAATACTTCTGCTGAATAAAATCTGATAGACATCATATAATGTATGCTAATCAGAAAAACCCGTGTGTGTTCCTCTGCAGAAAAGGTGAGCAAAGAGCACAACCACAATAAAGATAACACCATCAGAACTACAGCCAGGTAAGTACAGCCCATGGTTACCTGCAAAGCTGCACTGTAAATAGCATTGCTTCCTCTTGCCTTGGAACTCAAACCTGTGTCCTGCAAATGTGACCTGCTAGTACAAATGTAAGATATTTCCATGAGTAATGGAACCCATGTCTGAAAAGCTACAGCTGTAGATTTGATTGCTTAGGGTTTGTGAGACAAAAGCCCTTTGGGCCAATATGATTGTTCTCCTCTGATCAAGTATTTACTCATCATTTTAAGAATTACGTATTCTATTTTTTTTTCAACAAAAACTGAAACTTAAACTGCATGGTGCATGCAGTGCTTGAGGGAAGACCAGGCTGACAATGGGATTTTGAAACATGGACCAATCTAAGAAGAGGTGATTTCAATTGTCTTCTGTCAAACTAGATTTCCTTAGAAAAAATTAAGTCTAGTATTTCTGTCATCTCAATACATTCTAGAGATGAATTTTTAAAGGTCAGACTGTATGACAGTGCTAATGAAACATTTGTTAAAGATTACAGTTACATTGTGATGATAATTTAAATTAGCCAAGAATTAAAAACATGATCCTGTTGTAGCCTGTGCTGTTAAAGAAATGTGCACTTTACAGTTCTGTGGCTGGGAACAAGCCCACAAGGTGTTTACATATCCATGAGCAGCAAGGTGAGGTGTCCCTGTGGGGAGATTTAAGGATCTGATGCAGTGAAGTGGTAGCTATAATTGGTAAAGACTTAGGAGCCCTTGGTAGGGTAGGAGGAGTAGGCAGGAACTGGCAAGGATACATTTATTCCCTACCTGAAAGTTATTGTGGATGGTTTGGAGACTGAGCACACTGAAGTGATGAAGAGTTCATTCAAAGATAGAGTAAGAGCTTCTTGCCTCTGCAGCTCCTTTACAGAAGTTCTTGGTGCTAACTTAAAACAGCTTTGCCCAGACAGAATGGAAAAGCATTTCAGTTGCAAAGAAAACATCTCTAAAATATATTGTACTTAAATTTCTAGGCCTGTCCTATTCATTCATGGTAGCTGCAATAAATAACTTGTTTTTAATAAACTGACCAGCTCGGTAAATGTACATTAGGGACTTTTTAATGTTACAAGTTGAAAGATAATTCAATTGAGCTTTTAGCTTCTGGTTACAGTGAATGCTTCCCATATTTGCTAGTGTGGGAATTTGTCGGATATGCAGCCTGCACGTCTTTCTGTGCTACTTAAAACGCATAAGCCCGAGATATGGACAGAGATAAATGCACATATTGTCCATGTACTCATTAACCATCCAGGGTGTGCTGCAGGGAGGGGCTGACAAATAGTTGAAAATAGATTTCAGCGTCTCATGATGTTACCAGCAGGACTGGTGTGAGAATCCAGAGCTACTTTTGGATCTATCAAAGATAATTCCAATTGGAAAGGTTGAGGACAGTTCAAAGATAACTTGCCCTTTCTGTGGCTGCCAGCTTTTAAGAGGGTAGCACAGTTGGCTGTTGTCAAACTTGTGTTGAGCTTTACTGAGATGTCCTTAGAGTGGCAGCTACCCATCAGGGCATGAAATGCTGAGTGCCTGGTTCAGTTTTTCCAGGTGCTTTTCTTATCTTGCCTATTGATCAACAGAAGAAGACATGAATAAGGAGAGCTTCTTAAAAGGGGAAGTGAGTCAGTCCACTAAATCCTGTGAGTTCAAGCAGATTGACTTGAAAAACCTTGCCAAAAAAACAACCAACCCACCCCAAACCAAATAAACAGCTGGAAGCCTTTACTGGTAAGGGTATGACGCCTTCTCAAAAATAGAATGTGATGGAGCAGCCAGTGAAGGATAGAGGCACTTGGACTGCATTAAGAAAACATGTGGTGTGTTGCATTTTGGCTCACCAACCCACATCTGGAGTAATGACAGAAAGGCATTTGAATCACAGTTGCTGTGTGAAATGTGCTGACAGCTGCAGAGAGCCAAGGTGAGGTCAGTGTTGTCCACCTGTGAGTAGCTGGGAGCACAAAGATTTAGCTGTGTCACTGGTGAGGCTGAAATCAGCAAACCCCAGCAAGATGGGGTACACAAGCACTTTTTGCTCTCTTATTCCTTATTAACATTTCTAACTGTCACCTCTCTGTTGCTGTTCCTCCTGTGAGTATTCCTGGACTTTGCCAGCATATACTTCCATATGACTTTGCTTAAGCAGCTGGAACTGGCAAGGATTCCTCACAGTTCAATGGCTGAGTGAGATGGTAGAGCCTGCCATCTGTGATAAGAAGACAGAAAGTGGAGAAGCGAGTGATCTGGAAGTGAGTACACCAGCGTAAGATGCCAAGATAAGTTTCTTTCGTCTAGAGAACTGTGTAGCCATGAAACTGGAAAAGTGCAGCCAGAGGAAAAATAAAAGATTTTCCTAAAGCTTAATCTTCATCAGAAAGGACTTTGCACAGTGGTCACGGACAATGTGTGTAATTTCTTACTAGGAAGCAGGAGCTCCTCCCTCCATACTTTGCACTGGGAATTGGAGGGTGTATCTGCTGAAATAGAAATAATAATAGGGCCAGCACTGAAGAAGAGACTCAGCTGCCATTCTAGAGGAAGGCAGAAAAGATGTATCCAAGGATGGTTCTGCAATTCACCAGAGGCCAGTGGTGGAGAGGGAAATCCTCAGGATATGACACGATGCGGCCCTCAACAGCACCCTGCTCACAATCTACAGCTTAACCTGAAATAGATAAGCCCTGCACCATCCAGCAAAGAGCAGTGTCCCAGTGACTGAATCTGAGGCACAAGCAGGAAGGCCAACATGGAAACCCGTGTGGATTACAAGATTGTGAAGAGTTACAATAGTACTGAAACATTTTTTATTGATGTTTTTCTTTCAAACCATTCATTATTAAACCAGTGAGAGGAATGTTGCAATAAATCATGCCGTATTTTTATACAGTGTCGGTCTGTTTCGTATTATGTCACCTCTGAGTGGGAGTGTGAGTCTTGGAAGAAGTTAAGTTTCACACATGTAGGTTGGAGCTGTTTTGGTTTATCCTGGTCACTTGTTTTTTTCTGGAGTATCCTGCATTGTTTCAGCTATTGGCATTCACCAAACTGCTCAGGTTTGGGGCAAATTCACGCCTTCCTCTTCAGCACACCCTAATGTTGACTGCTTATGGATGTGTTCAACTTTAGTAGCAATACCAAAATATCCCATTGACTGTCACATATGGAACAGCACAAAATGAGTAATGTCCAAAACACTTAATAGGAAAGTAAAACAATGTAGTTGCCAAAAGTGTTTCACAATCAAGTTAACTAATTATCAGCAAGTTTCCCTGAGGCAGAAGAGATTTGACTAAGAATACAAGTGACTTGGTGGAGACACCTGGTTCACTCTGCAGAAAAACTGCATGAGGGAAAAGTCAGGCAAGTGATGTCTTTTGGACAGAAACTTTGGGTGTCTGGACTGGTGAGGTCAGCTTGGTACAGCTAACACATCCTTTGAGTCTGGACTACCCACTGTGAAACACCTTGTAAGACCTCATAGCAGGTCCTTTATCTTGAAAAGATTCTTGGATTTTATTACTGGTGAAGAACAGGCTGCAGAAATGGTCTGACCTCCTGTCCTGCACACCTACTATACACCAGCTTGTTAAGGATTCTCAGTCTGGGAGAGATCAGATTTGAAGTAATTCTCACCTTGCTTAGAAGAAATTGATAGTTTGTATGCAGATGGAATACATTCCCTCAGAAAACATTTTTCCAAGAAAGACTGTAGTTTTCCATTTTGAATTTTCTAATGTACCTCTTGCTGATGTCTGTACTGCAGTCAAAGAATGCTTGTTTCTGTTACAATCTTTAATTGAGCAGAAAACAAATACTTTGACAGAGATGCCATTTCACTATTGAAAATGACTTTTTTCTACCTGTTAATTAAGGCAAAATATTCTTTTTGGAATCATGTAGCTGATAATTTTTGTGCTTAATACTTTTTGGGATGCACCCATTCAATTTATTGTTTCCTGCTTTAAAAGTCAAACTTGTGGAGTTAATTTCATTCATGAAAGGCCATGTCAGAATAGAACTATTCAGCATCTTAACCTAATGCTTGAAAAGTTAAGGATAACTACTGTATGCTTCAAATTATTAAATAACATTTTTTATGTTTCCTGATTGCCCTCTCCAGATACGACCATAGAATACAAATTTTTGAAGTGTTAATTTTAATGATCCATACTGTATTGTGATATAGCAAATGAAAGATGTCAAAATGTAGTTAAAAGCCTTTTCTGAGGTCTTCAGTTTTCACTCTGAAATGCAATTTTACCAAAGTGTGCTGCCTCATGGTCTGTCTGTTTTCCAGCATGAATTCTGTAAGTGAAACAGGTTTTTTAACAAGATGGTATTTCTTACAAAGTTCAGATGTTGGGGTCAAAATTTGTATTTACTTCTTCTGCTGTTAACTGCTGTTTTCTTTTAAAAAAGGCATCTTGTTTTTTCCTGTAGCCCTTTCTTTTCCGAAGACACATTTAGACAATCACCATTCACTTCCAACTCAAAAGATCTCCTGCCCAATGAAACTACTCTTCATGGAAGGACGTCTGCACCAGGTCAGATACCTTTTTATTTCACTACTTCCAGTTAATAGATATTTTTAAAATTTTCTTACTGTAAACTCCACCACCTGACCAATGCTCTTGAAATATTGTTTGCTTTGTCAAAAGGCAGCTATTTCTCTATTATAATAAGTGCTTATTATTTAGAAGAAAAAGAGAAAAGTTAAATACTGATGAAGCATTTGTGTTAATAGTGTTTAGGCTACTATTTCTATGAATTATGCAACAGTCTGTAGCAGATGAAATTTAGCAATATCAAGAGAGGTGAGGAAGTTTTTTGTGTGTCTGCCACTGTACTGATGCTGAATTACTGTCTGCTATTCCCCTGTTCCTGGCCTTTCCATCTCCTGCAGTACGGATGAAACCTTTGCAGAACATGTACTGGGGTGGCTGAGCTTGGCAATACAATTTTCCTGCCTTTAACAGTACTTTAGAACCTTTCTGGAAGGATGTGGAGTTCTTCCAATGTACTGAAAGGCCTCAGTATCTGCAGGTGCCTTCCCACTGATTTTCTAAACTAGTTGACAGGCATTTTATGTCCAGATATAGCTTGGGTTATATTCTGCATTAAAATGGAAAATGCAGGCATGTAATAACACTATTCAAGGTCGCACTGAACAGATGCAAAAACTTGATATGTGCCTTCACTGTCCTACTGCAAAATAACTCGTTTGCTAGTTCACTGCTATCTGTTCTTAAATTAATAGCTCTGGGGTTCTAAAGGTCAGTAATTACACAGTCAGATGTAGGAGGGGTTATTCACCTTTTCTTAGCAATCAATAAACTTTTGGGCACGTTACTGCTAATTTTCAGCTATAGACTGTCATTTAATTTACGACTTAACAGACCCTTCATTTTTTTTAATGCTTGAATAGTCATTTGACAGCTTGTGAAGTGGCAGATGAGGGTAAGAGCTAGATGCTGTCTAAGGGTAAATATGCATGGCAAGAAGAAAAAAAATTGTAGCATAAGGACAAGGGTCTCCAGGCTGGGCACAGACAGGCTTCTGCAAGGAAGCAGTGGATTCTGTACCTCTGGGTGAGGAGAACCAGATCAGGTGTGGTGCTTTTAAGTATTAAAATGTAAACGAGGTTAGTACTCTCAATCCTGGCTTTTGACCTTGGCATAACGTGGAATATTCATATGCCCAGATGAAAGATGAGAATTCCCAGACTCCTCAGGCAGGGCTCAATACCTCAGAGGACACAGCCTCTCGCAGCAAGACTCTTACATCACACCAAGATAAATGCTTAAGAATTTTAATTCTCTCTAAGACTTCACTTTAAGTGAGGCCACTAGAAGTGTGGGTGGGCTTTGGTGACATGTTTGATCTTCTGCTTAAAAGATATAAAGGATCTAGTAGGTTAGGTCATCCTGTAGTGTTAGAATGGCTTCTGAGGGAGCTGGGTTTTTATGTTTGTGCTGCTCCATAGCCTGTTTTGTGGAACCTTGATTGCTTCATTATAATACATATTGCTCTGTGGTTATAAGACTCTGATACATAATAGTAGCATGTATAGCACTAAAATTTTAAAATGCCAGTTTCTGCTACGTTTTTATTTTTGGAACAGCTCTTATCATTCCAAATATGTTGGTTTTTTTCTCAGCTTCATAACAAATTCTAGGGCTTGAAGTGTGACTTCAGAGTAGCTCCAAGACTGTGAATTAAATTTGTAATCAATTACAGATATTATATTCATGTAAAAAACCAGCAGAGTACCCACAGGTAAATTTCTTACTAGTTTCAGCCTTCCAAGAAGAAATATCCTATGTAGTGCTATGAATAGCTCTGAAAACATTTTATCCCTTTGAAGAGCAGCATAAAGGAACAGAAACAAACCATTGTGGAAGGCCTATAGAAAGTGTTACAGAAAATGCTGTGGAAATGCATATGTAGTCTCCCATATAAAAATGCTTTCACTTGAGATTTGGTTTGGGTTACTCTATCCCTGAAACAGGACAGTAAAAGAAGTAGAAAAGATCAACATGAGAAAATGTTAGGAAATTCCCCGTCCAGGGCCCGAGTGGAACCCCACATGCGCAGTTGCCTCTTTTCAAGTGAGCACCAAAATGGGTGGCTGCGTCCCCAGACTCCTGCCAACTTTCTGTCTGCAGACTTTCTGGCACCCTAGCTGCAGAGGAATTGGGAAAAGTGACAGGAACATAGGACAGTAAGATATTTCATGTGTCATATTCAATTCTTTTCTATACTAGGTAACATTATGCAATCTTATTCATTACCAAGCTCCGTCTTAAACCCCATCATAATCATTATTTGAATGAGGATGCTGTTTCAGAAGTTCACCCCTTTTGAAGAATTGGGACCTTTCTCTTTTCTTTCCAGCCTGCATTTATTCACAGCAAGTTCTACTTTTGTTGTTTCACAAGTGCTGTCCTTCAACTTTGATAATTCTTCTCCCTTGTGATGTTCACCATCTGATGTGCCATCTTACATTCCTCTAATCCTGACTTTCATTTTGGGAAAGTGAGCCAGCAGTGTCTTTTAGTCTCTCTTAGTACGATAGGGTTTCCATTTCCTAGCCTTCTTCTGCCTCTGTTTAGGGGCATTAATTTCTGCAAATATGAGTAGTCAGAACTATATGTGTTCCTTTATAGGAGGCTTTGCCACTGCCTTTTTCAGCAGCCTGCAATCTCCTGAGTGCATATTGGAAATGCCTCTCCTGATTAATCACAGCCTTTGTAACTAGAACATGCTGGTGTCTCTCTTGCTAGTCAAACAGTAACTTGTTTTTCTTTTCCTTTATAATTTCAGTTGATGATTTCAACATGCAACAGAAATTCTTGTTCCTACACTCTTAGGCATATGACCTTGTAATTTGAATTGTTTCACTTGTTATTCTAGCTCTCAAGATAATTTCTTTAGTACTCTGAAATTTCTGCATATTGATATTGCTTTCATTAATGCAGTTCTGGTTTGTTTGGGGGTTTGTGTGTGTGTGTTGAAGCTATTAAAGAGGATTTTTAAGTGTAACAGGTCCAAAGTTCAGTCCTTGAGACTTAGGCTTAGTGGCCCCCTCAGCGCAAACCACTTCACTTTATAGCCAGTTTATAAGAAAACTGCGAAATTGGGTATTTAAGTGGAAGAGCACTCTCTGTAGGGCATTGAGTAGCTAAGATCCCCAAGGAGTATGAAATAATTAGGAAAGAATATTAAAAGATGTGTGAAATCAATGCACTGATCAGGGCATTCAGTGAAGGGGGAAAAAACCCTAAATAAATAATGATACTGTGATGGCATTGGTCTGAAAAAAGGGTGGAGTGTTCCTAATCAGCAGCAGTATCACAGGCAGGAGAGTTGATTCTCATGTGGAAGCTTTTAATTTCAGTATCCAAGGAAAGAACAATGAAATCTCCAACAGCTGTCAGAAAGGGACTCATCAGAACCACAGAAGTCATAGTATCTCCCTGATAATCTGTGGTGAATTCCTGATACTCTGAGAAAGGAAGACAGGAGTTTCTTAGAGTGTATAGTTCAAATTTACTGGTTATTTTGGGGGAATTCGTTCTCTTACTTTTTAAAGTATTTTTTATGTTAATAATCGTATTATTATACTGCACTTTTCTGTATTAGTCTTACTGTCCAAATAACTTCATTTTTACTCAAAAATTGAAATAAAATAGTTTTGATGTCCACATCAACCAAACACACTTTGCTCAAAAATTGCCATTGTATCAAAGTAGTATCTAATGCAAAGTCATATCCAAAAAAATGCAATAATTTCAACTGTCCCCTATGAGAATGTGGCCTCTTTTAATCTAGCAAAAGATAGGGTGAAGAAATAAAAATTTTTACTTCAGTCGCTTTAAAAGAGGACATTTTCATCTTCTGTTTTATAAGATTCTTCTTTTGACAGAATAGTTTAGTTTTATGTCAGACTATATAGTTCAGTTCAGATCACTGGATGAATTAAAAACTTGATCTTATGCTGCTGTTCCTGACCCTTAGTCAGTGTTTAATGTGCTTTAATAGTTTTCCACCATCTCATTGACTCCTTCTGTAAATCAAACCTGCCTTCATGGAAGCCAGATGAGTGATAGTCACTATTCCTTTTCTGGATGGTTCATTAACATTGGTGAAAACACCAGCCATGGCTTTTTGGTAATATTTTTTTCTCCATGTGTATCTGTATGTAGTATAATAACATTTCATTATTTTCTCTCCTGTTCACCAAGGATGTGGTATTCTTCATTTGCACTGACAGTGCCAAATACTGAAACAATCCCATCTGTAGTGGATTAATTTTTTTTTAAAAATCAATCTTTTTGTGAGAATTTAGTACTACCTGCAATAGTGTAATTCTGATGGTAGTAAATGACTTTCACATGGCTAAAATAAACTTTTGGAACTGGAGGATGTAGGTCTTAGGGAGTTGTAGTCCAGGAATAGCTCTGTCTTTTTAAATTTTGCCACAGCTAAATTTACTGGTTGTTGGTTTGTTTCAGTGAAATTAAGCCAGTAAAGCTCCTGTACTCCAATACCTTTTTGAAATGCAGCAGAGCCTCTTCTGCCATGTGTGTCCACACTCCTTACTGACCTGTAAGATGACAGGCCATGCCTCCTCTTCGGGATTGTCCCGAATCCGTTGCATGGTACTTAGTTCAGTAGAAATTTGGAAACATAGTACAAAAATTTTACATTTTGGCAGTGTCAGTTGTTCTTTTATTGATGATGTAATTAGTGGGATCATCCCATGTTTGTGGTTATTGATCTGAGGTAGTATGTGTAACAGACTCGGTATGTTTGGAGCTCCAGGACTATTCTGCAGACGTGCAGGTTTCTCCTGTCACTGTCCATACAAACACTGTCATCCTTTTCTCTAAAGCAGAAATTCCACTGTAACTTCAATACACTAAAAGGTGAAAGCCTGCCTGCTCCCTGGGCCTCATCTTTGTACATTTTGCTACACAGCGGTACCAACACCTGTGTGGCCACATCAGGGGAAGTAGCGAACTAATCTCCTTTTTTTCCCCTGATAGTTTGTGGGAATGCTGGGATGTGAGCGGGGTGAAGGGAGGCTGCATCCTTCAACCATGTGAAATTTCAGCATTTGTGTGAGACTGGCATGCCCATGAGCACACTTAATCTTGTCTACTTTCTTCTGTTACTGTAGCTAGAAAATACCTCCTGAGGGTTTAGAATTTTAACTTGAATGTGATAAATAATCAAGCTGGTGGTGTTGTGCAGATACCACATTCCTTAGTATGAGTTTGCATGTGTCTTGCTGCCTAATTCCTTTTTAAGCATGCTTTAAGGTCAGTATAGCTCTTGATGTTGTAATTTTCTGTGACTCCAAGCATCTAGAAAGTACATAGCAAGAGCTCTTTTGGTCCAACGTCTAGAGGTACTAATTCATTTCCACTACTTTCTGGCAGTATTTGTGCTTTGTTCTGGTTTCCTGTGCTCTGCAGCAAACTAAACTTCTGCAACCATCTAAAGCAACCAGCTCTGAATTTTGAGTCATCACTAGGTTAGTTAAGAAAGTTATGACTTTATTAGGTTGAATATGAGATTAGAGTGAATCTGGCTATGGCTTTCATTTCTTCAAGAGCTGCTGGTGACAGTTTCCCGTCTTGGTCTCTTTTATGCTGCCAGACTTTCTCCTTTTAACTTATCCTGCATTGTTCCTGAGACCACTGTAAGCACACTGCAGAAATGGACACCTTGAGGGTTTGATTTCTGCCACTTGTGTCACCTGGAAGATGTCTTTAGGCCTTAGGGGACTGTGAAACCCTGAGGATTTCCACTGAAGTGACCAGCAGTGAAATGCTGGCATTTAAATTGCCCTTGTGTAGCTTCCCAGCTATGTACTCATGGAGTTAATTAGAATGATTCACACCTTCTTACAGTTGTTTGCCTACATCTGCCAAAAAGCATCTAACTCCACATTGTGGGCAATCCTGTTTACTGTAGGAAGGCTTTCTTCAAATGTTTAAATGTTAGAATTTGTAAATGAAAGCCAGGCCTTAAGAGCATAATTACAAGCAATTGTTTTTGAATTCATTCAAGATAGAACCTGTAGGTTGTTGTTTTTAAGAGAATCACAGGATGGTTGAGGTATGAAGTCTAGTTCCACACCCTTCCCCAGAGCAGAGTCATCTTGTTGCTCAAGGCTATGTCCAGTCAGGTTCTGAATATCTCCAGGAATGGAGACTCTGGGCAATCTCTGAGCAACCTGTGCCAGTGTTTGACCTTGCTCACCATAAGAGAAATTGTTTTCTTATGCTTTAATGGATTTTCCTGTGTTTTAATTTGTGCCCTTACCGCCTCTCCACTGGCATCACTAAGAAAAGCCTGACTTCATCTTCTTATTTCCCCCTCTTGGTGGGAAAGATCCCACCAAGTCACCTTTTTTCCAGGCTGAACAGTCCTAGCTCTCTCAGGCTTCCCTTCTGTGACAGATGCTCCATTCCCTTAATCACGTTTGCCGGACTTCAGACTTTTTTGAAAGTCTGAAAGAATATTTCAAGATCCTGGCAGCTGTTTCCATCCCTGTGATGGAACAGCAATTTTTATTGCCACTATAATTGCAGAGGGGGAATGCACATGCATGTGAATTGACTTATGTAGTGCTTTTTTCCCCCCTTGCTTTATCTCATTATTAGGCCTTGTGATCATTTTATCTGCTTTCAGTTTCGGTCTGAGTTATGAGCTCTGCCCATCCAAGACATTGGATACCCCCTTCAGTTTCCTGGTGATGAGAGCCCTGACCCCTATTGGCTTCCTGTCAGGGCAGAAAAGTGAGAGTGGCACTTAATTCACTACCAAGGCATGTTCCATCAGGCACTTGGTCCTGCTGTTCATTTCTCTCTTAGGATTCCTGTGAAATGTGCTTGGGAAAAGTGGAAGCAGATGTCACACAGTCATTGCCACCTGCAGGGCACAATTGTAGGTACTCCCTAAGCTGTGCAAAGTCTGCTTCTCTAGGTCCTCAAAAGCACCCTTTTCATTTTATTTTTCTTCTGGTGCTTGTCTGGGAGTAAGATTCAGCCAGATACTCTTCTTTGTGTGTGTGTACACATGGGGTGTGCTTGTGTATGCTTGTGTAAAAAATCAGCACAGGTGCATAAATAAGTATACTGGAGAGGTGTCCCTCTGACAAATCCAACCTGTGTGACAGCTTCATAGATGGTAGGAAAGTGTTTTTTGTGACAGAGTGGCAGACTGATTTTAGTAACTGATTTTAGTTCCAACATGCTAATTCTTCCCAAAAAAGAATGTCTCGTGGGTACGAGTGACTGGTGTGATCTCTCTGGAAGGCCAGGGACTGTCAGCCACCGAGGTGGCTCTCTGCAGTCTGATAGCAGGAGACAGATAGCTGGCAACTTGTGGAAAGGGATTCTAGGAAGGTGAAATAGTTGGACTGCTGCAGAAGTGGGCTGTGCTTGCCATAGTTATCCAAAGCAAGACAGATTTTGCAGAATTTTCAACGTAATTCAGTGCTGAACTGCCTGATAGTGGCTCTGGCACGTTTTCCATCTATCGCATCCTGTTTTCGGATTCCCATGACCGTCTGCCTGCGTGCAGCCTCCTCTCCCTGTGCACCCAGCTGCCTTGACAACCACTCTGCACCACAGCCGTTGAGCAGAGGTTGCCACATTTCTGCTTCATTCCATGAGATCGTAACCAAGGCGGCTTCAACTCATTGCAGCATTTTCTGGGTCTGCTGCCAACAGGTTTGCATCTCCTGCACGTGTGGTGCAGCAATAGAGGCTGTGTCCTGAGCAGCCACAGAGTTTTCATAAGTAGCAGAGTCCCTTTCAGAACTGAAAATGTCATTATTCTGCAGAAAAAACCATTTCAAACCAGCAAGTGGCCTCTTGCTCAAGGATGTATGGTGTGTTCTCTGGCTAAAGCAGGACAAGTGAGATGTGCAGCACATGCATCATTGTGTATGTCTTAGTTCTTCTTAACCATCAGTATTTATTGGGCAGGGAATGTGATCATATCTTTCTGAGCATCCCATGAAACTCCTGGTGAATTGGCCAGTCTCTCACTACAGGCTAAATTGCAGGACTTGGCACAAATTGCTGTAGGCACATAGAGTTCACTTCTTTTCCCTGTGAAGTCACTGCACTGATTATTTTGCCAATTGTTTACAGGACCTTCAAGATGAAAGGTGTTAATTAAAACAAGCAGAAAGAGTTCAGGTCCACGTCTAATGACTGTCTTGGAAGCCATTTGACATCTATCTGAAAACTTGTGTTTCTTGTTTTACTGTGGGCTGCCTTTACACAGGGTAAATTTTATTTCCCTCTCATACAGTGCAGTGTTCTCTTACAGGCAAAAATACTCATATTTTTAAATTTCCTTTCTCTTTTATGTTTGCTCCTTCTAGAGCATGATCAACTTATGGTAAAGGACAGAAAAGCAAAGTAATTTCACTCGGAACAAATACCTTCTGGTTTCATTTAGAATAAACCCCAACTAGATCACAGTCATTAAACCCAGCAAACCAAAAACTGTTAAGAAATATCATCAGCTTCAATTGCAGAGCAAAAATGGCCAAATTGAACAGTTTTATTCTACATGGAAAAATAAAACTTAGCATTTGGATTTTTTTACCCTTTCAAGCAGGGCAAGTTTTGACATATAATTTTGGCAACTCATATTATTTTAACTTATAATAAATTTGCTGAGTAATAGCTACTCAATAGCAAGTGATTTTTGAAAAAGTAAAATCATTGTTGCCATAAATATTCTTAACTAGATAACACAAGTGGAGGTCAAATTTGAGAAGGGTTTTCCGAGCAGCTACAATCATTGAAAATACTTAGTGAGAAATGTGGGACTTTTATTTACTAATACTACCATGTATTATTCTGAGAAGTGAATTGGGACAACACAGGGCTGCCCAGCAAGTTCCTGGGAGCAGGTGATAGAAGACAGCTTGGGGGAAAGCGACCACAAAGTTGTAGAATGTTGGGTTTGGGAAAGGAAGAAGGGAAAACAGCAAAATAACCCCTGTTGGCTTCAGGAAGGATAACAGGAACCAACTTGGAGATGCATATGGAAAGAAGCCTAACAACAGTTACTGACCTCTGGGCTTGAGTGAAGCTTCTGATGTGTCCTCCCGCAATGTGCCCATAATAAGAAGGGAAACCCAGGGTAGGTACAGCTCTAGGTAAGTGGTGAAGTGCAGCTGTCAAGCCCCAGAGACCACATGGAGACTGCAAGAGGCTCTGCTTGCTCTAATATTCATCAGTCCTTTTATTAATGTTGTGGATGATGGAGGAGAAAGGATGTTTATTAAATGTCTGGGGCACACCTTGCAAAGAGGTGCCAAAAGCACTTGGGAGGACTGAACTAGAGTTCAGTCTTACCTTGAGGAACTGAAGAAACTGAAAAACAGCAGCCAGTGCAGTGAGATCAAAGTTCTGTGCCTGGGGGAATGGTGCGCCCCATGAAGAAAGGGGAGGCATGAATGCCCAGGCAGTGCAACTTAAGGCAGGGATCTGGATTAGTGTTGGCCAGACACCATGTGCAGAGCTGGCATTGCAGAAAGGACAAACATCTGGCTGAGGTGTTGGGAATGTTGTCTGTAAGGCACATGTGGTAATTCTGCTCTGCAGCTGGAGCCCTGAATTCAGTTTTGGGCTCTGTAATCCAAGAACAATGTGGAGGAGAGAGGTGGTCAGAGGTTTAGAACACGAGCTGTGCATGAAGGTTGAAGAATTTTACCTGTTTATTTAGTCTGGAGGAGAAATGAGGGGAGATATGATAATGGCATTCAGATACATAAAATGACAACTTTGAAAGGAAAATAGTAAACCTTGCCCATATGTTCATGTGAGCAGAGTAAGAAATAACAGGCTTAAATGACAGCAGAGGAGATTGAAGCTGAACTCCAAGACTGAAGTAAAACTCTCTAACAGTGGGGTGTTTTTGCACTGGCACAACTGTCAGAGGAGCCTCTGGAGCCCCTGTCAGAGGAGGGTTTTTTAAAAACATAAGTAAGAAAAGCACCTGTTGGGACTGATGGATAAGTTTGGTGAGTGGCTGATGTGCTTCTGGGTGAGGGAGAGACAAGCTGGCCCCCTGGGGTCCCTTCCAGCTCTAATTCTGGGATATAAATTCAGTAACAAAGCCATAGTCTCTCTGAAACAAATTTGATAGATGAGGCATTTGTCTTACAGATACTCACCATGCTGTGGTTTAGAATCTGCATCTCATTCAAACCTGTCTCTAGTTTCATATCCTCTTTTGTCTTTCCTAATATCAGAATCTCCTGTAAATTTAAGCATCAGCACTGAGTCGGATTGTTTCCTGAAGATGAAACTTTCCCAAATACAAGCTCAACATGAAATAGAAAGGCATGTTTTAAAATTAGCTCTGCAAAAGGAATTGGAACACATCATTCCTGACATTTCCTTTTAGAGTTACCTTGGGACTCTCCAGTCCTCACCTATCTTACCTTGTACAAGTTTGTCTTCTATACCATTTGTCTGCCTAACAGTAAATTAAATGCAAAATTTATCAGCTGTTTGGACAGATGGATAGATAGACATAGAGACTGTTGTTTAAAAATAATCTAAGCAAAGGTAAGGACAAGTTTGGGGTTTTTATTTCTACAGCATGGTTTCAATCAGAGTACAAATTTGCCCTAATTTGTTTTAGTTGAGTTTGGGGCTGTTGTGGGGCTCACTGCAATCCGAGCAGGAGGCAGATGGGAGAATTATGCAGAAGGAGGGGATGGTGTAGAGGCAGATGCATGTGCTGGTGATAGGAGAGAGAGCAAGGAGAGCTGTGAATACCTTAGAAAGAACGAGTTAAAGGCCTCAAGAAAATGGCAGATTCAGTGCTTATCACTTGGGGAATCTGCAATAAAAGCAGCAAGAACATTTTCTTTTACAGCAGCAATCACAAGCACCTTGGGAAAGGTGGCTCTGGCCAAATGTTTGTAGTTACTTGTTCATCCAGTGTTGATTATTTTGTGTTAGTTCAGTCAGCTCAGGAACCCAACCTGCATTTGGGGCTTTATTTGGCATTCCCCCATTGAGGTTTCTTGTCACCAGCTTCTTCCAAGTACAGATTTTGCTTCACCCAAAAAGAGGCAGAAAGCTGAAAAGAAAAAGATAATCTAAAGGCCAGTTTGTCTTTATTTGTATCAGAATGCTGGATGGGGACTACTAGTGTTAACCTCTGCAGAGAGCCCTAGGTGTGTTTACTACCTTCTCTTTAGGAAAGAAAAACCCCTGTTTCATGTGGACTTGCAAGCAGAAGTTGTCACACTGACAAAGAAAAAAAGGAAAATTTGTATGCCCCATAATGGTCCTAATGTGCACAAATGTCTGAGTGATTTTTTAAAAGGGTTTCTTGGAAGTGTGTCTTAAGCAGAATTGTAGGAAAGAATTTAAAAGGTAGAAACCTATTGGCACTATGGAAATGAATTAATTTTGGTTTAAAAATAGCAATAGGAGGAAATTATACTTTCACTAGTTTCTATGAACTCAGTGTTGTAGCAGCCAAAAGAAATGTTACAAGCAGTATAAATGCTTGAGATAGATGTGAGGGCCACCTGCTTGGGAGTGAGTTAGAAGAAACTTAGGTGAGTTTATTATGGCACATCTTACTGTTGTCATGAGGATATTTTCAGGAGGAAATGAAGTGAATGATATGCAAAGATAAGAGAGAGCACATTACCAGCTTTATCTCTGACAATAGAAGCAGACTTCAGCTGTTTTTTCTAAACAAGAAAAAAAAAAAGTAATGGTGATAGAGCCCTTTGCTACTGAAAGGATCAGCTGTTCTTGGCCAACAATGATAGGGTAAAGCTTTTAAAAACACTTTTTTGGGATTTGTTGGTGCTTCCTTTGCATTTCTTGAAATGTCTCAGCACCCTCAGTGAAAGAAAAATATGCCATTTCCCCTCTGGGCCATTTTGCATTACTTCATCTGCAGCCATGAAATCCAGCTGATCTTCCCTGTGGTAACTGGGAACGATGGAGGAGCTCCTGATGCTGGTGCAGTGAGATAAAGAGACTCTTCCAGAACTGCTGCTTCTTGGCCAGCAAATTCACAGCTTGGGGAGGGCCTGATTTTGCATCTGTTGTGAATTTTACATTGTTCTCCTCTTTCTTGTTGTGTAAGGGAAGCAGTTACCACAAGACAGTCCTGGTTGTGCTTTATGCTAAAGCAAGACAGTGGTAAGACAAGCTGGGGGAAATAGAGGCTGTTGTCCAGCACTATCCTCAAATTGAGGTCATAATGTACATGTTGTAAAAACAGTTTTCAAGAAATGACTGCAACATTATTGCAGCTTTAGAGTTCCTTAAAAATCTGCAACTTCAGCCACCTTGCACAGAATTTACTGGATTTTTTTCTCTCTTCTTGGTTGTTTCTTAAGTTTTGATCTTAATGTAGAGAATCAATGCAAATCCCAGAGCTTTATAATGCAGATGAAGGTTATCACAAGGTATCTCAGGGTTTGCTCAGGAGTCTTCTGTTGTAAAAGTGAAGTGAAAATAGATGTGAGTTTTGATGCAAAGGTGGAAGGTAGGAGTGACTTTGTGTTTCAAAGTCAGTGTTGCCTCAACCTTGTCTTTGCCCTGACTTTCTCACCCTGCTTCTGATTTGTCCATTTATGAACAATGGGCTTGGTCTTAGCAGTGAAGGGGGCTTCACTTTTTTTCATGTTTTTCTATGGAGTCAGCTTTAAAGTTCATCTTTTACCTGTTTTTTATTCTTTTCCCAAACCCTGACATCTTTATTGTTTCTCAGTGACCTTTTCAAGTGCTGCTGTCTATTGTTGTGCACTTGGAATACTTTTGTGCACAATATTAATGTTTCTTTTGGTGGGCTGTGCAAGCAATTTATTGAAGTATTTCCAACTTTGATTGCTGCCGTTTTCAGAAAGAGCAGTTTGAGTACCGTGCTACTGATAGATAAAATCACTTGGGTTCTACTTTCTTCCATAGTTTAAAGGAATTTGAAAGGATTTTAAATTATCATAACATTACTGCTTTTTACCACACTCCACAGTAATGTTAAACATTTGCAAAGCCTTTGAGGGGGAAAAAATAAGAGCATTAATTGGTAAAAGTTGATTTTGTGGAAAGGAGACTTTTTCTGCTTCCTCTGTGCATTTGTTCTGTCATTCAGATTGATTATTGGGGCTTATGAAACAAAAAGGACATGACCCCCTCACAAGTGGAACTAGAGTTTCCTATCTTCTTTGGATTTTTGTGGGGAATATGGGAGAATGTTATGCCTAGAAAGCAATTGCTTATCTCAGTGAATAGTGGATGAGTCTGCTCACAGTAAGATACACCCTGAACCAAGACCAGACAGGATCCTGTGATGCAGGGGGTGACAAATGAAGATTGCAGGACCAGTCAGGATTGCTGATATCTTATCTAAGTGGAGAGACGTACCTTCCTCAGGAACTACAGTACCTGGAAGGATTCCACTGTTTATTTTAACTGACTTACTAGAAATAAGATTTCTGGTCCTACACGTAACACCTTTGTGGAAGCAAGTTGGAAAGGGAGTAAGAAATATAGTATCTGGAGCAGTGCAATTTCATAAAGTCAATATATTTTTGAGCTTGGGAACCTTTCACAGGCTTTTGGCAAACAAGCTTGCAACAGAGCCTTAATTACATATTTCATAAAAGGAGTTCTCAATTTTTAAACACAGTGTGCCTGCCAGAGGTGATAGATGAACATGTTAAGGGGAAGACTCCAAAGCAATAAAATGCATCTTTGATGATGGAAACACTGCAGAAAGTAGGAAGACAGTATAATAAGATAGATGCAGACAGAAGAAGGAAAGAAAATTTCTTTGAGCAAATAAATGTTTTTAAAGCAATGTTTGCATGACTACCTGACCTTAATACCTTGTTTCTGCATAAATAATTTCTTGAAGTTTTTGTCTTTTAGACATAACCAAACAGAAATAACCTTACAAACGGAGCAAGCTTTTGTGACATTCCTGTAGGGCTGCATGCAGTGCATTTACCTCTTGGGTAAATGTGGGGTACTTAACAGATCTCAAAGGAAAAAGCAGCAATTCACCTCAGGCTGGAAGCAGCCAAAAGTTTCCTGATGACTGTTTAATGTCCCAAGTCTTCAGAGCAAAGTGAGATGCCTTGCTGTTGGACATCTGCACAGGAGTGTTCATCCTCTTGCCATGAGCTCACAGAACCCTGCTTACCTTGTCCAGCACTGTTTCTTAGTCACTTTATTAATTTTCTGCTTTGGTGGAATTTTTTAGATGCACTCTTCCAACAGGAGCTTCCTTCTGCATCTTGTATTTTTCACATTGAATTTTATCCCCCGGAGTGGGAGGAGAGAGGTACCACACGTTTCCTTTTCTTCTGTATCATCTACCTTTTCCCAAGTCACATATTGTCCAGAGTTTGGTTGTCTGTCTTAACTCTCAGCCTCACCCTGGGTGGCAATTCTGCCTCCAGACCTTCTGGACCTCTGACTTGTTTCCTTCATGGCATTCAGCTTGCAAGCAGCATTTATTGAAAATAATCTAACCACCACTCTCTATTTTCACGGGATTTCTGTTCATTTTGTTTTCAAAATTACTTACCTGCTTTCTCCTTGACCATTTTTGTGGTGTCAAACTGTCTGAATAACCCAAAATATAACTAACTGTGACACACACTTCCAGAAGAATGGAAAGAAAATGAATTTTGACCTTCTTTGTTAAGACTTATCAGCACCTCTCACTTCCATCTCTTTAAGGAATACTTATTGCAAAGAACAATCTATTTAATTTATATCCATGGGATTCCATCTGACCATGAGGATCTGTCCTTGTGGATTTTGTTTGCTTCCGAGGTCTATGGAGCTGTAAAGATAAAATGGAGAAGTGGCTGTTGATGCGAGTTACAGGATGTGAGAGCAGACAGTAAACCAGCAAAAGTTATAAACATGAATTTATTTTTTTTGAATGACACTTCAGCATAATTTGTTTTCTTGGGTTTGTTTTTTTCACTTAAATAGTGGTTTCATTCTTTCCATTGTTTGTCTAAAGATACAGTATTGGGCATGGCATTGGACAGCACATTAAAACACCGTAGCATAAAACACTGTAAAGCAGTAATTGACAAACACATCAAAGTAAAAGAAAATAAGTAATCAAAGTATCAGAGTCCAAAGCCCCAGTCCCTGGGAAGTTTCTGTACCTCACAGCCATCAGCAGTCACAAGGCTGACTGGGTGACTCTAGACAGTCACTTATGGATTCAGGTCACGCCTCATCCTCTTCTTCAGTTACAGCTTCCACCAGATACAGTGTCTTCTCTCCAAGCATATCCTGGCAAAAGTCCGGGTAAAGACTTTTCAGAAGGTTAATACACTTTCTGTATTGATATCACCAGATGGGAGAGGAAGAGGAAAAGATTAATCCCTAAATGTGAAAACTGAAAATACATCCATGTGCAGAACTATGCCCAACACCTCAGGAAAGGGGTAAATGGTGACTTCTATCAAGCTGCAGTGCTTTGTTTGCCAGAAATGAAATCTGTTTGGAGGGAGAAGAGGAGGCACAGAACAATGTTTCTGCAGTTGTCCTCACCTCAGAGAAAACACAGATGGTGGCAGTTCCTAACACCTCCTTGGATGATCAGCTTTACACAGCTACTCATTATGAAGTTGACTTGTGGCTTAGAAGGGGAGTGATACCAGGTTATGCAGGAGGGCAGGAAAGGTGTCCATAAAGATGTATTTCACTATATTTAATTAAGTTTTACCTTTACCTAAGATTCTTAGCTCTTAAGGGTTCTATGCAAAAGTATTTCAAAATAATTTTATCACTAGCCTGTAATATCGTGAGTCTTAATCCTTCTGTTTCATTTTAATGTTGTACTGGAAAACTTGGAGGCCTTTCATTTTACTGAGCATATTTTGTTTTAAACTCCAAAACCCACACAGAAATGCAGTCTATTGCTTAATAATTTCAATTTTGTCATTATTTTCTAACACAGGAGTTTGGGAATTTGCTGTAATTCATTTGAAGTAGAAATCTTGTATCATGTCCTTCATTTTTTTCTCTTTTTGTTTTTCTCTTCATTTTAGTGTAGGGGATGTCATGGTGAAAGATGGATTTCTGTGAGACATCTTTCACAACAGTGATTTATTATTTAACATTTAGTTGGTGTCAGTCCATCTCCTTCCTGGCCAGTGTGTAAGGTGTTCTTAAAGGCTGGCAATTCCGACTGCCTTGGATCAGAGCTTAGGGATGCACAGCCCAGTGTTCTGGCCTTGGAGTCACTGGGCCTGTACTCACTTCCCAGAAAACATCATTCCCTGGCATTAATTAGAGCCAGAGCCCAAGGATTGAGTGTGGAAGTTGATTCACATGACTTTTCAGGTCAAGGGCCAGGCATGTTCTGGGAAGATTTCTGGACCACTGTATGGACACAGAGCTCCAGTTTCCAGGATGCAGTCAAACCTTGCCCAGAGGGTAAGATGGATGGAAGTAGGTGGTTTTTCTTGTAGCTGAGAAATCTTTCACAAAGTGCTGAGGCTTCTGTTGCAAGAGACCAGTTCTGATTTGCCATGAACAAGCTAAGAAGCTGCTGAATAGAAAAAGCACTTTGCTGCAGAGAAAAGATTCAGTCAAAAGAGAAGAAAGAAGTACTGTAGTTCACAGTCCAGAAATACACCCTTAAAGTAAACAGAAATACTTCCAAAACACCTCAGTGTCCTCTTCTGCATCAATGGAAAATATGCAGCTCCTTTGCAAGGGGACTGGCTGTCACCAGCTTGAGATAATCAGAAAGCTGCTATTTTTCCAGCTTCCCATGAGCTTCCCAGGACCGTCCTTCATAGGGAAGAGGATATTATATTTCTTTTTCATAAGAGATAAAAGAGGGCTGATGACTAATGCTGAAGTGAATTGTTAAGAGACTTATTTACTTAATTGAGCCTGCTTGTTTCGTGTATGTCCCAATTAATTCATTTTTGTTGTGACCATATTGAAGCAACCTACACCCTTGTGACCTTCTCTTATAATTATTACTATTTTCCTCATTTGAAGCACTGTTTTGATTATGTACTCAAAAAGCTCTGCTGAAACATCTGTAGCACTACCACAGAGTCAGATTTTTCTATTGTTTGGAACTCAAGGATAGCAATAAAAAGAATCCTTCTTTATTGAAGTTCTTGGAGGTCATGGGTCACTTACAGCCCTTAGGGGATTGGGGGGGGTGTCTTCCTTTTTAATTTCACAGAATGACTATTTTGAATAGTCAGACCTTGTTTTCTAACTAGAAACTCTTTTAAGAAAAATGTCTTGTTGGATGGTAGCACTCAAAGGGGGCTCAGAATTCCTCTGGTGTGAGTACTGTACATACTACAGGGTCACAGGAGAGTGTAACAGCAGTGGAGAGGGGACTGGCATGTATGACCAGCCCTAAATTTTCTGAGATTTCTATGTGGACTCTCTGCCCCAAATGAGGCATTGTTTTTATTATTGCTTAAATTAAATACAGCATTTGACAGCTCTTTGCCTAAACCACAGCGGAGTTGTCTGAAAAGCTCTCTCTGAAGGAGAGGCTCTCTCAGCCATGGCAGTCATATCTGCAGTGGTAGGTAGGGGCTGTCAGTAAAAGAGGAAGGTGTTTATTCCTCAGTGCTTCATGGGATGAAGATTCTGCTGTTTGTGCCAAACTCCACAATGTTAACTTAGGCTCACTTCAATATTTTTGCACTCCTGTCCCCAGCTCCTCCCCTCCAGTTTACGTGGAAATCCCTGCCAAGTGGTTTTCCTCCATCAAGGCATGTTCACATGCACTGGTGGAGCTTGTTCTGGGCAGTGATCCCAGAGGTGGCAGCAGTGGTTGGGGGAAAGGTGCTCTGCCTGTGGCATCTTTCATTCCAGTGGAACCAGAAGAATTACAGCAAGCCCCCTCACTGCTGGCTGCTGTGTTTGGAGACCTGCAGAGTACCCTGGTGGTTTTGTGCACCTCTTACAAAAGCAGTCCCTTCTCCTCAGGGAACAGGACCCTTGCACAGAGTATTTTTTTACTCAAGACTTGCTGATGTTCTTTCTCTTGCTGATTTAAGCAGCACACTGCTTTCCCCAGTCTCTACCTGCTTTTTGCTCCATTCTATCCAAATCAAAACCAGCCATACTTTCAACTTCCTGAAGCATTGTGTACCTTTTTTCCTCTTCCTTATTCCCAGTCCTTTTCTCTCAATTTCCTTACAAAGTGCCTTCATATCTGTGCTCTATGCTACATAGGGTTTCTTTTTTCTGTATTTCTGTATTCTCTGTTCCTGAAACAATTAAAACCACTTAATAAAAGATAATAGTTCACTTTGGGTCACAGTTTTTCAATGGATGGCCCTCTAAGTTGCTGGGGATTTTGATGCCAGAGGACAGCAGTAGAGCTTATCTTGGATGTGAGCCACATTCTGGGCTGCTGTTGTCCTTTTGTTTTAATATTTGTCTGAGCCATCTTCTGGTGCTCAGAGTCAGACTGCTCATGTGTGTGTAGATGTGGCACTTTAGAACTTTAGTGATGGACCTGGCAGTGTTAGGTTAATGGGTGTGCTGGATCTTAGAGGTCTTTTCCAACCTAAATGATTCTATGTAACAAAAATTCCTACCTCAGTAGAAAAGAAACTATTGGGAAATTTCTTCAGCCATGAATGATAATCCAGTGGTAGAACACCATCTCAGACCAGGTTTCTTCATGCACCAGACAAAGGTGGGTGACTGAAAAAGCCGAAGAAGTGGTTGTTCCACAAAACCATAATTAGAGATTAGTGCTTGCCCTGCTCACTCTTGACTTTCTCTCTGTACATAACCTGGTTTAACTCTTTGGCTTTCCTTCCAGCATTAGGAGTTTCCTTTTTAAAAGAACTCGTGTGCCAGATCACACAGTGTGCACCCAAAGTGCTGCATTTTATATGATGCCTACAGGGCTCTACTGAATGAAATCTGCAAGTCTTCAGAGATCTTAAGATGACTTTGTGTTTTTTGGCATAGAAACAGAAAAGCTGGGGCTGGAGGCGGGAAATGGATTGCCCTCTTGGAAATTTAACGACCAGCTGTTTCCCTGTGATGTGTGTGGAAAAGTGTTCGGTCGCCAGCAGACTCTGTCCCGGCATCTCTCGCTGCACACAGGTAAGGCAGGGCTTGCTGGGTGGTTGCTACAGCACTCGGGAATTCCGTGGGGTTTGTTTTAGGGAGGAGCAAGAAGATGGTAGGGGGAGGAGTGTGTGAGCCATCCCCACCTGGAGCAGAGCCAAGCGCAGGAACAGGACACAGTGTCAGAGCAGCATTAGGGAGGTAACATTTTATTTCTTTGCAGCCTACGTGAAATTTCTCCTTACAAATTCAAGTTTGTCCAGGTTCCAGCACACCAGACTGTAGACACCAACTGGTAACTAAGCTTGATAATGGAGTTTTGAAGAGAAGGCACAGCCTTTTTTTTTTGGATGGATTTAGGGGGTTTTTTTGACAAAAACATCATTCACCTGATGAACTTTCTAAATGTCACTGACCAACAGAAGATTTGGCCTTGGTGTTTCAGATTTGTGAAACTGAAAGGATTTAATAACTCATTCATCTTTGCTCTCATCATATAGTTCTGAGAGGAACAGGGGTTGTTCAACAACATATCAGCTTTCTTACAGCAAATCAGCTTCAAATCAGCTGAGACAAACAGAGTTTTTATATGGAAGATGCACTCTGTCAGCCTGCTGAGGTGCACTGCACAAAGTAATACTTGGAAGAAAGAATTTCCCATGTAGTGCTGAGAAATCCTGTTGTTATAATGCCACTGTATGTTGAGCCATCCAGCAGAGCCATCCTGAAAAGGCTCAGATGCTCCATGGTCTAGTGGGGTTTCCTTAGTCCTAAGCTGCTTTATGGAATGCCTTTCCCCTCATGCTTGTAGCATTATATTTCAATTTTAGAGCAGCAGGTCCTCAAAGAAAAGGTTGTAAAAGCTGATGTTATGTTTGGTTGTTTTAATCAATCCTTCCCAAAATGCAGCCTGGCATACACACAAAAACTGTGCTGCCATGATCTAAAAATGTTTAATTTAAAATAAAAAAGAGGAATATTTAAAATTTTAAAGCATCAGAAACTCACAAGAAGTTAGTTTCTTTCTTTCAGCTGTTCTTTGAATAAGCTTTTTCATTAGTTTATTTTTGGAACTGGACTAATGACTTACAGTGTTCCACTTCCTTCTACTCTCAGATTTTAATATAAAATCATCAACTATCAGCTCTCTGCAAGTGGTCATACGAGCAACCTCAGCAAGCCCAAAAAATCAAAAAGAAGATGCTGGGTAGACAAAGTAGTTGTAGACTATTGACCTGTTTCTCCACTGGCTTTGCTGCAGCTCCCAGAACAGCAGTTGTCCCAGTTTGCCAGTTTATAAAGTTTTATATTATCTGACTATAAGCAGTAGAGCAAATTAAAAAAGCTTGCCCTAAACTACCTTCAAATTATTTGGGGAATTTTTTTTTTAGTAATTGCTGTGAACTCCTATAAACTTGTAAAATGTTGAGTTTCCCAAGTACCTCATCCTGAAAGTCACTTGGAAAAACCCAAAGGATTGCACACTTGGTTACAGGCAGCTTTCAAGGCAGCTGGCTCCAGACTGAGGTATACACTCACATCTCTCTGTTCCTTTTTTCAGAAGAGAGAAAATACAAATGCCACTTGTGCCCCTATGCTGCTAAGTGCCGTGCTAACCTGAACCAGCACCTGACTGTGCACTCTGTGAAGCTGGTGAGCACCGACACCGAGGACATCGTCAGTGCCGTCACGGCCGAGGGCAGCGATGGAAAGAAGCACCCTTATTACTACAGGTGAGCACTCAGACGAGGGCTGGGCACCACATACCTCGTGTGCCTGCTGAGGACATGTGACAGGGCCACCCCTCTGGAGCTGCGGGGCTGGAGCCTTGATTGAAGTGTTTGTCTTGCCCATATCTGGCTTAGGCTGAGCAGTGAACCCCGGCTGGCTGCCTCGTGCTGTTATACTTGGCTGGCCATTGGGAAGGACTCAGGGGTTTGCTGTGGCATTGGTTTTTCTAAATGGCTTTGTGAGGCAGCTGTGCTCTTAGAAGCATCTCTAACTTTTAAAGTGGTGTTCCTTTAAGTTTTGTATTTGGAAACATCCTGTCATGTACACGGATTCACAGCAAATCTAAAGCCCTGTTCTTCCAGTTGCCTCTCATAGTTCCCTTGTGTTCGGCCAAATCCATGAAATCAAATCGTTCAAAAGTGTATCAAGAATTGTTATATCAGTGTACACATTTCCTCTGTTTGCTAGAGGTATATACATTCTGTGAGCAACATGATCAAAGAAAGAAAACCTTAATGAGAACTTGCCTGAAAAATTGAAAGGAACTGCCCAGATAAAGTGGATATTTAGACATTCTTCTTGTTGTATGCACTGTTGTGCACTCTGCAAACTGTGATGTGCACTCTAGTGGCCAAGCAGATTACCAAATCACTCTTACTTTTAGTCAAAGTGCCAAGAGCAGATTTAATTACAAAATCATAGAAGTAAGAAATAAATGAGACCTGCTGGATTAGATTATCTAGTCCTTCCCCTTGGGAAAGCAAAATAGTGCCCTGGAGTATATGCCTTTTCCAATCTTTCTGGCTTGTTTTAAATGTTAATGGCCTAATCAAAGCAAGAGGAGGACGCTGCAAAGAAAGTTAAATTAAAGGGTCCTTTCCACTGCTTCTCAGTATCACTCTGTTAATGTGCTGGCTGTGAAATCTGTATCCCTGCTAATTATTTGCATAGCTGAAGACTGCTGTTTTCCAGTCAAGCATAAGAAATGTTTGAACCCATTTTTACTTGCTTACACTGGAACTGCCAGGCAGTTTTGCACAAGATCCCAGTTTGGCATGGGAACCATTCCAGGGCTCAAAAATCATTCCTGGAGTGTGCAGCAAGCTCTCTGTTTGTCAGTGTATCAGCTGTACTAAACATCTTGGCAAAGCTGCAGTGCCTCTTATTGCCCAAAGGAATCGGTTAGGTGATGCACAGCATCTGGAATCTGTAGTTTTTAATTAACTTTATGATTATTTAGCATCATTATAGCATGTAGTGGATTGTTGCATTGTGCCTGCCCTTAATCACATTGGCATTGCCATCAGTTCAAAGGCAGTTCAGCAGACAAAAGAATTTTGCAGTGAACATTGAGCAGCGAGCAAGAGCAGAAATCTGTGTTGTGAGTTTCCTCTTGCAAATTTGGGGAAAGGCAATAGGCTTCTGTTTGTGGTTTGTTCTTTAACATTTCCTGCTCTTGAATTCTCTTCTACCTGCAGCTGCCATGTGTGTGGGTTTGAGACGGAGATGAATGTCCAGTTTGTCAGTCATATGTCCCTCCATGTGGATAAGGAGCAGTGGATGTTCTCCATTTGCTGCACGGCGTGTGATTTTGTCACTATGGAAGAGGCAGATATGAAAGCTCATGTCAACAACAAGCACACAGGTGATGATCCCTCTCTCCCAGATGCAGTGATCTGTCTCTTCCTTGCTTTTTAGGTGCAACCTTCACACTTCCCATTAGCACTCTACTTTAACTGAAATGCTCGCTAATTAAGGCCTGATCTCTCAAAGTTGAAGTGAATTGGACTCCAGCCAGGCAAATAATCTGGCAGTGCAGATCAATTTTCAAGCTTAGTGAAATAAATGAAGGTCTACTTAGCCCTTCTTCCTCCTATTCCTCTTATCCCCCAAATTCCCTCCCCTGTTGGAGTCAGCATATTTCATTTGTTTTTCTGATTGGTTTACTATTTCATCAAAATCCTGCTTCAACTTCAACAATGATAAGGTGACTTTGAGGGCTAATTGAGCATACCTCACGGTAAGTCTGAAATAAACGTTATGTTTAGCTTTGCTCTTCGCTGTGTTTGCCCCCACAGTCCATCAGTTTGGAATTTCACGCTGATGTTTAGTTGACACTGTGATTCAGCAAGACCATAAATGTAACTTTAAACAGCAGAACGGGTCGTGCTCGCTCCCTGATCCTGCTCACTTAATAGCCGAGGATAAGAGCAATAGCAGTTTTCAAACAAGCTCCATATGCTTAGTCCAACTAGTGAAGTCTGGCATAATTTAAGGAGAAGAAAATGGGAATCTTTTAAATTAATTTCTCTTATAAGACCATGTAGAAGCATTTTTCTGCCACAAACTACTCACTGTTGTGTTTACAATACAGAACCTGAATTGCATCCAGCACAACTTTTCCATCGCTCAATTGCTTTTCCTGTCCTATCAGGAATAAAATTGGGAAAGCAGGAGAGATGAAGAAGGGGAAGAAGAATACAACTGGCTGTGTTCACAGATACATAATTTAAATGTAACTACAGAAATATGAACTACTGGAAAGCTCTCAGGGGATTTTATGCCAGCATAGCTCTCAGCACTACTTCATTTCATAAAGAGGAGTTCAAGGCAAATGAGAAACACCACCCATAGCTATGCGAAAAGCCTCAGAGCTCAAAAGTGAGCTGTGCTCTGCTGTATTTTCCTATTGTGGCTACAAGATTGAAACTGCTACTTGTCTTTTGAAGATAGGCAAAACCCTCTTGTTCTTCCTTCACCTTGCCCAACTGAGCCACTCAGCTGGTGATTCAGCCAAATGCTCACACATATGGCAAATACAGAGTAAAAAATAGAATGGGTTTTCTGGGTCACTTGACTCCAGTTCCTTATCCTCTGATGTTATCAGGTCATAAAGGGACTGTTTGTGAGGATATGACATATGCTTTGAAAGAAGTATCATTGTTTAAGCAAACTATTGCTAGAGCCAGGCAGCTGTAGACTTTCTTGCATTAAAGATTAGGGACCTTTTTAAAATTTCCAGTGTGTGTCTTAGTGATAATCAGAATACATGTATGTTGTTCTTGTGCCAGAACTGCCCTTTATCTGAAACAGCACTCCACCTTTCATCCCTCCTTCCACAGTATTTATTCCCTTAGTACATTTCTGGAGAACAACACTCTCCCCTCTAAATCTACGCTGAGCCTTTTCCTATACAGAACACAGTTTTCCTGCTGTACCAATCCCTCACTGCATATGTTCTTGTTGGAATGCCTGCTCTGGACATATGCAATCACAGCTGTACATGGTGAAATTAAATAAGCAGTGGTGGCAGTGCAAACCAGCAGCAGCTACTGGGAATAGGTCACACAATAACATTCTGTGATATCACATTTACCTTCCTTGGAGGCTCCCCAACACTGATTGCTCATGTTCATCCCCTGCTCTGCTCAAATTCTACTTTTGTTTTCCTGGACTGTTTCCATCTTAAGCACTTCTCATTTGTAGCAAAAATTCTTGTTACTGGCCCTTCAGGTCATAACCTTGTCCTCTGTGCTATTAAATTTCATTTCATTTCTATTACTCCGGTCCCCAAAGTCAGTGAATCTTTCTGTATGATACCCACTGATCCTCCCTATTGGCAGCTCAGGTCATCAGATTTCATTAGTGCATTCCTGTGTTTTTATCTTAAAGGTGCCACTCATCAGTTTAAAGTTCAGTACACAGATGCTGGTGTTTGCAGAGGCCTTGATCAGGGGACTGTATCACATAGAGAATTGGAAGTTTTAGTGAAGTCTTCTTTTAACACAGCTCTGATTGAACCAGGGCATGGGTGGGAGGGAATGATTTGCCCATCCTTGCCTTGTTGGCTCATGGCAGTTCTCATATGGGAACTCTCCCTCTTGCTCAGTTCTAGTGTGTGGTAGGGTTTGGGATTTGGACTTCATACATTTATTGCACACATAAAGAAGCTCTGATGTTTTCTTTTAAAATGAAGCTTTGTCTCTAGGTCCAGTTAAATAACAAGCTTTTCAATTATCTTTAGAAGGAGATCCTAATAAAAACATGAATTTTGAGGCCATGCTGTTACCTCTGCAATGATTACTGAGGATGCTCTTCAGTGCAATGACTGAGATTGTTCTCCTTCACCCTTCATCCCAAATTTACCCACTGGACCCACATAAATGGAAAAGTGGGGGAAGTTTACCTTGGACCAATAGGTTTCTGCACCCCAAACCTACAGAAATTCTGTTTACTAAGTGACAAGTTTTCATAGTTTTTTGAATTATAGTAGTCTAAGTGCTTTCTTGACATTTTTCTCAGTCCAGTAATGAGGCAGAATTGCATGATCCCTTCCCACTACCATCACAGAAACACTGAATTGCAGGATAAGATGAGAGATACTGTGGTTAAACACTAATAAAAAGGAAGGAGGCCCAACAGTGTTTTTTTTTAATCAGCTCAATCAATTTCGTACTTGTTTTGAATTAACTTTAAAAATAAGCACTTCCTGAAATTTCAAACAGAATCATGGAGACTCCATCTAATCTGCTGAATTAGTTATTTGCTCTTTGTTTTTCAGCTGAAGAGAGGAAGACACCCAGTGAATCTAACAGTCCATCTTCATCTTCGCTGTCAGCACTGAGTGACTCTGCCAACAGCAAAGAAGATGCAGATATAACCCCAAAAAACAAGGGGTCAAATAACCTGCTGGTCATTTCTGTAGTGCCTGGTAGTCAGACCTCAGTGAACACTGAAGAGAAGTCAGAGAAAGGTAAAACACTGTTTAACAAATCCAAGCTGTCACTCTCTATGCAGTTGATCTGGCCACAGTGTAAGGACTGCGTTTCCCTGTTCTATTTTTCAGGCTTTGAATGTGTTTTCTGTAATTTTGTCTGCAAAACAAAAAATATGTTTGAACGTCACCTGCAAATCCACCTGATCACACGAATGTTTGAGTGTGATGTGTGCCACAAGTTCATGAAGACACCTGAGCAATTACTGGAGCACAAGAAATGCCACACTGTCCCCACCGGTGGGCTCAAGTAAGGAAAGCAAGTACACAAACTTTTACTGTGTTAAGCACCTTAATACTGTGGGGATAGAACAAAAGGAAGTCAGTCAGAAAGGGTTGGTTTATTAATAATCCAGATTTGGGGCTTCCTTATATTTAGATGACCCAAGGCCTGTCCTTCAGGCTTGCATCATTACAGCAGATTGGTAAACTAGCGGCAGAGGAGCTGTAATAAACTATGGTCCTTTCCCTTTTCAAGTCAAAGAGGAGACAGCGAGTGATGGGTCCTACAGAGAATGAGGCAGCACTACAAAGAGCTTTTGGCAGACTAATGGGTTTTTTTCAAAGCAAAAAGAAGCACCCAGCATAGGCTCTGTTTTACACCTGGCTCAAAGAAACTAAATCCTGTACAGCCTCTGTAACTAGGTATGAAGTTACAATCTTAAAGGTTATAGCCTGTGTACTCAAATGCAAAGTCATTTCTCTCCAAGAATGAACTTGGATGCTTTCTGCTTTGTTTGCATGCCGCACAGTAATCACTACTTTATAAATTAACGTGTAATGAGTAATACAGTCTTTTGAGAAAAAAGGCCCTTTGGTTTTGGCTGTGGTGGTGTCCTGTCCTATAAAGCCTTTCAGTGCAGAGCAGTGTTTCTAGAGAATGCCCTCATGTCAAAGTCAGACCCCTGAGGGAAGGAGGGACTGCTGGGGCCATATGCTTGCTCTCTGGGCAGGCAGTGTGACGTCAGGGAAGAGGCACGGCCCTGGTCTCTGTTCCAGCTGCTGCAGGAAAAAAGGCTGGAACCACTTGGAGCCCAGCTAGGGTTCAGCACAGGGCTCCCAGCTTCTGTTGCTCTTGCTGAGCAGACTGATGTTTTCAGTGCACTGTGGCTGGGACACGAGGAGTGCGCCACGTTCAAGGTCACCGTGCACAGCTCCCTTGGTTTGTGCTGCAGCTTTGGAAAACTGGTCCTGTTTGCCAGGCAGCCTCTGGTCTCCAGCTCAGTAGTTCCACAGACTGGGATCTGTGGTCACTTGAGATGAGATGACTGAGTCTGGGAAGAAGACCAGATTGGGAAACAAATTGTGGTGCCAGAACGACGGGATGTCTGCCTTGGACATACAGACCAGTTGTCTAATGCACATTTGGTTTAAGCTGCATAAAATCTGTTCTATTTACCAAGGAAAAACCATGACCTATGACTCAAGTGTTCCTGACAGAATGGGTTTCTCAGTCTATATTCCTGCCCAACTCAAGTAATAATTAGGTACCTTGAAAGCTGCATCTAAGAAAAAGCTCTGATTTATTTTTTTTTAAGGCATCCAGAAGAGCCTGAAGAGATCTAAGTAAATTGTATTTTTCTGTCTCCTGTTTGCTGTGGGGGAAGAGAAAAAAAACATGATTCTTCCAGCTCCAGGTCAAAATCTGAGATTCTGATCCAGAGAGCACCCAGCCCAGGAGAGGTATGTGTGCATTGACAGCCAAGTCCTCTGGTGCAAGAGATAATCACATTAGAAGCCTCAGTGACAGGCTCCCTCTCTGGATCAGAGTGCTTGATGTGCATCAGGAAAACTGTCCAGGTGTTTTAGTATCTCTTTGTCCTCCTGTTATTACTCACTTTCCTCAAAGATCTCTTGTTTAGCTTATAGATTAATATTAAACCTGTATGTGCATCCACATGTAGCAAGGAAAACACACATAGAGAGAGAGGATCTCTGCTTAGAAATTTTCCAAAATGCCAGAACACAATTAGCAGGCCTGCTAAACAGTGAATGCAGATGTGTGGCAGCTAGAATGTCAGAAGACAGTAGCCAGGTGCCTTAGTTGCAAGTTTTTATCCAGCCCTGCTCCCTGAGCTCACCAGTTCCACATGGAAGGCTGTGTGCTTGCTTCAGTGCAGCAGAGATCCTTGGCAGGGAGCTGTCCCCACCAACTTCCTCTCAGTCACACCAAGCCACAGCGGGTGTGTCCAGGCTTGTTCAGCGTGCAGCTCGGGCTTCTTTCCAAGCTTCCATGATTCCCTTCTCTACCCTTCTCAGCCCCTCCTGACTCAGGAACTGGGGTGAGGCCCTTTGCCATGTCCACCCTGGGCCGGATGCTTGCTGCTGTGAGTAAGCAGAACCCACATCCTGTTCCTACACAGGAGCAATTCCTGCCATAGCAGAGGCAACTGTAGGCAAACACTGCCAAGCACACGCCCCTTTCAGCATGGCTAGCTCATCTTCCAGAAATGGGAGTCCCTGCAAATCATCCTAACAGCCTGGCTTTCAGCTGCTCCTGTAGCAGGATACCCAGCAAGTTTATTGTTCAAGGTCACATAAAAGGAATTTCCTAAGCTTTTGCTGTACTGTGGTATTACAAGTTTATTCCATCTTTACTTAAATAGCTGCTTTCATACTCATCTGTAAACACTCACTTTTAAACCACTTCTTAATGGAAAAATGGCCCAAGTGACTTCGTGCAAACACTAGAAATCGTTACACAAAGTACCTGTGCATCAGTCACCCACCCTGCACTCCCCAGCCTGCTTTGGGGGAAGACCTCCCATCAAGGTAAGCCAGAAGGTTAAAGGGATGCTTCTTCAGAATGAATCAGTGTTTCCCTAGGAATGCCATTAAATGGGCAAACCTCCTCTAAACAGGGATGTGTCAAGGTGAAGCAAATATTGGAAAGAGGCTTCACAGGGAGAACTGAGTGCCTTTTTCTGCTCCTTAGTAGGTCAGAAAGGGGCTGAGTGACAGGGTTAAAGCAGGAACGCAGGTCTGCCAGCTGGGTGACTCTTCTTTTCTTTGTCCCTGCCCTTCCTTGCTGTGTTGCCAGGTGCCCATTCTGCATCTACTCCACGAACCGCCCCGCAGCCATGGAGTGCCACCTGAAGACTCACTACAAGATGGAGTACAAGTGTCGGATCTGCCAGACAGTGAAAGCCAACCAGCTGGAGCTGGAGATGCACATCCGCGAGCACCGCCTTGGCAACCATTACAAGTGTGACCAGTGTGGCTACCTGTCCAAGACAGCCAACAAGCTGATCGAGCACGTGCGTGTCCACACCGGCGAGCGCCCTTTTCACTGTGACCAGTGCAGCTACAGCTGCAAACGCAAAGACAATCTCAACTTGCACAAGAAACTGAAGCACGCTCCACGCCAGACCTTCAGCTGCGACGAGTGCCTGTTCAAGACTACCCACCCTTTTGTCTTCAGCCGCCACGTGAAGAAGCACCAGAATGGAGACTGCTCCGAAGAGGAGAAGAAGGGCCAGTATTCAGCCTCCAAGGAAGCCAGTCCGCTCCTACCAGTGAACAGCTCCAGGAACCTTCTGTCACCCCTCTCAGTTATGTCTGCCTCCCAGGCTCTGCAAACAGTAGCTATGTCAGCCGCACAGGGCAGCGGGGCAGAGCCAAACTTGGCAGTGAAAGCCTTGGCCATCAACGGCACTTCCCTGTGCTTTGATAAATACTGGAACTCCGAGTTTGCCCACCTTATTCCTTTAACAATGTTTTTCCCCAAAAACCACTACGATCTCACATTCCATCCACCCAGACCTCAGACTGCACCGGGAGGTGCCTCTTCACCTAAACACTCCTTCCTTGCCTACCTTGGACTAACAGAAAGGGCAGAAACTGTCTGAGGGCAGTTGCATTCTGTACCAAAAATCCCCCAACAAACCCAGCAGGTTATACATTGCTGCAAAACGTAGCCCCAAGAGGTAACGAACACTTGTACTATATCATTAGTAAGGTTTAGCAAACGGCTCTGTGTGTATACTTATTGCATTGACATGAAAGCTGCTTTATTAAATCTCCAAGAGGTGATCTACTGCATACTTCTACCTTCAGAGGCATGTTCCCAGTACTCTTATCTAAGAAACTATTTTGTCTTGTTAAGCTGAAAAAAAAAGAGTGTCCTTATTGGCAATCAGCACTTGTAAGATGACATATTGATGCATTTTATTTTTGGGCTTTGTGTGCGTGCGGGTGCGTGGAAGAGAGTCTGCCTGTAGTGTGCCATGACATTGCTTTTGCACATCCCTTGGATTGGCTTATTTAATCATTCTTCTTTTCCCCTTTTCACACACTCGCTCCCTGCCTCCCCCTGAACTGTGGAGCTGTAGAAGGAATCATGTTTGGGGCAGGGCAGGGGGAGAACTGGTGTATTATTTCAGTGCTGTTTGCAGCTTCCTTTAGTTGTTTGATGCCTTGTACTCAATTGTCAAGGTTTGGGGTAGAACTGATGAGGAAAAAAGTTGCTTTCAGCACTGCAAGATGAGAGCATAACAATGAAAAGTGTGTTTAAGTCCACACACACAAGCAGTGTATGCAGCCCACACACCCACACAGCAGGCCCAATTCTCAGCTCTTAACACAGGTGTGACACCTGCCTCTGGGCCACAGCATACATCTTTTGTTTTAAAAGGGCATATGAATATTATATATATACTGTATTAAGCAGTGGTTACCTTTTAGTTTGCAGGAACAACTTGTATAACTAGAATTCTATGGTGGAAAAAAAAATCCAAGCAGGGGATTTAAAAAAGGGTATGGATAAATTCTGGGTATAAATACTCAGACTAAAAAAAAAGGCAGTTTTGCACAGTGCTTTAGTCTTGCACTAATTTGTTTCTCACTTGCAAAAAAAAAAAAAAGAAAAAAAACTAATTGTGGGCTGAAGTTAATAAGACTCTTTATTTGAAAAGGTACCAGTAACTTCTTTGAAATATAAAGCTATAAAAAGATGCTTTTGGAACCGTACAGTTCTCTTTTATACCCGTGGTATTTCAACTGTACTTGCAAATTTGACAGTCCTCTCACTCCCCTCCATGTCATCAGTAATACTTTATTCCTTTCTGTTGATGGCAGATAGTGTGTCCTGCTAGGAAGCTAATTTTGTACTTATTTAATGCTCCTACTCGTGGTCATTAAAATGACATGTTATATGTAGCACTTTATTGCAGGAAGAAGCAAATGCAGATTGGTTGTATAACCTTTGTTAATCTCCAAATGCCAAGAGTGATCCTAATGTAAGAGAAGCTAACTGACTGTTAATTGATTTCTGTTCCTTAGACAACTTCATATGCGGGAAGAAAGATTGGGATTAAAAACACTGTTTCACAATTGGAAGTATAAAATGTGAAGCATTTCCAAATGATCGTGTGACGTACAGGAATGCCTTCATACTGAATTACTGTTTTCCTTGGTGTCTCTTGGATTTGGATCTGGCTGTCTTTCACCAGCTATTAGAAGTGTCTGACCTAGCTTTTGCCACAGTCCCCTCCCTGTCCCTTGGCCAAGCCACTGTAGGAGGTGCCCTGAGTCACATCTTTCATGCTATCTACCCACCCTCGTGCTGTCCCGAAGGAACTTCCTCTGCAGGTTGTTGTGGGATGGGGGGATCCAACCACCCCTTGTTCATGACAGCAGGAAAGCAACAACCCAGTTCAGGAAGGCATTTCTTGTCCACAAGGGCTCTTGGCCATACGGGCAGCTAGAAATGTAACTCAGTCTTCATTAGTTCTTAAATGAAGCTTGTGTAGAAAGACTTTTTGGATGCAAAACTTGCATCACTTTAACCTATTTGCAAGATTCCTACATTTGTTTTGTACAGAGATGGCCAAACATTCTCCACTATCATGACCAAATTCTTCCTGTTTGGGGAGGACATCCTAATCTGTGCACTCCTGTTAACATACTAACTAGTTACGAGGGGGAAATATCCACAATCATAGCAGGTTATCATTTGGCATTATTAATTACAGTACAGAAAAGTGTCACCATTTGTTTACATTCCAGCAGACAGTTTTGGTTCTAACAAGCACGTGGCAGTTCTGTCTTTGCAGTGAAGAAAACCCATCTGCTCCAAACTCTGTGTAAACCTTTGTAAACAACTTACCTAACTCAGGGCCCTGCTCACCATGCTTTACTCCATCAGAACTCCTGGTCACACCTCCCTGGGAGTACAAACAAAATAGAAAATACTGTGTTGGTAAGTACTCAGAGCAGAAAATAGTTACTATCTCGACAGCATGAAATCTGTTACTCTGTATCCAGCAGCTCTACCAGTTCTGTAAAACACACTCCACACACGCATCTCTGACCACACCACAGAAAACCAAACACTCCCAAATCATAAAGCTTATTTTTCACACCAACTACAGGTAACGTACAGCTCTCCAGGAGGAGAAAGAAGTAGGAATATTATAACAGGCCACTGTATCTAAACCAAATGGCAATTTAAATAGGGCTGGAACTTCCAAGAATGAGCTGCATGCATGCGACTGCCACGTGTTTCAGCCGTGTTCTACAGCACCAGTATCTGACCTGGCAATGTTTAGTGTACCTGGGAAATTTGTTTAGCACTTTGGAAAGGATAAATGAATTCTTTCTGGCAAGTTATAGAAGTTTTCTCTGTAAGGAAAAGTGTGTTAGGAGGTTTTTATTTTTTTAAGAAAAAAAAAATACACTATTTATCAGAGCTCTTGCATATTAAAATAATTGGTTTGTAGTTCAAGACTAAAGACAGGAATGTTCTCCCAAGGTTCTCCCTACTGATTAATGACCAACAGTTCTGATAAATTCCCCCCCCACCATAAAGGTAATTTCATACTGGTTTTCACTATGCATTCTTTAATGAAACTAGCATGTTTTTCCATTCAGTAATTCAGTTGAAGTTCTCAGCACTTTTTTCTTTCTTCTTTTTTTTTTTTTTTTTTACTTGTTGTATTATGTTCAAATATCATTCTGTCAAGGTTTGTGTACATTAATAAAAATTTGTATTGTATAAAGCTTTTTGCATTATAAGGCTGTACAGGGTCATTTTGACAGTAACTGGTATATTTCTTTGCATCTTATGTTGCATTGCCAATTTCTAGTGTATCCAGTTTGGAAGTACAATATACTCTAATTAAAAAGGTTGGCTATATTCTGGTTTCTTTTTGGTTTTCCTTCCTCTCTTTTTTTCACCTTAAATATAGCTAGAGTTGATTTGGAGGGGGAGGGTAAATGGTTCTCTTACAAGACAAGAAGATAACATCTTCCCTTTTTTCTTCTTATCAATAAAAAGTCAATCTTCAATTCTGAAATTGAAAAGGAAAGCTGTGGCTCTCACTCCTAATGAAGAAATACAGCAAGTAGTCCCTAGGACAGCTGCAGCACTTTACTCTGTGGTCTCTATGCTTGTAGCAACCTTCCAGGTCAGTTCTGCAATGGGGATAATTCCTCTTCCATGCACTCCACTCAGTCATGCATTTCAAAAAAATCATCTCCTTAAGCAGTAGTTTGGTGGACTTGCTGTTGCTTGGAAGTAGCCCAAATGAACTCAGGGAAACTTCCTTAAAGATGAGCTAAGCAGTGAATAAAAGAACACTGTGCACTAAAACATTGTCAGGAAAATAATTTTTTTATTAATTGTAAAAATATTGTGTCCTCATTTTATCAGTATTTTTGAAAAACCTGGGTTTTTCGCCAGAAATTTTTAGAATAATTAAAATGCACAGAGGACACTAACAAAATGCACAGAGGAAACCCTAAAAGCAGACAAATTTCCAAGAAGCAAAGGTACTACTGACTCCACTGAACAAGAAAAGATACTCAGCATCCTAAAAGGAAGTTAGACTACACACACACCAAGGAAAGAAAATAATCTGGGTGTTCATTAGATAAGAATTATCCTCAGCTGTATGAATGTTAACATTAAATACATGTGGACTGCCTTTGTCCTCCTCAGAGCAGTTAAGTTAGAGAGTTAAGGTCTAATAAACTGAAAAAACTTCTTAGTTATTTCTACTGAGGTGTGGATACTAATTTTCAGGGCCTTTATCAGTACCTTGTACATGTTTTGCTGATTGACTCCTTAGCTGAAAGAAAAGCTTTGACACAGAGTTGGTAAGTCATGGTGTCTCTCAAGAGGAGGTGGTGTCTCTCTCACTCTTCCCTCCCACGTTGTATCTGTAATAGAAAATATACAGTGATACTCTCTCTGTGGAGTTTTTTGCACTAGCCATAAATAGTTATCCTAGATATTAAAAGGCAATCATGCTCAGAGCAGCCATGGATGCCCCATCCCTGTAAATGTTCAAGGCCAGCCCCGAGGGGACTCTGAGCAATCTGCTCTAGTGGAAGGTGTCCCTGTCCATGACTGGAGGGCTGGAACTGGATGACTTTAAGGTCCCTTCCAATGCAAACCATTCTGAGATTCTATGCAGAAGTGGCTTAATTGCTTAAGTAAGTTCTAAATCACCCAAACCAGACTGCAGAATTACTTAAACTAATCTGGGAGGGGGATGAATTATCCTACTGAATTATTGTGACTACCTGAGTAGTCAGCAGTTAAGTGCGAGTCTTGTAGTAGCTCCAGCCCTTGAGCCATATATATAATAAACTTTTCTTAAAAAGATGAGGCCCAGTCTCAACAAAAGCACTGCCTGCAATCAGCCCCTGTAGCTTTAGTCTGACAGAAAACCCCAGTGTGCACCCAAATGGGGGTATTAGTGTGACATGCTGAGATGTGATGAGGAGCCCCAGTCCTTTGCAGCAGGTGGCTATAACATGCTTGTAGACCTGCATGATTTTAATCAATTAACTCAACCTTCCCTCGTCTCTTTTCTGATAATATTCCAATATCCATGTGTGATTATAGAAAACAGCTCCAGTTGTGTACTGACCCTTTCAGCAAAACAAGACCTGTTTTCATTCTGAATCCATGTACATTTTTAATATATGTTTTAAAAAATAAACTTAAAATTGGCTTTTTTCAAGTAGTTATTTATTACAATCCTACACATGCCTCAGTCATCATGAGCCCAGAAGAACAAGACTTTGAGAATTTTGGGGGTGGGGGGGAAAAAGCCAAACCAAACCAACAAACCTAAAATTTTCTGTATCACTTCACTGTAGAGAGTGCTTCTACAGTGGAGGAGATGGCATCATTTATGCAGAGCCATGTTTTCAGATCTTTGTTGTGTTAAAAATACATCAGTTATGCTCCTAACAGACAGACATCTGCATTATATCATCCACCATCTTATCTGCTGCTAATTGGCCTCCTTGTTGACAAGTCTCAGCAGCAAGGTTAAGTGCTGGCTGTAAAAGCAATGTAGCCTCTTGCCCGAGGGGTCAGAGCTCAGACAGACCGTGCTGGAGCCTGCATGGCCTCTTTCCCTGCTATATATTTTCTGGGAGCTAATAAAACACCAGGGCAATCAGTCCTGCCTGGAGTCTGCCAGCCACCACAATGTCTGTGGAGCTGCAGCAAATGGTACCTCACCTTCCCAGCACAGGGCACTCAAAGCAAAGAAAAGAAAAATGCATCTTCTCTTGCACCAAAGTTTTAGAAACTCCCAAGGAAGCAATTAAAAAATCCCTGAAGTGACAGCTAACCTTGAACCTGGGGCAGCCGATGCCTCAGTGTCCAGCCGGAGCCCTTGGAAAACGGATGGGGGCACACCTTGGCTGAGATCACAGGTTCCATCTGAACCAAAGACCAGGATTTTCCTGGCTGCTGGGCTCTTTGCAGAGCTCTTGGGAACATATCATAGAAAGCCATCCAGCTGCTGGATGCCAAGGCACTACACTGAAAATGCAGCTGTTGGGCTTCCAATGTGTGCACAACACCTGTCTTTCACCAACCTGGCAGTGGGAAAAGGGAAAGGAAAAGAAGAGGAAGAAAGGAAAGGGCTGAGCAGTAGCAGAGGTAAGGGAATGCACTGATTGGAAATGTTTTATTAAGTTAAAAAGAAAAAGAAAGCAGCTCCCCCAAAAAACCCAACAACTCTACAAGAGAAGAGCAGAGCACCAAGTGATATTATAGCACTATTTTTGCAGCCTATGGCAGCCTATTTCCCTGTTTAAAATGGGGAAGGGTTTTCCATGCTTGGTTTTGCTTTGTTTTGTTGTTTGTTTTTTTTTTTTTAATTGTTTGATTTTCCTCCACCTTAACCATGATTAAAACCAACATATGGCACAACTTAAAAAAAAAGTCACCCTGCTCCCTCCCTCACAATTTTTCCCAATTTAGGCTATAGTTAATTAAAAAATACTTCAAGTTTCTGTAGTAGAAGTTCCTCTTCTGTTTGCATTTAGTTCTGCTCTACTTTACTTTTTGGACCTCTGCTTTCTATCACATACCTTTCTTTTTCCAGCACTTCTCAGACAGCATTTCACTGCAAGTGTAAACTTTGGATTGTTACTCTTCTGGGAATGTGCCCGTTTAAATAAAGAAGAGAAAAATGTTCTCTCACTGAGCCCCTAGACCTCCATGCCAATGTTTGCAGCACAGCCTAAAGTGACCAAAACCAAAAATAGGCCTTGCTTCCTGGCTGGTCAACAAAGCATCAAATACTTTCTTGATTCTTTCCCTGCTATTTAAGCCTGGAATGTTCATTCACACGCCAGGCCGAAGAATTTGTTTGTTAAGAGATTCAACAGGAAGCCAGTTGGGAGGGTCAAAGCTGTGACTAAGGTGCTCACACGTGGCTGAGTAGGACTTTGGAGCCATAGGTGCAAGACTGCATCAGTGAACAGGAGCAGGTTTCTCCCACTTTGCTCTCACTGCCTCGAGTTGCCACAAATTACCACACGAGCCTGGGCTAGGCCCTGCTCAGGGCTAGAACCAGCAAAATAAATTAAGACAAACTATCCCCATCTGGTATTCCTCGACTGCAGTGATTAACACTTCCCTGGTATCTAGACTTCCAGTACACAGTGTGCAATTGCATTCCAGCACAGTTAGAAGCAGTGCTTGTTTTAGCAACAAAAATCACTGGATCTTTCTTTCCTGAAACTGAGGAGAAACATTTTAAATGGGATGGGATTGTAAGATAAATAGTTGCAGGAAAGCTCTTTCCATCAGCAGGATTCTGAAATAATAAGAATACATTGGTGGCTGTCACTCATGCCAATGACACTTTTAAAATGTGCCAGAATAGCTCTATTTACAGGTGTTACCAGAGCAATGCCCACTTGCACTTGGAATATTTAGTAAGTAAGCATTAAGACTTCATGTTTTTATACTTAGCTCCCTATTTTTAATGGGACTGCATACTCAGAACTTAATGAAAACATCTAAATATAATGTCAGTGTGATTTAAAAATATACACTGCATCTTTTAAGTTGACATTTCAATTAAAAATAAATAAGATCCATTTATGTGGTGATACTGTGATAAAATAGCAACAGCCAAGTTTCATTCCTACTCAAAGTGACAGATATCTCTAAGATAGAGCCAGGAAGCTCAGTCCTCCAGCATTCAAATGAGGAAAATATTAAGGGTGAATTTAAGAACTTCACAAAAGTTGAGGTGTCATATTTTATGGATAAATGTACTTTACAGAATCACAGAATCATTAAGTCTGGACAAGACTTCCAAGGCCCCCCTGTTATTAATGACTTAATAAAGACATTTATTATCTTTCACAGAGGTGACTAGGTTGAGATGTAGCTGAGCTTTCACCTTTCTAATTTTCTGTCTACTTGACCTAATGACATCCTTGTACTTTTCCTGAGTTACCTGCCCCTTCTTCAAAAGGTCAGAAATTCTTTTTCTTCCCTGAGTTCACCAAAACCTCCCTATTCAGCCAGGCCAATCTTCTTCCTCGTCTTCACATTGTTACTTTCCTGGGGCTAGTCTATTAAAGGTAACAACTGCATATTAAATATTTATTCACAGTCAATTTTAACAGTAAAACAATGCCACATGCACTGCAAAAGGTTCTTGTGCACATCTACATGTGTGAACCACCATCTAAAGCTCTCCAAAGCATCTGCTTTAACTTGGCTGAGCAGCTCTGCTTTACAACCACTTCCTACTTGTGAACATTGCTGTTACCCTCCTGTAGGCCTTTCATGAAAAGCTCATTCTGCTCACAGTTCGCTTCCATGGGTGGTAAAAGGGTTTTGATCCTGCTAGATCAGCCCTTCCAGTTCTCATTCCCAGCCAGTATCCTGCTCTCCGGGTAAATGCAACAAACTAAACTTCAGAAGAAACCGGATTCAAAAAATTAAAGTCCATAAACTGGGATTGCTCAGAGGTTTCTTCCAGCAGAATGTTTTGCTGTCAGACAAGTTTTAAAAGACCTAGGAATTTACTCTGGAGCAGATTTTGTGGTTCCTGACTAAATGGCTATTGGCCGTGTTCTGACCGACTGCTTTTGGATCTGCTTCCCAAAATCCTGTACACAGAGTTTTTTCCTGAGCATTCTTTAGAAACTAGACATTCTCCATCAGGATTTCTGATTGTCATTTTAATAGCCAGCTCCTCAACTTTTGTATTTGCTACTGGCAGCCCAAGTCACATGAGTGTTGTCATTAATATTTTCTGCCACTTAATCAATAGCTTGCAAGATCCAGGCTCTTATTTGGTAGTAGAGACTTCAAGAATCCTCCACATTTAGAGAGCCCAAAGAAAACAGATGGGATATGGTTTTGTACTGTTCAGAAAATCTCTTTCCCATTGAACTTTTTTTGTTTCCTGGGCTAGTCTAAGAGAGGAACTGAGGTAGTGACCAGATATAAATAAAAAAGATCACCCAAAACTGTCACTGGCAGCCAAGAGGCCAAGACTCTGAAATGTCTAGTGGGAATGTTTTCCTAACCTGCCAGAAGCTTGCATGGTTCAAAGCTTGCTCTTGGCACTGCCAAATGACCAGGGACTACCTCCTCCCCAGTCATCTGCCAATTCATGACAGGCCAAAAACTCAGAAGAAATCCCTTAGCTCTGCAGCTCTTTCTCATAACCTCAAAAAAGCCAGGCTATTTACCTCTGACTCCTCTGAGATCTGCTGTCTGTACGTTTGTTGACACTGCATTTACTGTGCAAACGCTGAAAGCCAGAGAACTTCCACCCCAGCAGAAGTGCACATACCTGATCTCCTCTTGCTCTACTCTTGCAGAGGGTGGGCCGCTCGTTGTAACAAGTTGCAGGGTCATAACAAACTCAGATCAATGATCTTGCTTCCAGTGTAAGACTGCCAAGTCCCTCACACCATCTCATCACAAGATTTCTGCAAGGGACTTCCTGAAGACTTCTTTCCTGTAAACAAAAAAAGAAAAAGCACTTCCAACACCCAACAACACAATTTATATTGTCAGTCCAGCCAAGTGAAATCTGACATCTTACACCATCCCAAGGATCCACCCAACTTGAATGCTGATGGTATCTTTGTTTACCATTTCCTTCCTGGCTATAAAGAGGACAGCCAGGAAGAAGCTACCCTCAAGGAGAGATACCCACCCACCTCTCTCAAAGGTCTTTGAAAGATCTCCCAGGAAGGTGAGTGAACACAGTAAAGCCTTCCAACCAGACTGCGACTGCTGCTAAGCGCAGGGGAAAAGTCTCACTCTCTTCAACTCCAGCAGGCAATCTGGGACACTGGGCACAGGCAAGAGAAGACAGCAGCCTGTCCTCACACCATCCATCGATTGGACCCAGCCCAACACATCCTGTGGGGTTCTTGGCAATTAGCACAGTTTCTCTTGCTAATGGAAAATCAAGCATGTGTCAAAGCCAATCCAGTCTTCAGCTCATTACAGGGAGGACATGGGCTTGGCAAAAAAACTCTCCAGGAATGGAGAAGCAGGAGTTTGAGACTCTAATCAAAGACCTGTAGGAAGGTCTGAAACCAACCCTTTCTCATGGCTGTTCCCTGACAGAGCCAGCAGGTTATTTAGATATGAGAGATGTCAGAAAACAGATAAATGCAACTTAACTAGGAAATGGGTAATGCATCCTTCATGTATCATAGGCTGGCCACGAGGACAAGCAACTGTTTTTTTTCTTAATTTATAAGGCATGGAAGTTAACCTCAAGGTACTTCAGTTCAAAATGTGGCTCTTTTTTCCTGATAATGATCAAACAGAACACTGTAATTCAAACCCACATCCTGAGAAGGTGAACAGCAGCCAGCCACACCAACTGCTCAGGGCACCTGCTGCCAATGATCTACCTTCTCCCCTGCACAAATAATGTCAGAATAGGAACTCCTTCTTTAAGTAATTATCCTTCCTTATCCCCTGCCTGCACATCTTGGTTTTTCTGTGCTCATATAATATACCCCCTCAACTAGTCAAGATCTCTTTAACTCAAAACATGAATTAACATAATTACACTAAATACCACACTGCGGAAACTTTTTTAACATATCAAAACCAATATTTTCATTTTTTTGCTGCAGGAAGAAACTGCAGACAACTCATGTCAGCAGCCAGATTAAAACAAACCAGTCTTTCTGAACAAAAGGTGCTCTTTCTAGAGAACTGGCTCATTCATTACTTCCAGATTTAATGGACTGCAGATTCCTCAGCTTTTGGGAAATACAATTTGACAGTTTGTAGAGGAAGATTGATTTTACTTATACACATCTATAAATAAAGGCTCCATATTGTGGCATCAGTCAGTCAGATGTGTGATACAAGCTCAGCATTTCTTGAAGAGAAACAGCCAGGATTTTGGGCAAGGGACTGTAGTGTGGATCATTTTCTAACTCCAGCTGAAAAATGCATTTTCCCTTATCTAACACTGGTGAAGAGGGCTGCACCTGTGAGGTACCTCTGCCAGCACTGCCCTTTCAGGCTAGAGACGGGTCTGTCAGCCTTTGCCAAACAAGTCAGAAGACAGAGATGCAAAGATACAGATTGGAAAGAAATGAAAGAAAAGTGCTTTATAAAAGTGGGACTTTGCCCTCAGTAATTAAAGGTAGCATGGATTTCACCCCAGCCCTAGCAGCTTTCCATCTACAGAGAGAAACAAGGAAAAGGAGAACAATATACAATACAATTCACTATGTGGATTATAAAATACACCTTCACGAGAATCTAAAAGTATGAGCAGAAGGAAGATTTGAGGGATGGCCAGTTTTAGCAAGGCCATACCAAATAAACAAAATATATCAAGGCAAAAAAAAAGTGTGTGGAATGATTTAAATGGATTTTAATCTGTTTAGGCCACAGAAAACAGGTTTCCTGACTAAGAGCAATGCCTTGAACGACTTAACCACAAACAGACCTTTTCAAAAAGGTTATGCCCTTAAAGCTATTTACACAACAGCTGGGACTCCTGATTTTCCCAGCCCTGCTTCTTCCCCAGCTACAAAACATTTTATATCCTCAGTAGTTCTTGCCTAATGCAAAGCAGTGAAAAAACCCTTGCAAAGAGTCAGAAATGCAGAACCCTGAAGGAAATGAGACCTGAGACAATTGATTTAGGACTCTGCTCACCACTTTGTTTAGCATTCCCTGGTTCTGGGCAGCCCAATATGCTTCCAAAGGACCATGGAGCAGTTTGACACATTGAGGAGGGGGAAAAAAAGATGGTAACAAGTGGTTGTTCTTTTTACCTCAGCTGTAAATCTGAGCACAACACCCAGGGCACACCATCAATTCCAAACAAGTGCAGGCAGATATACAACGTGCTGCTTGCCCCGATCAAGACACAGAGCAGCACAAAAAAAAATAAGGCTCTCTAGCAAGACATAAAAATACTCAAATCTGTTGTAAGCAGGAGTTCAGTTTGAAGGAGGTCTAAACTCTCCTAACTCCAGAAAAACAATACCACTGCCTAGACAGAGTAAGCCTACCCACAGATCCCAAACAGAATCCCCATAGCAGATGCTGATTTCAGCTGGCAATGTGAGCATTTTTAAGGAGCAGTATGGTGCAAGAAGGCTAAAGACTGGGAAAAGACATATTAAAATCAGGTAAAACAGAATCTTTGATAGAGGCAACATGAGAGTTATATCCTGGTGAGCTTTCAGGGAGAAATAAAAGAGATTCTGAGGAAGCACAACTATCCCCATGTGAACCATCCAGGAATTTTATGGTAGGCAATCTAATCACCAGTGCCATGATTGCTTTGCTCTAAGTCCAGTGGATACAGTAATGGGCCACAAAATCTATGGGTAGTTTCATGCCATGCTTGGTGTTTTAATGCTGTGTATTTTGACAGGTTTGTATGAGGAAAGTTAAGACTGACAGTAGCTCCCCGAGCTCCTGGAAAGGATTCATGCCATGAAGAACCACAAAGCCAACTGATGCCAAAAAATACAAACCACACAGACCTTGAAACCTCCCTTTCTGACACAAGGACTCAAGCTTTGCACTGCCCAGACCAGGAGCATGAACTGAAACACTCTTTAGAGAGATTATTTGTCTCTTTTTTTTTAGGATGTTTTATTCAGGTCTCTCTTGAGTTCCCTAGTAGGGAAGGCAGATGTAGTCAATGCTGAAATTATGTATCCATTAGCAATTGCCATGAATCATTTGGCATCAATCAAAAGATGGGGTTTTTTGTCTCTCCTTGAAAGTACCCTGTTTTTCCTATGTGGGACTGTTTGACTACATCTGGCTGACTTGATCATCAGGAAGAATTAAAGCAAGATGCCCAGTAAACATCACCAATCATCACTAAAAACCAACATTTACAATTCGATCTCTTATCAACCAGTTTCAGTTGTGAAAACTCAACTGTGGTTGTAAAAAACCAAACACACCAAAAACAAACACAAATGGGGAAAAAAAGGCAACCAAACTTCAAAAACTCTGAATTCACTAGAAGATAGTTAAAGAGATGAATTAGTAAAGCAAACCCAAAACAAAACACTAGGAAAAACACACCACAGTTCAATACAAACAACAAACTAGATAAAGGCAGAGAACATGTACATGGCTTTTCCAAAGCAGTAACTATTATGACTGGTACCTCTGAGAATGCAACAAAGCAAGCTCTCCAGTGTTTTGACCTCCAGAAGGTCATGTTCACAAGTCAGTGACCGTAAGAGCCAAGCTGGCATTCCCAGTGCCCACAACAATAGATCCAATTACTTCAACCAACATGCATTAAAAAGCAAGTGCAGCACACAAAGCTCACATTGCTTCGTTAATTCAAATACATATATCCACAGAAATGAAGAGCAACCTTGCCATCTCTGTATGCTGTATGGGTTCTGCTTAACTTTCCTTACACCTTTTGGTTTCCGCATTTTCTCCCCTGGTGTTCCCTGTTGGAGACTCTTCACCTTAACTCAAACCATAATGAGACTGAATAAATTTGCTTTGTGAATGTCATTCTTCCCACCATTACTAACTGCAATTCTTCAGACCTGGCAAAGGCAAAACACCATTTTGTTCTTTCTTTCAATTGCAGATGCATAGATCTGCATGCTTGGTGAAAAAATTAACTTGTTTCATACTCAGTATTTTTGAAGTTGCTGAATAACCTAGCAGGTCAAATAATTCATTTTGAGAAGAAACAAAATCCTTCAGTAAGTACACTGCTGAAGCAAAAAAGTTCGAAGGGGATCAACAGCATTTTATAAAAGGCAGATTGAAATTCACAAATATCAGCACCCTCTACATTGTCCCACTGGGTGAGGATGGGGTTTGCCTTCCTCCCTGAAGGCCTAGGGCCATCACCAAACCTGGCAGCTCTGTGAGCTCCCATCTCTGCAGCTTAGCTCCTGCACTGCCAGGTATGATTGCCACCAAAATTCTCTGTCACCTCTGTGTTCTCCTCAGGCAGACAGAGCTCTGCTCAGTGGTTTCCAAGTGGCAGAGGAGCTGAGCTGACCTGAAAGGTGAGCTGGATATTGCAGTTTAATGTGGGTGGTAACCAGGAGGCATTTCATGCCTACTTGTAAATGTCTCTATTTACTTTAAATAAAACTGTGTTAGAAAAGCCAAAACAAAAATACCTATCAATAGTATAGCAGACAAAACTAACTGTGAAAGTGATACTGCTGCAGAAAAATATGATGTATCCCATTTTGCAAGGTTGCTGAATTATGTATTACTAAGGGCAGCACACAGTGACCTATTAATACATCTAGAGCCCTTTGTTGCCCTATTATCAATAACAGACCTTCTGCACTATTTTGGGAAATGACCTTTCTCCACAGCGTGGTGTAGCACGAGCCAGGAACCTCCTGAGCTGTAATTCCAGCTCCACCATTGACTTGCTGCATGGTGAGGGAAAGTTACTTTAACCTCCCAGGTGCTGTTTCTTTTTCTGTAAAGTCATAGCAACATTCGCCTCCCTCTCAGCTCAGTGGAGTGCCTTACTAAGTTCAAATATTTGAGCAGAGCTGTGGGGATGCAAAATGCCAGATCAGTGTGACACATTGCTGCAGCTGCTTAAGGATATTAACAGAGCAGAAATTCAGCTGCAGCTGGAAGAACATATTGTGCAGAGCTACGAGATTCTCTTTTCACAGGTGAGAATTTATAGCCAACAGCTTTAGGCTACAAATCGCCACCCAGTAACATTTAACTTGTCAGTGTTTTCAAGCTAGAGTGTCTTTCTCAACTCACAAGAAAGAAAATCTCAGCGCTTGGTCCCACCTACATGGCAGCAGAATTCAGGGTAATGTTAACAACACACATAATGGTAAAGGGAGCACCTAAAATAACAGCATGCAGGGACCCCAGGATGAGAACTACTGGGACAAGAGGAACACACAAAGGATACTCAGTTGATGCAGCCTGGGACATTTCAAATGTCAAAAAAAAAAAAAAAAAGTTGATTTATAGGAAGTTTCAGAGATTAAAAAGTAAAGCAGAGAAAGCAGAGACTGTAACAACACCAGCTCTCTCTCTAAATAAATAAATAAAAGTCATGACTAAATGAAGTCATTCTGAAAACATGAACTATTTCATGTGCATATTTCATGTGCTTTGGCAGAATATTCCCAGGCTTAATCCCCTCAAGTTGCAGGAACAGGTGGAAAACACTTACAAAATACAGAAACATGCATAAGCATGCAGTAAAACTATAGGAAGGCTATATTCCCAACTTGGGAAAAAAAAACAGTCACATAACTCTTTTCCAAGGGGCAGAGATCAATTTGTTTTCAACACCTCACTTCTCTCCTGTGTTGTTACAAAAGATACCATCAGTATTTGAGAGTGGTCCAATAACTCTCTTTAATAATTTAACCAACAGTTTCCAAATAAAATTCACTTTGTGGCTTGAAACTCATCCTGCTAGAGGAAATTCCATTTCAATTCCTTTATAATTGACAGCACAACTCAAATTCCTAAATCTGCATCTCTAATTCTTCACAAATAAAGTGAGTTTCACAGCATGGATGATTTAACCTGAAAGCCACACCACCACACCCATATTTACGTGAGGAAGTTTCCAGGGTGAACACTATTCTTTCATCAGGATGATCCTCAAATGCCCTCAAAAACTCCTCACCTTTTATTTAAAAGCCCTTTGTTTTAAGAGAGCAATACATTTGGCATGGATGTTTAAGCACAACGTGATTCAAGTTGGTAAGAATTAAATTACGGCAGCTATAAAATCCGTGTTTCAATTTAATATTTAATATGTATCTACTGAGAGATTTCATTTACTCACCCTAACTAAGAGTGCCCAGAAACTGCTTTTTCTTTAGACTGGATATAGCCAGATTTTAGCCCTGAGGTGGGGCACAGGCATCCCTAAGGCAGCGGAGGTGCCGACGGGCCGAGAGCTGCCATACAGCACCACCTAAGGGCTCTCCATAAGTACTGCTGAGGGGATGTATGGAAGGAGACCTATGGACTGGACTGTGGATGCTCCCAGCCAGCTGCCAGGCTCCCAGGCACACTCCCTGCCCTTACACCAGCGTCACCATAGCAAAACTCTCTGAGCAACTGTTTCCTCTGGGAGTCGCTGCCACTGATTCATCAGGAATCATCTGGAAAACAAAGTTACCGAGAAGCTGCCTAAGAAATAATTTTTAGAATAACAAGATTTACCTCTGTTATCAGCAGCAATTTGTTTCTCTCTGTGGCGATCTCTTGGCATGCAGACAAAGTGGTTTATTACAAACACTCTAGAGTTAGCACAGGAGAAGAAAATGTTATAGCTTCTAGATTTAGAAACTGAGAAACAACAGTAGCTTTAATTTCATCCAGCTTGTGCAACATTTAAATCTCTATTTCAGCTTTTCCAGGCAATTTTTTTTTTCTTCTTAATTTATACAAGTCTTGCTCATGAAAATAACTTCTTCTGGAGCGGTTTTGTGATGCAATCTAAATGAGGAAATACCACACTAACCTGAAGATCCACTTAATCCAGCCTTAATCTCAAGGAACAGCCAATAAAGAAAAAAAAACAAGTTATGAAACCAAAAGTATTCAGACTGTCCCACAGATATGCCCTTGCATTTTAGATGTTCAGTAAGGTTCAATGTTCAAAAATGTTAGATGAGAGCTATTCAGACTAGACTAATTTACAGGATCTGTGCCTGTCTCCACAGCAATGTTTTCTGAGATGAAAGAATTGGCAGTGGGCCAAACAAGATTATTTTAATTATCCTAGTTTCCCTCTGAAATTTCCTGTCTCGTTGCATATGAAGTTTACCACCCCAAAAATGGAAAACTGACCCTCCTAGCAGGACAAACCTCAGCCTTTATTCTAGGACCTTATTCCATCACGTGTAGGCACATGCTCCAATGCTGACCTCTCCTGACCTCAGGGTGGGGAGAATCAGCAGCATTTCTAACATGGAAGGAATTGTGTGTGGTGAAATGAGTGTCTGGAGCAGTGTCTCCAGCTAAACTGAAAGCCACGCACATCATGCAAGACATGAAACTGGGACTTTCAACACATCGTAATTCAAAATAACTGTTTAATGTCAGTACAGAAATAAAGCATTTAGTGGCTTTTAGTTGTACTGGCACTGTACAGTGGCCGTGGTCTGCTCCATTGCTGCAGGTGAGGAAATGACAGTACTAAAGAGTCCCACATTAAAGACTTTTTCATTTCTAAGAATGTCACATTCTAATGCATAGTGAAAAGGAAAATTGAAGGATAATAGTATTTGAATTGAAGTCTGAGACATTAATTTTCAAATCTAATCAGCTTCTATTGCCACTGCATGCAGAAAGAACCAGTCAGGTTGTAAGTGCTGTATCGTAGCACTCAAACAACAAAAAAGGTTTTTTTACTTTTACTGAAACTGTTTTTGAAAGCTTATTGATCTTGTTCAGAGTTCTCTACTTCTCCTGTAAATCACAAGTTAAGAACACGGCTTCAGCCACTTGTTTTGAGTCCTGCAGATATCAGGTATTAGCAGCTGCTGTTCAGTGAAGACAGACAAATCATACTCACAGCTCAAAATAAAGAAATCTGTTTGTGTGAACACAATTTGCTCTATTCAGCACGCAAGGGCACAAAAAGTCATTCCTCTCAGCCTCAGATAGCAGTCAGGATTTCCAGGTAGATCATTTTGTTAAGATTCATGCAATATAAAAAAAGAGAACAATATCTGCAAAATAATTCACATTACTGTTTGCTGATTATTTCACTTGATTGAGCTCTGCCAGATGCCATGCACTTGCCATGCTTTTGACATGACATGTAGGGCAGAAGCCAGTTTCTTATGTAGCTGCCTGTTCTGGAATGAATATCTGATCTGTCTGATGTCAATTATGCAATTATAGCAATATTAGTCCTCTACACGAATTTGACAAGATCGGGATAGCTGAACAGCAGAGTTTCTCTTTAAACTTCAAAAGAGAAGGGACACCAGAGCGTAACAGGCTTGTGAAACACATGCTGACCTTTCAGTACATTGACCTGTAGTGCTCTGAAAAGCTACCAATGAATAGAGGGGAGAAGTCAGTGGTAGAGGTGGCATGTGGGAAAGGAGAAAACCAACACACTGAAGAAGGCATTATTTTCCAGCTAATGTCCACAAAGGTACAGGTGACTCAGGATAACAACATTTCTGGCAGTAGACAAATACTCAGCTGTTTCTTACTCAGATCTAGGACTAAAAGACAAGCATCTGAGCAACAGTAAAAGCTCCTAGTCTAAGCTTCTGATGTCATAAGGCACATTAATTGCTGCAACTTCTGGCGTCACTAAAGAGCCTTTGCCCAGTCAGACTAACAATTTACAGTTTAGAGTTAAGGTGAAACAAGCAACTTAGTCTTTGCACTTATTTTACAGTCTTTGCCAGATTTGATCAGATAAAGGCACACATTCAGTGCAGATCCTTAATCTTTTTTCAAACACGTTCAGTACCCCTTCTAGTTCAGTTTGTGAAATCCCTTCTAGAAGATGGAAAACAGGAAATTCTTAGCACCCTAATTTCCCTTTCCTCTATGGATTATTTTGCCTACTTCAAAATACTAGGAAAGCTTCTCTAAATAAGAATACACCTTACTGTGGTGGCTGAAGTCTGTTTCTCCTTCCATGACAGGAGGATCTGACATCACAGTCTGGGAACCAGCTCAGCTCTTTTTCCTGAAAAGAGGCAGGATACATCTTAGCATAGCTGACTTGTCCCTGTGTTTCCCATCCTCCACATCTTCCTAGGACAGTGCCTGCTTTCTTCTAAAATTTGATGAGAGAGAGACAGAGGAGTAAAGGGCAAAGGTAACCAAGAGGTGAAGAAGAGACAGTTTCCCTCAGATGCTGCTAACAAGGTACAGCACAGGAGTTTGACACGACTTCAGAAACCCTTGTTCTCCGCTGGTGAGCTCTGTCCAAGCCTGGGTTCACCAAGGTTACAGGAAAATAAAAGGTTGTACTTTTGTTGATCAACGCTGCTAAGCAACAAGTCATAAAAACCAACATCCCTCTTGTCTTCTGCTGGTTGCAATTAGAGAACTACAAACAGGATCACAGATTCAGGGCCAGGAGAAAACCTTTAGCAGTGTGAGTGTGTACTGCTCCGAGCCACACAGTCCGTGCAGCATCTTCTCATTAGACACACATTCCGCATCCCCAGCCATTGCAGCCTGCACAGGGCAGGTCAGCCCAGGCCTCTGAAGCTGTAAAACAGCCTTTGGGTTCTCACAGGTTGTAATCTTTAGGTTGTAGTAGGCACTTTCAATTGAAAAAACAAAGCAAAAGTGTTGTCAGTCCCTGATTAACTTCATGAATATTTGAGTCATGTTAAAAGGTGCATTACTAAAGCTTTTATAGGCTACTCTACCAGGGGAAGAAATGTAAGAGAAAATGAAAACATAATAGACAACACAGAGCAGGAACTCACTTTGCCATAATATTTTAAGGAAGAATACAGGAATCTTATCATGCATTCTGAAAAGTGAAGCTTTTAACTTGTTACAAGTAAACAATCATTTACACAAACTACAAGAACTTCTACCTATTCCCCATTTAGACCACAATTACAAACAAACCCACCTAGTGCCAAAAGACAAGTTTCACATGGTCCCATGCAACATACAAATCCAAAAGATAGGAAAGGGAATTGAATTTACAATTTTTGTAAGCCTCACATGGCAAACACTGTGGGTCACACAGTTTCTGTGGCTTCACAGTAAATTATCCAAGATAATTCTTATGCTCCCATGGGAGGAAAAAATAGAAAAAAAATAGGCATTCTTCTTGCTGCTCCATGATGTACTGTCTCCATACACAGTCATGAATGTCAGCTCCTCTTTTCCTTCCTAAACCACACCTTAGTATGACAGGAGGGAACAGAGTATGTCTGTCATCCTTCCATTCTAAGCTCAAACTCTAATTGCTTATGAGTTTTTACTTTTGAAATTGTTATTCTGAATTTTAAAATGTTGTTAATGTTCCATTATGGGGTAGGTGGGTTACCTTTAAATAAAGTGTAAGGAATATGACTGTGGAGTAGCTGAACTGGTTTTGGAAAAGAAATCCTGTCACTAGTCAGTCTGTGCACTGATGACTGTCCAAATCTTAAGTTTCAGGGGAACACATTAATTTTTCCTTAAATACATTCCTTATCAACTTCTGTTTAATCATTCATCAAATTATGTATGTTTTAGAATAGTCCAGCAGGAATAGTTACAGAAGCACTAAGCTCTGTGAAAGTGTTTTTCTCATTTTAACTCATGGAGTATTTACTTATTGACTGTGCATCCAAGGGGAAGCAATAGAGTGCTCTGAGAAAGGAAAATAAAGGGGAAATAACTGCTTACACCAGTACAGAGCAAGTCAGTAATTGAATCTTACCATATTAAGAAAGAAAACTTCAGGAAGGGAACTGCATAGAGTTAAAAAAAAAAAAAAAGTTCCTTTGTATTCTTCAGCTTTACTCAACTACCATTCCCAAAAATCTCAAATAGCCAACACATTGCAGATTTCACAAAAAAGCAATATATGTGAGAACATAAAGGCTTGAAGAAGCATGCACAACAGGAAGTAATGCATTTACAGAAGGCGAGGGCAGATTAGATATCAAAGAGAAGTTTTTTATTACGTAAAGCAGGACATTACAACAGAGCAGTAGTCAAGAAGGGGTCACTGGGTCCTGTCACTGCAAACAGAGAGATTAGATATAAAGGGAGTAAGTCACACTAAGAGCATGAACTTGCTAAGAGCATTTTTTCAACCTTAAGTAACGTGGCTGTAAATATACGTGGGGCTCAAAGTAAAGATTACTGAACTGTAACCCTCAAACTCTCTGACCTGTTTCAGAGTCCTGGATAAATCACTTGATCTCATCACACTTGTTTTCTCCAGCTGTGAAACACCAGCAACATCCATTACACAGGGACCTGGGGAAAAGTTTCACACTTACAGACAACTGCAAGACTTTGTAGGAAACAAGTTTGTGTATTTGAAGAGTTTATTCCTTACCTCCCATATTCATTTGTCTAAGTCTATCATACCTCCAGCTACGAACTTCATCTTGCTGTTGTATTCTCATGAAGTTGTATTATTTTCCCATACTGTTCTGCAATAGTTATGAGTTTAAGTGTTAAGATGAGAGCAGCTTGACAACTCCAGAAACTAAGAATATGTCAACATCCTACTCAACAGATTTGTTTACTATCTTTTTTTCAGATGCCTGTTTACTTGTATAACAATATTGTAATGCATTTTAGCCAACTTAATCCCACAGAGCTAAAAATGACAAGCTGGAAATGTTCTTCCCTATCTTGGGACATACTGGATTGTTTACTGAGTTGTAGCCTACCAGCTGAAACTCTGCAGTCTTTCTGATAACAATGCATCTGCCAGCCCATGAGAGCATGAACAAAACTGCACAATTAATTGAACACTAGATGACTCCAAAACACATCACAGCAAAATTTTACAGGCTATAAAAAAACTATTTGATTCTCACATGAAAGGCTCAGTTCACAGTTTGCACAGTACAGCTTTTAGGTTTGGTAGGGAATCACTGAAAAACAAAGCAGGGACCCTCATTTACCATTTCGTTTCCAAAGACTCTTTTCAATATAAGGGATTTCTCCATCTACTGAAGCATGAGGCACAACTGGACACATAAAGGCAAAGCTGATTTTCACTCAATGCTCTGCTTTAAGAGGAAAATGCAGTTCAAAGAACATGCTTAAGCCATTGCACTTCTGCTAAGAGTTCATTTGTAAATTAACAATACTGTAAAAAAAGCAACAAAATGAGAAAATAATACCAGCCCATAACTTGAGAGGATCAGCAGATCTGCATCCAGAAAACAAACACTGAAGAAGCTGTAAAACATATTCTGCTTGAGCAGTTGTCATTTAAACAAAGCTGCAGGTTTTAGTTTTACTTGCTTGGCAGCTCATGTATAACAGACAAGGAAAACAGCAGTCCCTGACAGAAGACAAAGTAATGACCATAATAAGGGTTTGATCTAACAGAAAAATGCAAACGAGGTCACCTCAAAAACTGCCACCTGAAACAAATGGACTATCAAACAGTTGAGAACTCACTGGTTAAAATGCTGCTGCTCTCATTAATTAATTGTCCACCTGACTCTCATTTCTTCTACAAGGTATCATAAAATACAGTCAATATTTAAAGCTGGGAGGACACAAAAGACGCAAGACACTGCTTTTTGTTTGAGGCACTCTCTGTCATATTCAACAGAGGCTGTTTAAAGAAAAAAGAAACTGTAAGCACTGCATTTCTCTCACAACTAACATGGTCATAACAAAGTCATTGTGCTTCTCCATACATTCCACTCCAAACATTCCTTCAGCTGCTTCTTTGTTGATTGATTGCAGCAATCCCAAAGTACTGATTAAGAAACAAGAATAAGTGGTCAGAGCTCAGAGAAGTTCTGACAATTTCTGTGGTGGAAACCACTAATACCAGCTACCCCGGTGCAAAATGTCTCACCTAAGAAATGCCTTAGTTCTATGGCCCCCAAATCACCACAATGTCCTTCTGTAGTATTTCACTGCACACAGTGCCTAGCAGGAAAAACTTGGGAACAAAATAGAGTAACTGGGACAAAGGGAAAGAAGAGAAAAGAATATATTGAGGAAAAAAAAAATCCAAATGAAAACAATCACCATGAAGGTAAAAAGAGGATTTAAGTGACCCAAGTCACTGCTATACTGGAATTGGGTTGCCGGAGGCCAAACAGGTGAAACTGAGCTAAAGTCACCATAACTTTTATGTACATGTCCAGAAAATCCAAACTCTGAAACTCATCACTTCCAATATATTTCTTTAAAAATTAATTCATCTAAGCACCAAGAGGCTCACCAAATTCTGTTTTACTGGTTTTACTGTCAGGTCTCCAAAAACCAGCACTTTTTCCACTTTATCCTTCACATTTAGTGGGTACCATATAAGCTCTGCTTTCTAGGTCATGGATCAGGAAAATGTTTCCCCCAGATTTTTCTCGAGGGAAAATAAAAAAAATAAAAGTGCTTTTGGTTGGAAACAGTCCTGTCTTCTGCAAGAGATAAAGAAAAAATACCAAACACAACTGGTCATTTTGTTCGAATCCAAAAAACATAAGTCAGATCAGAAAACCACATTATTTTTAGAGATAAATTATTCCAGTATAAAGACATTTGCTATTAAAACATCACGGGTAACATTTGTTCCATCTGATGTCTACATGCAAAAAAAAGTCTTCACTAAATTTTGCTTTTTAATAAACCGCCTGTTTTGAAACCGGGATGGTAAAAATTCCCTTCTCCCACTGTACAGTGTATAGTAACTAACTATAGTACAGCTTCCAAAGAGGGACCAAACACCACTATGTTCTATTTATATGCATACAATTTATTTAAAACTAAGGCTGTGGTCTGGTGCTGTCAGGCAGTCCAATGTTCTTGCTGTCACTCAAGGTGAAGAGAGAAAATGCAATCCATTATGGCAACAGCTGCTGCTATATTAGAATGGAAAGCTGCAGTATCAACTGCACTGAGATGACCCCGCAACCAGAATCAAACCTTGCACCACCACAAACCTCACTCTCCCATTCTCCCAAACCCACCATTTTACACAGGCATCCAGTTTTCATTGGCAGATCTAAGGCATGGACAAATCAAAGATTTGGAAATTTATTTTTTTTCCCATGTAGTAATCTGAGAGTGAGTGTTTGGATTTGTCATGATCGCTGCATATACAGAATCCAACAGAATTCTTTTGCAGAGTACTGGATAGGTATTCTATTCATGTCTGCTGCAGTAAAACATTTGAATCCACACATAGAAAAAGTGTATTTAATGTTCACATTTACATAAAGCACTTAGCAAGAACAGAGTAGAAAACAATGCTTAGAGACCATCTTTAAATGCCTTCAGCAGCAGGTCAGCTGCCAGTCCAGGAGACAAGACTCCACTAAGAACTTTTTCTTCCAGAAGTGGGATCTTATCCTTGACTGCCAAGTGACTCCGGAAATGCTCCAGCATGTTTTCTTGGATAAGGTTCCACATCCACACTTTCTGCTGCTTGCGTCGTTTGGCAACCAGCTCGCCACTTGTGAGCATGAGGTCACGGAACTCCGTCATTTTGTCCCACATATCCGAGATCCCCTCCCCGGTTTTGGCAGAGATGCGCAGTACCTGTTGGATCCAGAGGAACTGGTAAAGCTGAGTTATCTGCTGGCCTTGAGGCTTCCATTACTGGATCAGGTAGATTGCAGGGGAATTGAGAAATGTGTGAAGGAAGCTTCCTTCAATACTCACTTCATAAGGCTTTAAGCATTTCTGTGCCTTTTTTTTTTCCCTCCAAAAAATTTAGGATTCTACTAACTAAAAGTAGATTCTAAGATCCACAGTATTTGGGATAAATAGGCCTTGCCCAGTTGCTTGTATAATGAGAATCATTTTTAGTAAGTCCTTCAGCTAAAAGGTGCTCTTTTACTTAAATGTAAAGTTAAGTGCATATTTTGGTAGCTATTCTTTTGCACTGAAAATATGCCAGAAATGAGGTATTTTGACTTTTTTTTTTTGCCTTTACTTTCCAGAACAGGAATTAATTTTGCCAATAATATTTCAGACATCCAGCACAGTCTTTCAAATTGAACAGCCTGGGTTTTTTTAAGAAAGCTTCTCTCTCTTTCCACACTTACAAAAGAAAGGCTAAACTGTGGACACAAAAATGCTGCTAGCATGAGAAATCCTTGCTATTTTTCTAGTCCTGTGGGAGGTTTTTCTCTCTCACAGAAGCTGTTAGTAAGTTTTAACACCTGTGACCTTGTAAAGCTTTGTTTATAGTTCAATAGAAACATATTTTGATAATGAATGTTTTAGGATTTTGGCCAATGACCCCAAGGGGGTGGTGTGCCTTTGACCAATTAGCTTATGAAGAAAAGATCTATGATATAGTGGAAATTAATTAATAAACTCATTCTTCTTGAAGCATCATTCCTGCCTGCTGGCCTTCTCTCTCCCCTTTTCATGGCCACTACCCCAGGACTTACTGTCACACTAAACCTCAGTCAGCCCAGCTGATTTAAACTCAACTTCATGGCTAAATTTCAATACCAGGGTAGAACAAACCTCCTTTACAGACAGAAGTTTATTTATAAAGGAAGTGAGAGCATCTGTGTTTGCTTATTCTATATACACATATTAAAAATCAGTACTGAATCTTCTCCTTAAAATCCACCATAGCCTTTTAGTAGATAAAATACAGCACTAAAACTGAAGACCCAGAGGATGAGAATTCCTATGTTCTAGACACTTTCATTAGGTGAGAAACAAAACAAACAAACAAACAAACAAAAAAAAACCACCAAAGAAAAAATAAAGCATTAAAGGACACACATGAACCAGTGAAAGAACAAATATAGTCACAGGCTTCAAGAGTTATAACGGAGGGAGAAGTAGATTAAGGGACATTTTCAGATATGCATAATTTACAGAAAGTAAACTCCTGATGTCAGTAATAGTTCTGCTAGCGCAGAGATTGTAGCTCAGGGCAGAAGTCTTGGAGAGGAGGACTGGCTTTGCAGTGTTTCATGTGGCTCACCTTGAGATCAGAGGTGAAGCACAGACAGCAGCAATCACCTCTCCAGCACACTGTGAGACTGAACAACCAACTGCAATTTTTATAAAAGAGCCCAGGGAGACTAGGACAGCTGGATGAGAAGAAACCAGTCCTAACTCATTCAGCACTTTTTCTGGGAGGAAAAAATACAAGGAAACCCAAACATTCTACCAAAACCCAAACAAAACCAAACCAGACCCAAAGAGCCCCACAAAGCACAGTGAAGTGCACAAACCTTTGGCCTCCAAACCTTTGAACGCTTGCGAAGCAGCTTCATAGCACTGATGTACTCAGCCTGGATTCTCCTGGCAGGCACAACTAAATCCCCATCAGCCTTATTGATGGCAACGAGATCTGCCATCTCAATGATGCCCCGTTTGATGCCCTAAATGCAACAGGGACAGAAAACAGGAGTACCCAGAGGGGGTGTGATACTCGGATTCATCACAAAAAGCAGGTCAAAGGGCTTTGTTAGTTTCTAGTTTTCTCCCCCCAAAAATATGTATGACTAGTAAACACGTCGAAGTTAAGCTGCAGAGCATCAGAAGTTTACATCCTAATACTTTAAAAACCAGAAGAAAAGGGAGCTTAACTCTGCACTAAGTAGATTACACTGAAAATACTTAATAGTAACAGTATAATGGACAAAATACTATTGATACGGACTTTCTGCACAGATACTAGATATTGGATTTAAGTTTCTCTTTCTAGTCCCAGGTAGTAACCAATAAGACAAACTGAAAAATACCTGTAATTCATCTCCACCCGCAGGTGGTAGCAGTAATATAAACATATCAACCATATCAGCCACAGCAAATTCTGACTGGCCCACACCTAAAAAATTAAATTCAGAGTTTACCATTCACTACAAACTTTCAGTCACATTAATGACAGCAATTATGACAAATCCCAGCACTGCTCCATCAACAAATCCCATTAACAAAACAAAGACAACTGGGAACACAATAGTTTTGTAAAGGACATACAGGACTAGAAAATAGACAGAACGAGCATTCATGTTCAGCCAGTGACCACATGTGAAAACATGGGCAAAATCAAGGCAGAAAGTATGCAATTATTAGCATACCTTATTTTCATGTCACAGCAGGACAATTAAAAGAAAACCCTAAGCACATACCTACTGTTTCCACAAGAACAACATCATAGCCTCCTCCTTCACACAGCAGAATGGCTTCATTTGTGGTCCTTGTGACACCTCCCAGGGTCCCACTGGTTGGAGATGGCCTGATGTATGCATTCATGTCTCTTGACAACTCAGTCATCCGTGTTTTATCCCCCAGTAGAGAACCTTAAATGTTTAACGTTAAATTATTTCAAAAGTGCAACACAGCCAAGCTTCCCCTTCTCCCCGCCGGCCCCACCCACAAAAGAGTGAGAAAAGACAGATCTCTTGGGCAATGTCAAATGAATATCCCAGTAATAGTTGCTCAAGGCTTAGCTGAGGACTAGAAGTTACTGCCTGGTTCTTCTACTTCTCAGAAGCTGGAAAGGCCTGACAAGCAGACCTTACTGCTAACAAATACAAAGAATCTGAACGAGGTCAGAAAGAATTCTAGAATTCTTGAATGGCTTTTTGAGGCCTACATACATCGAGCCACACAGCTGAATCTTGTCTGTTCCTGTCCAAAGGGACAAATCTCTGCATTATGATTCTGACACGCCCTGATGGTGGATTTTTTGTTCTAAGAAAGCTGACACGTGTCCTGCCTTCCTTCTACTCAAACAAACTGTAAATCAGATTTAGTGAGATCTACGCATTCGACGTACACTCCAAAAGATAAGGGATGCTCAATTCTTCCAACTGGCGCAGCCTTGCTGTCACATTTTGCTATTCTACAGATGATCCTGAAGGCATTCATTCAAGAACACAGTCTGTCTTAGCTCCATGCCATTGCAATGCTCTAGTTGTTTTCTTTATAAATAGTTAAACACCTCTAATAGCACAGAAGCTGGAAAAATTAATGATGATGCCTGGCAGCTGCCCAGCAAAATCAAGAGTACACTATTTGTATCAGAAAAATCATGAATCAGGCATGGTCAACTTGCAATTTCCCTATAATTTTTTATTGGAGAGTTACAGATTACAGCCTGTAATCAGTAATCCTGCACAACTTTGAGGAAATTCAAATTCAGAAAAATAAAATTTTAATTTTATTTGAACACTAGAAAAGAGGAAATCTGGAAGAATTAGAACACTGACACCTGTTTCCCAATTTCATATCACATCGGAAAAAAATATGAAAACTTGATTTATTTTTTATATTTTACTGTTGTAGGCACCAAATTTTCCTCCACTTGGCCCAAAGAGATACTTCTGTAATTGACAAGGTATTAGAAACCTGACTCAAACTTTAATTCACACTCACCACCACTTGTACTAGAGGAAGGGTCTACAGCCAACACAGACACCTTGTGTTTTCTTTCTGTAAGCATTTTCCCAAAGCATTCTATGAAGGTTGATTTTCCAGCACCAGGAGGACCAGACAACCCTAAATCATCATATTAGGAAGAAAAAACCATTTTGTTAGTCAAATAAGTAGTACATCTCATGAATACCATCAACATCTAAGTTCATAACAATTCACACTTTAACACAACATCACAACAAAAGCAAATAAAAGCTACACCGAAAGTATAAAACCGTAGTTTGGTTCACCTAACATAGAAGCACTTCTCATCATACTCACACCAATATAACACTGGGTTTATCCACATCTATTTCCTTCCCTCCCAATAAAATTATTTATGCCATAAGACTTATCCTTCAGAACTTTCAAAATGTTATATACTAGAACTGAATTTTTCAGATTTACTATAAAAGAAACACTCTAAAAGCAAAAGCAAGCCCTTACCTTGAAGAGCTGTTCTTTCAAAAAAATGAGGCCACTTATTTGCATGCCAAAGCTCACAAACTAAGATTAGCACTAAACTTTTCTCACTCCCATGCCCCAGTTCTTGTTCTTACTACCTTTGTACAGACAGCAGAGATGACAGGTGGGCATGGCATGTTAGCAGTCCATCTCTTTGTAAGGGAAAAATATTTTACAGCTTCCAAGAGAAGCAGGTTCAAGTCTCCTTCAGCTGAAAAAGTATGCTGCTTTAAATAAGGATCATAAAACAGGAAGGTGTATGCTTTTCCTTCTGTAGACTAAAAAAGGGATTCAGGAAGTATTCAAGAAAACACCTGCTTCGGGAAAAGACCACAGCTGCTTGACTACATCTTTCCCTAAGCACAGATAACATCTACATCAGTCTGCAAACTAATGTTTCATCTTATAATGGTTACCAAAAACACTCCAAGTGACAGACCCCCAAGAAGTAATACTAATTTCTAAAGCATTTTCAAATCATTTTCACCTCAAGACATAATTCCACTGGACAACAGAAGTAATCTAGATTGGTTATAAACCACAAAAAAATAACAGTCCAAGACTGCAGACCACAAACAACAGTGATGATAAAAGGTGAGGACTGTAATCATATGTAAGCAACTTCTACACAAAACATAAAAGGACTAACCCACTCTAAAGGCAAGTGGCTTTCCTTGTTTTAACTTTTCTTGTTCCCTGTGGTAGGATAATACCTTCTGAAGAAGCACCTGGGCTATTTTCTTCTTCCTACTCTGGGTTGATTCTATAAGTGTAATGGCTTCAGCTAAACAAGCTCTATGACCCTGGATTAGTCCATGGTAAAGTCTGTCTACGAGTCTCTGCTCCTGGTCAGAAAGTCCCTCTACTTGCTGCTCAGGGGCTGCTTGCTGGCACAGCTCTCTCCTCAAACCATTTGATGAACAAATCCATTTTGTACGACAGCAGTGCGCTGGCCCAAGAGATTCAACACCCAGGAAATCTGGTCGGGAAGCGAAGTGAAAGTTCGTAAAGTAAGTTCTTCTGAAGAAGTAACAATGAGGGAATCTCAGCAGCAAAGAGGGAATCTTCATCTTTTTTGGAATTAAAAACTACCAGAGCTATCTTCTGTTTGCAGACACCCTAAGAAGAAGGAAAAACATTTTTACTTTCTTCAAAGCACTTGTGAGGACTCAAATGAAATTTATGCACACCTGTGATCACTAGCTTTTATTTTCTCTGTACCTGCTGCCTTGAATAAAAAAAATAGAGTTCCCTTTTCCTGCTGAACAGACACAATAAAAACAAGCTAAAGAATTAAGAGCAAAGTATCTCTTTATTATCATACTTCATAAATCAAAATATTATTTTTATAGATAGGCAGGTAAAAAAGAGTACTTTTAAATAAGCCTCTGTGCACACATGCAGCACACTACAAATCGAGGAACAATCAATCCTTATGCGTACAAAAATTGCGGTATACTCTAGTTTGACGGGATTTTTTAAACAATTATTCGGGAAGAGGCCATATTTGCATTTATTTCCATCAGAAAGAGGAAAAAAAGGTGGGGAGGCGAGATTTCAGACACAATAGCATTAAGAAATAAACTGGAGGACCTGAGGCCTCCCCGAGGCGCCCGGGATGCCCCAGCCCCGCTCCCGCTCCGCCGCCTCGGCGAGGGGCGGCCGCTGAGGGGATGAAGGCTCGGGGAAAAGCCGCCTCTCCCCACTATTCCCGGCCGCTGAGGGGATGAAGGCTCAGGGAAAAGCCGCCTCTCCCCACTATTCCCGGCCGCTGAGGGGATGAAGGCTCAGGGAAAAGCCGCCGCTCCCCGCCATTCCCGGCCGCTGAGGGGATGAAGGCTCAGGGAAAAGCCGCCACTCCCCGCCATTCCCAGTCGCTGCCCACCATTCCCGGCACCTACCGCAGTCGCCCCGCTCCGCCCCGGGAAGTGACGCTCTCCGGCTGAGCCGGAAGCCGCTGCCCGGCGGGGAATGGTGCGGTCGGGCAGGCAGGGGGAGTCCCCGCCGTCCCCTGAGAGCGAGGGGTCAAGGCCTCAAAGCTCAGCGCTGGCCATTCCCTGAGCTCGCAAACTTCCATGGCCATGGAGTCATAGTCTCCCTGCCGTAGCCTTACAGTGAAGGATGTTTCAAATCATTGTTTCTCTCCTGAAATCTTAGCAATTTCCGCTCTGAATCCGTGCGTGGCGATTTACTAGTCCTCCCACTTCATACACCGTTCTCACCAGGGAGAAGAAAAGCTTAAATCTCCACTTGTGCTTATTAAATCACGGTTATTTCCAGCCTCATTAAACCTCCTCTTTAAAGATTCCTGCATGGAATGTTGGTTTATTGTGGGGTGGGGTTTGGTTCGCCTTTTTTTTTTTTTTTTAATATCTCCATCTTCCCATCTCTTGGTTAACAAGCTTTCTAAGGCTCTCTGTTCGCTTACACCTAGGTAACACATCCCCACTATTGTTTTAATAACAGCAGAAACAAAAAAAAAAAAAAAAAAAAAAAAATTCTACTACTGCTTAATTGATCGTTCAGTTTATGCACCCTTCTGTTCTCCCAACTTGAATACTTTTTTTCAGTGACCTCGATGAACAGGCGTGCAAAATTGCACATTTCATCAATGCTGAAGAGGAGAGGGGATTGTTCAGTTCTCTGTCCATGATAACCTTGTCGACCGGAATAATTGGAGTGAGATTAAAGCAGGTACTCAGCAGTTCAGAACAAAACTGCTGCTCTTTTACACAGCCCATCAGCTGTACCGCCAATCTGATAAGGCCACAAGCATGTATGTGCTTTAGAGTTGTCTTCCTGCAGGAACTGATTGCAAGACTTTGAACACTGGTGAGATCTGGAAATCCAAATTGCTCAAGTCACCTCTTTTTTGTTCCCCTTTCTCCCCAGCTCTGTTATCCAACAAGTTTGCTTTTCATCAGTCAGAAACTACAGTCTCCACATGCCAGATATGAGAGGAAGACTTCCTATTGCCTTGTCAATTATACACACCCTTTCTTTCAGTATTCTGGAACAGAGATTACACAGGTCTTCTAGTACTCAGCGCTCTTCTACCACCTCTGATTTTCTATTGCTTATAACCTCATCCAAAAGAAGCAAAATACTCCCTTAGAAGCTGGACCATACCTAGACTCTCCTTAATCTACATCCTGCCATACTATGAGGTATTCTTTTGTTTCTCCTATGGTCATTTAATGTATGCAGCTAAAGAGGGTTTTTTTTGTTGCTATTACACACAGCCCAATGAATTTTGGTTAGACTTACTGTATTTGTCCTTTCTGGTCTCCAACATACAGATTTCTCTTGGCTTCTGTATTCTTTATCTGTTCATCATTAATTTACTTAACATTGTTGTTGAGCTATTGAGGAGGGTAGTTTAGTAGTTTTTCACATCAGGCTCTGCTTCTCCTTTTTTTAAAATATTATCTTTTAAATTTGGGGTGGGGGGAGTGTGTTTGTGGATTTGGGGGTTTTTTTTTATTTCAAATTTAACTCATATTCTCTGTTCTTTTTTCTTCTTCTTTTCCCCAAGGGTGTCAGAAGAATAAAATACACACTCTATAGTTATTTCATCATAGTCTGAAAAGCTGTGCAGGATTTAAGAAAATTATCTTTTCTAACCTCCTTACTTCAAATTGATCCCAGTGTTAAAGAAAAGGTACTTCTGTTAACTCATGAAACAGCAGTCTTCCTTCTGAGCCAATACTCAATCACACATCCTCTAAAGTGTTGTAAATACTGTGCCATAAGCTAAAGGTGCAGGGAGGCACAGATACTCAGGCAAAATGTGCAACTGAATCCAGATCATTACAAAAGAATAGAAAAAGACCCCTCTGTAACCTCTCACAGCAGGATTAGTATTAACATTAGAATCCTTGCCAGATTCAACCCTGCAAACGGGGGCTTCATACAACTGCAGTGCTTGAGGCGTGCTCAGCCCTGTGCAGCGCTGCAGCTCTCATTGCCAATTGTTGAAGTTGTGCTCAAAGTCACAGGCTTGGCACCACAGGACTTTGAACTCTGCCTGGTGCACCCAATAGGCCTTATTACAGTTACCACATACAAATGCAACCCAAGGGGCGCAAGAGGGGCTATTGCACTCTAAGCATAATCGTCTTGTTGGCTCACGCAGATCGAAGTGCTGCAAAGTGGCGACTACTTCTAAGAATTTCTCAAAGGAAGTGCAGTTCGAAATTAGCCTGTCTACAGCTTCAGAATGTCCTTGCAGTTGAAGTAGTTGCGGCAGTAGCACTAGATGAGTCTTCTGCCTAATTCTCGTCTAATCCTTTGCTTCCAGGGTGTGGTGCAGTCTCAGCATCAGCTGTGGGCAGGGCGGCCTTGGTCTACCGGGCGGGCACTCACACGGTACCTGTTGGGGTAGAAACACACAGGTATCCCCTCCCCCAGTAAATGACCTTTGCTGGGCCACACCAGTGTCCAGTTTTCAAGTCCTTGTACCTAACCCACACATCTGTAGCCTGTTGTTTGGCTTCTTTAGGTCCAAAATGAACTATAACTGAGGGTAGTTCTGTTGCCCCGAAAATGCACAGGTGATTAAGCACAAAGAGAGCCTTCGACAATCTTTCTTGGGGATCTAGAATTTCTGTGTATTTGCCTAGATATCCTTTTAACAGGCCATTGGCTCTTTCGACAATGGCCTGCCTGGTCGAGGAGTGCGCAATACCTGTTACATGTTTCACTCCCCATTGTTTTAGGAACACCTGCAGTTTGTGACTTGTGTATGCTGGCCCGTTGTCTATCTTTAAATGCTGGCATACCCCCATTAGTGCAAAGCAACTGGTTAAGTGCCTAATAACATGTAAAGATTTTCCCCGGCCTGCGCTGTAGCCCACACATATTTGCTGTAAGTGTCTACAGTTACATGAACATACTTCAAGCGACCAAAACTATCAACATGTGTGACATCTATTTGCCATAGCTCATTGGCACTGACCCCTCGGGGATTGACTCCGATGCCTAGCCCGACACCTCCGTTATGATTACTGCAAATGGGGCATGCCCTCACAATAGCTGTAGCTTCAGCCTGTGATATCCCATATTCTTTTCGTAACCCTCTCGCATTCTGATGGAATATAGAGTGAGATTCTCTAGCCAAACTATGTTGCGGTAACGGCCCCGCTTGTGTAACAGAGACCAACTTGTCAGTCCTAGCATTCCCTTCTCCTAGCTCTACATCCCATTTATGGCTCTTAATGTGGATAACCGCATACGGCTGCTCCCTAAGCTTGGTAGCTTTTTGTAGCTGTGTGAACAGATCAGACAGTCTTTTGTTTCCCACTTGCTTAATGGCAGCATCTTCAATACGCTCAACTACGCCTGCTACATACAAGGAGTTGGTGACAACATTCAAGGGTCCCTTAAAGTTCAGCATGGCCCATACTACTGCCAGAAGTTCTAACGTCTGCAGTGTATCCTCTTCAGATGCTTGCAAAATCTTATGGCTCCAAGAGCCGTCCTGCTGCCAGGTGACAGAGGTGGTCCGAGACTTCTTTCCAGCATCTGTATACACTGTGGTCGCTCCCGGGATGGGTTCTTTCGCCCTTTTCGGCTTTACTAGCCAGCTCTGTGTCCCTATCCATTTCAGTGGTACACTTGTCGCATTCGCTGTCATGACGTTACTACTAACTCCGAGTAGTGCTTCCTGAAGCTCCTCACTGTTGGCCAGCCACCACTGGAGAGTATCTTTCTGCACTGGTATCTGGATAGAATTTGGCTCCCTTCCCATGATCTGTAAGACTCTTTCACGCCCTTTTTTGAGTAGTGCGCTTAGCGCCTCAATTTTTTGTACGAGAGTTCTTTGCTGTTGGAGTGGAGGTGAGACCCATTCTAACACCCCTTGCTCCCCCGTTTTCTTTAGTTGTTGGGTGAGAGCTCCTAGAAAGTGTTGTGATCCTAGCCATACGGTAAGGTCAATAGGAGTGTCTGGGTCTCGTCTCTTCAACTGTCCCTGGACAACACAGTCCATAATATGTTGCAACGCTACATTCTGTGCCTCTGTGAGTGATATCGGTTGTGCAGGGTCACTGCCCTTCAATAGAGGACGCAGTGTTTCTAGCAGCTCATTAGGTATTCCAACTACAGGGCGTAGCCACTGCAAGTCCCCTAGCAGCTTTTGAGCATCTCGCAGAGTTTTCAACTCAGTGTGGAAATGCAATTTTTGTGGCGTGACCGTCTGTTCTGATAGCACCCATCCCAAGTATTTCCATGGCGCCGAACGGTGGATCTTCTCCGGGGCAATTACTAGGTGATGCTGTCCCAAGGCTTCATGAATATGCCGAACTTGCAGGTCAGTAAAAGGCTGTTTTTGTGTGAGCAAGATGTCGTCCATATAATGATAGATGAGAGTTTCTGGCCACCTTTTCCTAAGGGGTTGCAATGCAGCACCTACAAACAGTTGACACAGCATAGGGCTGTTACGCATTCCTTGTGGCAAAACAGTCCACTCGTATCTCTCATCTGGCCCCTCTCGGTTCAGGGCAGACAGGGTGAATGCGAATCGATGGGTATCGCTGGGATGAAGCGCGATTGTGAAAAAACAGTCTTTAAGGTTGACTATCAATAAAGGCCATTCATGGGGTAGCATTGCAGGGTTTGGTAATCCAGGTTGCAGAGCTCCCATGGGCTCCATTTGCTCATTTACTGCTCGTAAATCATGCAGAAGACGATACTTTCCTGACTTCTTTTTGATAACGAAGATGGGGGTATTCCAGGCACTTGTGGACGGTTTTAAATGTCCCTGTTGAAGTTGCTGCTTTACCAGGGCATGTGCTTGAATCAGACTTTCCCCTTTTAGAGGCCATTGCTTAACCCACACCGGTGTTTCAGATTTCCATGCGAGGGCAATGGGGAAAGTCCATGCAATGGCCACTACTCCAAAGGGTGCTTATTGGTAAGAACAACGCCAAGCTGTGCCATGATGTCTTGTCCGATAAGGCATTGGACGGAGGGGGGCAGTTGGACCATCGAGAAGACGGCTTGGATTGTCTTTCCTTCTAGGACGACTGTGAGTAGGGGAGTCCTACTGGCGAACGTCATTCCTCTTACCCCTGTTATTGTCGAGGTAGTAGCTTGCAGCGGCCACTGCGGAGGCCAATGTTGAGGGGAGATAATACTGGAATCAGCTCCGGTATCCAACAACGCGGTAAGACTGCATGTTTGATTTTGGTACCGCAACTCCACCGACTTCTTTGGTCACGTAGAGAGATCTAAAGTCAACAGAGTCAACCCCCTGGTAGAGCCAAATCCTTTTTCTCTTCTAGCACTGGTTTGTATGGAGGTGACACTGTTCATCAGCTGCGGAAGTGGCACCAGTTGAGCTATTCTCTGTCCTTTTTTGATTAGTACAGGAGGGAGAGGGGTGTGAGCCATGATCATAATTTCTCCCGTATAATCCGAATCAATAACTCCAGGCAAGACAAAGAGTCCAAGCATCGTGGCTGAGGATCTTCCAATCAATAGTCCACCTATTGCTCGTCCATTAATTTTTACTGGTCCCTTGACTCCTGTTGGAATTTTGATAGGGCTGGACGTCATGAGGGTAATGTCTATTGAGGCTGCCAAGTCCATCCCGAGGCTCCCTCTGGTTGCTGGTTGGAGCGAGGAAGCTGTGACGCTGCTGCTACTTGTGTCGTTGCGCGGCTGCTGCGATTCGCGCTGGCTCCCAAGTTTCCCGAGCGTCGTCGACAGGCTCTAGTGTTGTGGGTGTCGCTACAGCATTTTGCGCACCAAACTCCTGCAGCCATGCATTCCCGCCTTATGTGCCCTCTGTTTCCACAACGAAAGCATTTCATACGTGCGCTGTTGCTGGGACGATGAGTAACAGCCGCAGACGCTTGGAGGGGTGCAAGTGCAGCTAACACCTGAGTCTGAGCTGTTCTAGCTTGTTCTTGAAGTCCCACCCCAAGCTGTTTTATAGCGTCGACTAGGAATGCTTGAGTCCCTGTTGGCATGTTGGCAACCTTTTCTAATTTATCAGCAACTGGCCACTCAGGGCTGAAACTACTCAACAGAGTCCTAGTGGCAGGGTTCCCGTTCTGCATGATGCATTGCTTTAACATGGGCCCCTTCATGTACTCTGGGACTCCCGCCCTGTCTATGGCGGCAGCTACTTTGTCTACAAAAGCTCCAAGTGATTCATCCCGCCCCTGTTTTATTCCCATATACACTGGGACTCCACCGGGCTCTTTGATTTTATCAATCGCTCGCCTGGCCACCCTCATAGCTTCTCTGCATTTATCTGGACCGAGCAGCGCTTGGGCCTCCACTCGTAAGAAAGGACCCGTACCCAGTAACTCATCTAATGTTATCCCTTGTAGCGGATCCCCTGGCCCTCTCTGGGCCATTACCGATGCTTGTGCTTCGGCTTGCCAATGGGCTCCAAACAATAGTTGCTGGTGTTGTGTAAAAATTAGCTTGACTATTCCCCTGAGATCTGAAGGAAGGAGAAGGTGTGCGTTGAATAGGAACTCTAACATTTGCTTGACTGGCTCACTAGTCACTCCAAACTGACTGACAGTGGCACGCAATTGGGAAAGCAGTTTCCAATCCAGTGATGTAATAGTTACATTCACTCCCCCTGCCGGGTTCGGCTGATAGACTACTGGACAGGCAAAGTGATCGGAGGCTGCCTGCAGCAACTGGTCATCGCCCTTCTCCGCTCCCTCTCGAGCCAAAGCTGCCCACATATCCCTCCGCTCTCTCGCCATAGCCTCTGCCAGGTCAGTCTCTGCCCCAGGGACAGGCTCTTTAGCATTTAGCGGGTTCGGGCACGATGGGCTCATAGGCTCCGGTGGAGCTGAGGGCACAGCAGGTTGCTGTTCCGTCCCAGCGTCATTCTCTTGTTTTGGGGGGGGCAAGGTCGGCAACGTTACAGTAGAAAACACTGGTGGATTGGGACTGCTGTTTCCCCAAGCGCCATCATAATCGCGATTCTTGGCCTGCGCAGCAACAATGTTCTCAGCCACCCGTTTCTCTGCCTGACATCTCAAAAGCTCATTGTGCACTACCTTCCACAACTTGCTCATCTTTTTTGCTGTTTTATCATCGTCTAAAACAGCCTCCCACAACTTATCACCAAACTTCCTCCACTCGCTAAGCTCATGCACTGTATGAGGGTTTGCAAAGCACCCCTTGGCGTACCCATATGCCAAGAGTCCTGGTAAGTCCTTTTGCAAATCTAAGTCTTTAACCTGCCTCTTTTGAAGAAAGGCAGTAAATAAGTCATATGCCGCTTGCCTCTCCATACTCACATCGGCGCTGTTGCAGCCCTCCAAGGTCTCGGCAGCATGTATCAGCTGAGTTCACCGCTGTGATCACCCAGGGCACGGAGCAGCACCTTCAGCAGCCCTTTTGCCGTCCTTCTGCTTGCAGGACCTGAACCCTATGCTGATCCACCTGTGGCTTGGCAGGGTCTGAGCCCTTGCGTATCACGTTGGGGTCACCATTTGTCGAGAATCAGCGGGAGACAGACAACATCCGATGATGATCAGTAAGTCTCGCTTTATTTCAAACAGAAGGTTGTATTTATACAGTTGTTAATTAGACTCATACATATTGCAAAAGCTGAGCTCAGGATTGGTCCTTGCTTAAAGGTCATCAATTTGCTTGTTTATTCCCTGTGGTTAGCCTTGCGGTTAGCAGTTCCTCGTTTCTGCGTTCCTGGCTAGTTTCAACATCCTCTTTCTTTCATAACATCTGTGCTCAAGGGCATTGTGTCCTTGGGTCTTGCCCCGTATGCACAACTATATCTTAACCAGCTTGATTTTATCGTGACCCTTGTCCCCAAGCCATTCGGCAGCAAGATCCTCTACAGTTAATGATGAACTGCCTGATGTAAAATGATTTTTAAAGGGAACAGATAAAACCATCTTTCCTTACTAAAGCAACTATCTTTTCTGTAACAAAAGGAAAAAAAGACATTTACTAGATAGGCAAAACCACCGAACATTATTCATATACTACTACTGCTTGTAAAAGCAAGTTAAATAATCTTCTCCAAGACTGATTCATTGTTAAAATTATAAACCTAGAAGAGCAAGTCATTTGCCAGTAAAAGACTGGGGTCTTTTTTTATTTCAATTAAAAATGTATTTAAAAGCTTGGCTTAAAGAATATGTTTTTCTCCATGGCCACCAATGACTCATGGTACCAAAATATTTCTCATGTAGTTCATTATTGCACAGCTGAAAAGGAAATCATTAATTGCCTCTTCCTGTTTTTTTTCAATACAGCAATGAAACCCTAGCAAGCACATTGGTAAACATAAAAAGTATAATACAATCTGAAACTTGACTTTGCCAAGACACCAGCTACTTTTTGCTTAAGGAAGGGCTTGATTGGCTGCAAATTTTAAGTTCTGTAGTTGCTAAAGTCCTGAGCAGAGGACTGAGACTTTCAAGTGACTAAATACAATCCTCCTTCCCTCCAGCCCAGGGTGCTAAGGGCTTATTAGGTCAGTTTGAAATGAGCACAATCTTATATACCATAAGTGAATATTGCGGTGCACGAGGTGAAGCATACACTGGGGCAAGGCATCGATGAACACACAACTCCATATTCCATTGAAGACAATCTGAGCACTGAGAGTGAAAACATGAATCTCTCATGCATTCACATGGTGGCCAGTGGGCCCATGGCACTGGGGAACGTAGGAGCGCCTTGGAGGAAGGTACCTTAGGAGGAGAAACATATCCCAGGTTAGAGTGACCAAAAAGACTTCTCCCACGATATCTTGTTCTGTTATGAAAATGTACCCCAGTTCCGTTCCCCTGATTGGCCCGTTGGCCTCCCTACCCCTTTCCACCCTGTATGTCCCTGATGCAGAAAGTTCTCCCTTCCTTACTCTCCCATTGGCCCTTGTTCCCTCACCACTCCCCTCACGTTTCCCTATTGGTTCTCTTTCCTTGACTCCACCTGTGTACTGCCCTGGTTGGCCCTGGCGCTCTCTCCGCCCCTACCGACCTCCTACTTAATCCTGGACCCTCTCCTGTTCTTGGTCTTTGTCCCTGGATCCCTTCACTTGTGGGGAATAAACCTTCCTGTGGAACTCCATACAAGAACCCTTCTTGTCCATTTGCTGCCAGTGGATTTACCAAATTGTCCAGCTTTGAATGACTGTGACCACAATTCATGGAAGCGAGATGGTGGGTAGAATTATCCATAGGAACATAACATTGCAACAAAACATACCAAGACATTTTCTGTTCCAGGAAGACACAGCCAAGATGAAGATAAGCCCATGGTAAATCTGATAGTCAGGATTCAAGACTGAGATGTAGGAAAACCTAAGTGTTTCCAGTTGGGAGCAAACCCATGGTGTGAACAGGGAAGGCTGTTTCTGGCAGGCTGCACAAGTGGCTTAAACACAAGGCTACTGTTTATCATGCTGGAAGTCTCTGTTTCCCTGCTGTGTGGATGTTGGGGTTTTAGGAGTTCTCCTTTTGTTTTTTTTTTCTCTTAAAGAATTTTCCCCATACATGTTGGCAGGGGGACAAATTACTGATTATTTAAGAGAGATAAAAGACCTGGCCATAGAGGGAGGGATCCAACTGGCTACTCTCTTTCTCCTGGGGTTTTCTTGTGTAGGGCAGGGAATGCTGCGAGATTTGAACTGGGAAAAAGGGGTTGAGTACAGCCCCTAGGTCTCTTGTTCTCCCAGTGTTTGGAGGGAAAGGAGGGCTGCAGTCATTGTGGAGAGAGTTCCTTGCCGCTGCAGGTTTCTGCTTTTGTCTGCCTTCCTTCTACCATGAGTGGAGCTTGCTCACTGGAGTGGCTGTTACACTGGGACCCGAACACCCTACCACAGTAAAAGAGGAACCTTTTCCCCATCTGCTCAAATGCCTCAGGGAAAACCCTGGGATCCCAAGCCTGCCTTTCCCTGCCCCCACCATTCCTTTGAGCCTTTGCTACACTGTAGCTCCACACACCCTGCCTGCCAAAACCTCCCAAGTTCCCGCTGCAGCTCCTGAGTTTGATCTAGTTTGATCCGTCTTGTCTGCCACCCGGGATCTGTGCCTGTCCCTGTTGTTCCAGCCTGCTGTTCCTGAGGGTCCAGCCGGACACCAGGATCAGCTGCCCAGGGAGGTTTGTGAAGCTTCTGTTCCATCCCTTCCCAGGATCCCAATCCGCCATTACTGCGTGCTCCCCGAGCTCGCTCCGGAGTGCCCCCTGCAGCCGCGGGGGAACCATCGCACCTGCCCTGCTCACCGGGAGCCGCCAGCGCCCCTGCCGGCTGTGACTGGAACTGCACCAAAGGGGAAAGGGCCTGACAGCCGAGAGAGGCTGTGCTGGGTTTGTGGTTCTGTTTGTTGTCACTGCCACAGTTATTGTTGTTTGTTTACCTTGTTATATGTGTATATATATATATATATATGTAAAGAACTGTTGTTCCTATTCCTCATATCTTTGCCTGAAAGCCCCTTAATTTCAAAATTATAATAATTGGGAGGGAAGGGGGTTACATTTTCCATTTCAAGGGAGGCTCTGCCTTCCTTGGAGACACCTGTCTTTCAAACTAAGACAGTAGGTGTGTGCATACACGTTGTGTTTGCTTGCTTACTCTCCAACATGCTCACAAAAGCAAGACTTTGGTTTTATAATCCAAAATTGTGTGTGAGCTAAATGTCCCATTTTTCCAGGCAGCTGGAGCAGATGGGCATGAAAATGACAAAAGGGAAGATTCTGCTAAGATTCAATGTTGTATGATCAACCTATCCAGAAATACAGCAAAACAACATCCTAGAAGGCCGACTAACTCAGAAAGGGCTCATTTAAAAGCCTGTTGGATCATACTGTGTCATTGCTTTACACCACAAAGTAAACAAACACCTTCATGTAAGTACATTTACAAAGCTTAGCCTAACAATGCAAAATATTGTGCCACAGAATTAAGATGAAAGAAGAATCCTTAAATTAGACAAAAAGGGAAGCAAAAAACTCCAAAGTCCAAAAAACTGCAAATCCCATTACAATCATAACTGATGTAGTTGCATGGGGAAAATTAGCACAGAGCATTTGAAAAGAAGTGAAGTATTTGTTTCCAGGACCAGCTAACAGATGTCCAGAAGGGAAATCTGGAATCTTTTTGTTCAGAAGTTGGTGTTTTCATAAAATTGCTTTCCAGACTAGGTCCATGTTTAGAAAAGAATTATACATTCAAGTAGCAGCCCCATCTCAATATATCATTATATTATGTTGCAAGAATCAAATATGTTCTACCTGCACTTCCCTGCCACTGGCAGTCAGGCATTAATTTGTTGTCTGAAAATGTGTGTTTATCTTTAGCGCAGAGTGTGGAGGCCAGTGACCCCATCAAAGGAACCACAACGGCCCCCTGAAAGGATGAGCCTTGCGGCCCTCTTAGGATAAGGCAACTCTCCCAAGGGGCTTTGCATTGATTATGTTAATTATGTAAAAGTACCTCAGTTCTGTCTCCCTGGTTGGCTCATGGGCCTCCCTACCCCTTTTTTACCCTATATGTCTCCCCTCTAGAAAGCTCTCCCTTCCCTGTCCCCCTATTGGCCTCTGTGCCATGGCTCCTCCCCCAGGGTCTCCCCATTGGTTCCTGGACCTTAAACCCGCCTATGCTCCTCCCCAGCACCCTCCATCCATTGATCCCTGATTCTCTCTCTGCCTTTATCTGTCCCCACATAAAACCCCTGGACCCTCCATTATCCTTTGTTCTTAGTCCCTAGACCCCCTTCACCTGTGAGACCCCCCAGTATTCGTGCAACTGTACACAAAGGATCCTTCCCTGCTCCTTGTCATCGACCCCACTGTGGATTACAAACTCCCTGGCGTGATGCGTGACTGTGTGAAGTGGCCTGCTGAGCAGTGCCCTTGCTGGAGGCGCTTCTGGAAGGTTGTGGCACCATACCATCCCCCCCACTGCAACAGCAGAGGAATAAAATTGAGAAACAATTCCTGTGATTCTTGCCACAAGGCTCCCTTACTTCTTCTGGCCAGAAGGGGAAGCTAGCGCTATATGGTTGAGTCGCGGAGCCTGGATGGATTCTGAACACACAGGCATTCAGTTCACCATCGTAAATCTGCCCTATTTGGCCACAGCAGAGTTTAACTACCTGAGGAACTTACACACACTGAACATTTATTGGGAGTGCATTCAGGAGCCTTCAGAATGTAAAATATAAAAGCCTCTCTGCAAGCATCGGTTCTGTTGCTGTTGAGACAAATGTGACATGCACAAACCACACCAACTCCCAGCAAAAAGATCTTTAATTCTACAAAGCCTCTTTTATACACTTTTTTTGCACTTGTCCTGTGTATCCATTGGCTCCTGTTACTACCTTACAAATTATTGGTTACCAACAACTAACACCCATTCTAAACCCAAAACCAGCCTCCCGTGAACAGCTGCACATTCTTCTTCTGTTGTTTTGGTTTCTTGCTTCTGTTGATGCTAAAATTCTCATGGGTACAAACCAAATTCTCAGGGTACAAAGTGATTGTGTCCCAAGTCGAAATCTTCAGTCCAGCCATTGGTTCCCACAGTTCCCCTTTTTTGTTTCTGAACTATAAAAGCAGCGTTTATGGTCCTCTGCAGGGCCCTTTGCAGAAAGGATAATAAACACAGCACAAGGAGTAAATAAGGAGGATAACAATTACAATTAAACATCCCATTTTCATGAAGTCTTTTATCCATTTAGCAAGTTGCCAATTACCAAACAAACCATTAAACCAACCAGACTCATTTTCTTAATTCTGAAACACTTATTTGTAATTCTTTGATATTAGCAAACACTGACTGAGAGTGGTGTCCTGGGTTTCAGTGTATTCTATTACCATCCTCATGAGCAGTTGAACCCAGGTAGGACAGTGTTTCCTTGCCTCCTCCTTCCAGACTACCTTCTTTTATGTGGCCCATCAATGCCCTGCCATAGATAACTCCCTCCAGACTATTTTCTGCTTAATGGGCCCATCAATGCCTTGCCTCATGACTCATCATCCCATTGTGAGATATTCCACCCAGAGGGAGGAACCTAGCATTCAATCCTAGATATAATCTGAGATTCCAAACACCACAGACAACCCTTTCAATTGGATTCCCAGAGGACAAGAGCTACATAGCCACCACTGGAACTTCCAAGGAAGACCAGACCCTTCTACAGGATCACCACTTCAACAAAACCACATACACTACTTCAGGAGGACCGCAGCTACCATCTTATCAGACTGCTACCACCACCCTGACTAACAGGTTGTATCCTGACTCTGTCAGTTTAACACAGTGTTTTGGGTTTTTTTGGTTTTTTTTTAATTTCCCTATTAAATTTTTATTCTGACTTGGTGCCTCTCACTGGTTTGTTTTCAAACTAGTACAAGTGGTCAGAAAGATTCATGCAGCACATGCCATCAAACTCTTCACAACCATGTCCATGTGCCAGCAGCAAAAACTCAATGGCTGCTCAATTTTGCAGGGTGGCATGTCTAACGGAGTCAACGTTAGCAATCCTGATAAAGCACGCAAAGTGGCATTAGTCTGTCTGTTTAGCAAGCCAACAGCCTAACTTATTTAACAATCCCAATGCTTTTCCAGCCACTACTCCTGGGACAAAAAAGGAAGCTAAAACACATTTTTCTGAATTCCGAAAGTTAAGTGTCATCACTGTCTCTTGCAAAGGAATGCAGGGACCATTTTCATGGGTTGCATTCACATGATTTAAAAGCATGATTAAATTTGGGGCAAGCATAGTCAGGAGGCCAATGGTTCACCAACATGAGGGTAATGCAGGCCACACATGATCGTCACAAATGAGGAATATTCCTTAAGGTTATTTGTGTGGAGAGTTGTCTGAAGCAGCTTGGTAGTATGTAACATCAATATGATTTAAAACCGTCCAACTGCACCAAGCTGAAGCATTTTGAAATATGGGATTTGCCGGTGACATATCTTGAGTACCAGGACAACTTGGGTCCTCGCAGCACCAAGTTCGTGTGTAATTAAAAAAGACACATGCTAGTGTCCTTATTGATCCCAGAATATCTATTTCTTGTGTCTCAAGGGCAATCAGAGTCTGTGATCCCATACGTCAATTTCATGGAGGCACTTTTTCATGGTACTGCAACAAGCAGTTTTGGGAGCACGGCCACAGTTTTCCTGAAATATTAAAGAAGGTTCAACAGGTACTCCAACCAAATGTGTGAAAAGGCAACTGTGGTGTTGCAAGAGACATGCACAAAGACGACTGGTTCAGGGTGTTGGCAAGGGTTACCCATTTTCTTTTGGCATCACGGGTAACACGGTCCTTGCTCTGTCTCAACCCAAAGCAGGACCATCCAACAAATGGTCCACACCGTCATCGTCTTCTGAAGGTTGCCTGTTGGTCTCATGATGTTTTTGATGTCACAAATCAGGAATAACACACCTTGCAGGTATCCACCGCATGCCAGTATCTGTGGAAACACAAGCATGCCTGTGCCCCCAAGTGATAAGGTCCCACGGGCCTTCCCACTTGTTAGTAAATACCGTACCCATACTTTCACTTGGGGTAGGTGCGTTTCGCCTGTAGACTGCAACAAGAAAAAATTATTCAAAAGAACAGGATTATTAGAATTTGGTGGCACTGTAAGATGATTAATTGTGTATAAAGCTTTTGCCAGCCGGTTCTATGGGAATGGTTTCTCCACTCATTCTCCCTTTTTATTTTTCTAAAACACGTTTCAAAAGACCATGAGCATGTTTGATAATAGCTTGACCAGTGGGACAATGGGAATACCATATTTGTGCCTCACACCCCACAGTTGTAAAAACTGCTATGTCTTCTGAGAGACAGAGGCAGGGCCGTTGTCAGTTTTCACAGAGGAAGGCATGCCCAAAACAGCAAAAGCCAGCTGCCAATGGGCAACAGCATCACAACTGTTCTCTCCTGTATGCACAGATGCCCACATAGCAAAGGAGAAGGTATCAATATGAACATGCACACACTTGAGATGACCAAATTCAGCATTATGGGTGACATCTGTCTGCCAAATTTGCCCGGCCTGTAGGCCTCTGGGGTTGACACCCACTGGTGAAGGTGTGGCGAACCCCTGGTAATCAGAACAGGAATTAACAACAACGTCGGAGCCTCAGCAGGTGTTAGCAGAAACTTCTTTTGCAGAGTTCATGCACTCTGATGGAAGAAGTCATATGAGGCTTTGGCTTGTGCTATTTTATCAGGCTGAGGTGCCATCCATGTAGGGTTGGCTAGCTTATCAGCTCTGGCATTACCTTCTGCTATAAATCCTGGCAAATTGGTGTGACTCCTTATGAGCAAAATATAACAAGGATGGGTTTGGCTCTGAATTCCACACCACAAGGTTTTCAACAGCGAAAAAAGAGCATCATTATTAACTTCCTTTAAAAGTGAGCGATCAAGGTGTTGTGTAATGCCTGCAACATAAGCAGAATCAGTAATAAGATTCAGTGGTACATGAGAAAAATGCTGGAATGCCATGGCTACAGCTCTTAATTCAACAAGCTGAGCAGAGCCTGACTTGTGGCCTTCCAGCAGTCGCCACCCAGATTCATCCCTCCAGGTGACAATAGTCTTTCTCATTTTTCCTGATCCATCAGTAAAAACAGCAAGTCCTTGCCACAGCACACAACTGTTCTTTGGCAGTAAAGACAAGCTGGTGGATTTTGCCAATTGCAGCAATTTGTGGCCGGGCAAATGATAAACAATCTGCCCTGAAAAGTTCTGCACTGCACTCTGTAAAGGAGCACTGTTCACAAAACACCGTTCATAATACTGTTGTTGAATGGGAAGTGTGATTTTTTTCAAGGCCTTTGGCCATCAGCTGCAGGCGTCTTTGCTGGCATTGGATAATCAGTTGGGCAATAAGTTGAAACAGTGTAGGTGTTGTTTCCTTAGGTCGGTGAGGCAAAAAGACCCATTCTAAAATGTGCAAGGGATCAGGCCATTGATCATTCCATTGTCCAATGATGCCTGTAGGATGGAAATCTGGGGTGACAAGAAACACAATTATATCAATGGTGAGGTCCACCAGATAGACCTGTCAGTTTGAAACAGCTTGTTGGACTTCTTCCAGCACTTGTTCTGCCTCAGGGGTTAACTTCCTTGGTGAAGTTAACACTGGGTCCCTTTCAAGGACATTAAACAATGGGCATGGTTGCACTGTGGTCAGCCCTAAATACAGTTGTAGCCAATTTAAAATACCCAAAAGTTTTTGTGCATCATTCAAAGTCTGAATTGATTTTTCAAATTGAACATTCTGTGGCTGTATCATTTGCTCAGGTATTTTCACTCCCAGATATCTCCAAGGTGGCTGCTGTTGCACCTTTTCTGGAACTATCTGCAAGGCACAATTTCCCAGTGCTTTAAGTAAATGTGGTTGGATTTGTTACAAATCCTCTTTCATGGGAGTTGCTACCAGTATATTATCCATATAATGATAGCAATAAGCTCCAGGGAATTGTTCCCTACCTGTTGACAAAGCTTGTGCAACATACCACTGACAAATGGTTGGGCTGTTTTTCATACTTTATGGCAACACTTCCTACTGATATCATTTCACAGGTTCAGCATGATGGCACCGTAACTGCAAATTTTGGAATATCCTTCAGATGCAGAGGAATAGTAAAAACCCAATCTTTTAGTTCAACAATCAATATGTCCCATTCAACATCATTGTGGGGGATGGCATTCTAGACTACAAAGCACCCATGCTCTCTATCACTGCATTAATTCAATGTAAATCATGGAGCAATCTCTATTTCCCTGATTTCTTTTTGATCACAAAGACAGGTGTATTCCAGGGACTTGAAGATGTTTCAATATGTCCCTGCTATAATTGTTCTTGAACCAAGTCATGAAGGGCAGCTAACTTTTCTTTTGCCAGGGGCTGTTGTTTTTCCCAGATAGGTTGTTCTGTGAGCCACTGCAAAGGCAGCATAGCATAATTTGCACCCTTCTGCACAGTGGCCCTCATCAAAAATTCATCCCCACTGTCACCCCTCAAGCTGCTAGAACATCTTGTCCCCACAGATTGAGGGGTGCCACAATGACACAGGGACAGACAGTGGCCGTTTGTCCCTCTTGGTTTTTGATTAACACAGGTTTGCCACTCAAGTAGCTTTGTGCAGCGCCCCCAAGGCCAGCAACAGCAGATCCTGCCAGCGTCGTGGGCCACAAGGGTGGCCACACCAAAGAGAGATGATAGTAACATCAGCCCCCATGTCTATGAGTCCCTTAAGTGTTATTTGTGATGGAGTCACGCCTCGCACAGTCAAAGTACAACCCATTTCTGATCTCTGGTCCAATATGTCTTGCATCCAAGACACTTGATATGGCCCCATTGAGCCAAGGCTTTGATCCCCTCACAGTCTGGAGTCTGTTTTAGGGACACAGGACTTAAAAGAACAAGTTGAACATACAAGTTTGAGCAGGTATAGTAACAGGAAGGGTGAGTGTGGACACCATAGCATAGATTTGTCCCGTGTAATCAGCATCCACAACCCCCAGATGTATAAAAATATCTTGTAGTATCTCACTTGATCTCCCTATTAACAAAGCACTTAGACCCCGTCCCATGGGTCCATGTGTCTCTAGGGGGACCTTATGTACCTTCAGTGAGTTTAAAGTTACTGTGCTGGCAGTGGAAAGTGTCCGTGCCAGCTATCCTCTTCTCCCAGCGAGTTGGTTGCATAAACTTGTATGGGGTGCACGCCTGGGGAAGTGCTTGTGTCTGCGTACTTCCCCGTCATGTTCACCTTCCTCTTTCCCTGCTCTGTGAGAGAATGCCCATTCACACAGAACCTAGATTTGCATCACCTTGCACCATATCCTGACCTTCCATATCTCTTACAATTTTCTAGGGGGCTCTTTGGTGGCTCATTTTTACAGGGATAATTGACTTTCACATGACCTTGCTGTGCGCAGCCATTACAATGTGTTACCATGATTGCAGCTGCAAGGGATTCTGCTAGCATGGCCATTTGGTAGGAAATAGTTCCCACTTGGCACAGGCAGCTATCATCTCCTCTAAGGTAGGGTTCTTGTTTGACAAAAGATCTATGGCTCTTTTACAATCGTCATTCGCATTGTCTCTTGCCAATCGCAGTATCAATTGCCTGTTTTCTTCAAGATCTGTAATTTGTTTTCCCATTGCATCTTGCAGGTGTTCAACAAATTGCTTATACGGCTCCTGAGGCGTTTGCTTTATCATTGCATACTGCTGCACAGATGCATACAGGTGTGCCACCTTCAGGAAAGCCTGCACAGCCATAGCTCGACCCTGGGCCAGGATCGAAGGATGCAGACGAGCCTGTAGCTGTGGATTATCCACAGGAGGTAATCCCATCAGGTGAGCTACACCTGCTCCAAACAGAGGGTCCTTCTGTGACAGCTTAAGGTTGGCCAGTGACCTCTCCACTGCAAATTTCGGCCACTCAGACATAAACATCATAAATTGGAGAGCAAATCAGTTTTGCTATTTGGTTTACATCAAAGGGAGTCAGCTCTCCTTCAGCTATAAAAGCAAGAATCTTTACTATGGCCAGGGTTGCCAGGCCGTGTTCCAGAGACAGCGTGCGCAGTTGTGAGAGCACTTGCCAGTTCAAAGGCGAGAACTGGTCGGGCACCTGACCTCCGCCTCCAGCCACAGGCAAGGCTCCAGTCATTCCCTCAGAACCTAAATGACTATTCATAATGGGCAATCGCATGGACACAGCGATACGTTCTGCCATTTCAAGATCTCCGTTAACAACTGCCAGTGTTTCCACGTATTTCCAAAAACTAACTGGGCCATAAGCAGGTACAGTTACCGATACCGGCTGCATAGTAAACCGGTCTTCCGGAGGATCAGTCGGCGAGCGGCAGGGAGCCGCCCCCATGTGCGGTTCTCCCAACTCTGTGAGAGGAGGCGGCTCCCAGGCCGCTTGGATCGCCCCGGCACGGCGAGCGGCAGCCGCGGGGCCGGCCCCGCCGGGCGCCTGAGGGGCCGCGCGGCCGCTCCCCGGTTGCGCAGCCGCAGGTCCGCGCGGGGACTGCGCAGGCGCCGCCGCCGCCGGTGCCGATGGCGGCCGCTGGGGCGGCACAGACACGTCCGCGAGTTTGGGAGCTGAGCGAACCACAGGCACGGGCGCGTCTTCGCTGTCGCCCCTCCCGTCCGCAGGCAAAGGCGAACAAATCGGATCTGTAAAATCGGGAGGGGCAGTGCGGCTCGCACCGGGAACACGACCAAGTTCTGCCGGCACCCCAGTACACAGCTCACCGCCGGTTTGAGCTGTGCGCAGCGGCGCGGAGCCATCCACCCCTCCCCGTCCCGTTCTCCACCCCGCTCAGACCCTCCGCATGCACGGCATTCCGCCGCTTTTTCACAGCTTTCAAAGTGTCCAGTAGCACCTTCCAAATAGTAAGTACTGCCTTTGAGGTTTCCTCAGAGGCAGCGTCAAAAATAAGTTGCCCAACTTTCTCCCGGACTGTCACACTAAATGCACTCGCTGAGGTAGGTTCCAAACCCTGACTCTCGCGTCATAGTAACAGGACTTTAAGGTATGCTTATCATACTTAATATCGCGTTTGCCTAACGTGAGCGTCCATATGTTCATTATAGCCTTTACTTCTTGGGACACGTGAGCTCCCATTTTTCCCCTAGCAGCTCCCCTTAAAAGGTTGTCATCGGTCCGAACCTTCGTCCGGCGGGGTTTTTTCCTTTCGGTCTCCGGCCGCCCTCCCTCCCTCGCGGCTTGGAGTGGTTGTATCACGTCGGGGGCACCAGGTGTCGCTGTTGAGACAGGTGCGACACGCACAAATCCCACCAACAACTCCCGGCAAAAAGATCTTTAATTCCACAAAGCCTCCTTTATACATTTTCTTGGCACCTGTCCTGTGTATCCATTGGCTCCTGTTATTACCTTACAAATCATTGGTTACCTACAACTAACACCCATTCTAAACCCAAAAACAGCCTCCCGTGAACAGCTGCACATTCTTCTTCTGTTGTTTTGGTTTCTTGCTTTTTGTTGATGCTAAAATTCTCCTGTGCACAAACCGAATTCTCAGGGTACAAAGCGATTGTGTCCAAGTCGAAATCTGTGAGACCTTCAGACCAGCTGTCGGTTCCCACAGGTTCCATCTTGGTTTTGTTTGGAGAATTACTCACAGAAGACCAGCAGCAAGTAGCTGTAACCCTGTTTAGGAGTCCTTTACAGCGAGTTTCTGACATCCCAGCAGAATTTTACTGTTGCCCTATCTCTGGTCACTGCAGCAAGTCAGGGATCTCTGTGTAACATAAGGCTTACATAGGAATGTCATCTTATATACCCACCTAAAGCAGAAACAAAATACAAAACATACATTTTAACCAGTAATTCTGCTGCTGTGTTAAGACACCTGTTCAGAGCATCAGTGTGGGAAACAGACAGAAAACTTCCTAGGAAACATATGAGAAGTTGCCTTGCTGAATTAATCTATATTAAAGGATTTTGGTTTTTTGTTAAGAATGAAGACAAGAAATCTGCATTACTCACAGCTCACACAGCTTGTGGTTATCAGCATCCTTTATCATTTTCAGAGCACATTCAACTGTGTTTACTTGATGTTTTGCAATTTTAGTAGCAAAGGGGATAGACTGAATGACTGAGGGGTTTTTTTTCTCATCAGCTATTCCATTTCAGTTTCTCATCATTAAAACCCCAGCTGTTTATTTGACTTCAGCTAGTCTATCAGCCATGTTAGATGGACCTTCCCACAGTGTTGTGGAAAGAAACAGCAACAGTCAGATGCCAAAAGCTGTATTTAGGTCTGTCCAAAATTTCTAGTTTTGTATCTATCTGCATGTCTCCAGTTTGGCCTAGACTCAGACTTTCTGCCTTTTCTGAAGGAAACTTCCAGGAATACTTCACTTCTAGGAACTTCCAGGAATGCTCTCTCCTCAACCAGAGGCAGACTGTTCAAACTGTCAGTGGATGAAACATTAGAAAATGAACATGGGAACTCCTGAATAGAAGGCTGGAATACACACACACAACCATCCCTTGTCCCCGTTTGCCACTTGTGCTATTTTTCCTCATGAAACAAGACTGATACTGAAATACAATAAACAGATGCTGAGTGCATCAATGAGGGTACAGTCACCAATAGTGGAGGTCTGACAGAAGGCCTTATATGCCCATTAGGTCTAAAAAATAACCTAAAACGATAAGCAAAAAATTGATTGTGTTGCAGTAAAAGTATTCTAGGAGGCCTCCTGTATTGCAGTTTCTCCCCATCATCATGCCCCTCTGCTGTTGAATTGTTTTACCTACTTCTAAAAAAGACAGAATGAGTGGAGACTCGAAGGACTAAAATAGAAGTTACTTTCACAATTAGATGTTTCTTGAAGGGAATGGATATTGATTTTGTTTTTATAAAAGTTTCTCATATTTTACACCAAACACTGAGCTGTAAAGAATTCTTTTCTAACACCAAATCAAAAAAATGCAAGAAAATTAGAGCTCAAGTCAGAGCACTCAGCTCTTTCTCCACATTTCAGAATCACATTCAGAATGACATTTCACTTTCCCGTGGTCCTGTTCCAGGGAAGGAAAAGTAAGCAGTCATTCAAATCCACACTCCCTTTAGCTGCTGTTCTGGAGAAACAGCATTTCATATGCTAAAGCCTCATGATCTATCCATCTAGTTGTGGAAAGCATAAATATTCTGATACCATCTCCTTAGACTGAATCCATTCTTGTAACTAAGCCTATGAAAAGAATAAAGGTGGCATCAACAATCTGTTTAAATGGCACCGTTTGTATCATTTCCAATTGCACGAGTAACATTTCTCCAAAGTCATTAGTGCCCTGCCATTAGAGCTGTCACTGCTTCTTCAGTCTTGCTGCTCTGAGAGCAAAGACTCTGTGTTAGGCTCCTGTTAGGAATATTGATAAGCTTCAGGAAAAGCTCTTCTCCAGATGGTCTTGTATGAGGCATTCATACTCCAGCATTCCTGATAATGGTTAAATGCTTATAGCAGAACACACTTCTCAGCAGACAGCAAGGTTTGTTACTAGGATAGCTGTGCAAACCAATACATTTTTTAGCTGCAGCTTATCTTTAACTACACAGGCAGCTGGAACAAGGAGAAGAGGGGGAAACAACTTTGCCTGCTTTATATTAACTCAGTATGTCTCAGTAGGTATGAAAATATATTCAGGTGACAAAAGGATCTTCAATATCTCTTTAAAGTTCAGACCAAGCCCTAAATACTCACAGCAGGAAAGCATCAGAAGACCTTTTGTCAGTGACAGGTTAGAAAAATGCATATTAGGAATAGCTACCTCCAGTGGCCTATCCAGATAACTTGTTAGTGTTTGTTTACTGACACAGATTTCTTCCCCCTGCCCCCAGTATTAGACTCAGTTTTATTCTCTGCAGTTTAAGCCTGCTATTTCTTGTCCTATTCCCCACAAAGCAGAGAAAAGGGATTGAACTCTTCATCTTCAGAATAGCTAGCTATGCATGTTTCAAAACCTCCAGGTCTGACCTTTTCAGTTAACTTTAATTTATTTACCATTATGTTTTAGAGCAAAACTTAGTGAGCAGGTAGTTTCCTCACTTGATTCTGCCACCATGCACACAAACACCCCTGCATTAGTTACTGATGAGACTGCAGTGTCTCTGAGGCTCAGACAACAGGGCAACATGAAATTCAGCAAAGGTTACTTCTGAAAAACCTTTGGTCAGCTTTTCTGGAAGAACACTACAAACACAGACCTAATGCTGGGTATCTAACCACATACTTTCTTAATTAATGCATTCTAAATAACAAAGACCACATTTTAAAGTCTGACCTCTAAAAGAAAACTCTTTTTGTTCCTTGTGATCCAAGAAAAAGATGACAGCACGTGCATTTTTTCCTTTGAAATAAGACAAAATGAAAAACCCACTCAACTTTTGCCTCCTCACTTTAATGCAATTGTTTTAAACAGTAACTCTCAGATGCTTCTTGGATAAATATTTTAACTCTTATTTTAAAAAGAATAGTAAATATTTAAACAAGCAAAAGGCACTTTTAGTAGTTTTAGTGTTAAAAGTTATCAGAGAAACAGTCAAAAAAAAGAAGAGGCAAAACCAAAAAAAATTAGTTTAATCCAAGGGGATAATCTTTTGTCAATTATTGAAACTAATCTTTTCTGAAGACTAATCTGGACATTCCACATGATCCAGGAGATAGAAAACTTAAAAATTTTAGCTCAATTATGTAAGACTCCTGAGATTAAGCCAACTTTGTCATAGAATCATTGCTCATTCTCACAAAAGCCTTAAGAAAGCATCATGAAATGATGAGTGCCTCAGGATTCCCAGGAAAACATGATGAAAACCTGCTGTATTTCTAGAGAAGTGACAATCACTAAAGGCAAGTGCAAAAGGCATTATAAAATACACAGACATACAGAGCTATAAAGCAAACCCATTTTGTCGAGAGGCAAAGTTTAACCAAATAGTAGAAGAAACATTCTAACTACCAAAGTGCCTAATAAATGGAACAGGGTTCATAGGGAAACTGCAAAATACCCTTTAAATTTTACTTTAATCCGTACACAAAGCTCTTCTGACCACCCCGTACAGCACTGAAAGGGTGCATGATGCAGCCAGCCCATCACCTGACTGACATTTATTGCACTTCTGTGTAAGCATAACATGGACAAGGCTCAAATATGCTTCCAATGCAGCATTCCTAAAAGAATTTCTCTCAAATCTTATGCACCCAAAGTGATGTTTTAGTTTTTCTAAGTTATTTCCCTCCACTCATAGCCCTCCGGCTTTCAGACTGATCTTTTCAGGGGCTGAAATTCATAATTCATCTGAAGAACACAGCATCTGTTCCATTGTGAGATCTCCCCCAGTGGCTGGGTCAGCTTTAGCCAGAGGGAAACCACATGGAACAAGTCCCTCCAGATTTTTCCCTTTCCTCCCATAAAACTACAGAAGAATAATTCATTTGGGGGAGGTGCCAAGGAAGAAAGTGAAGCAGATCTCTGTACTCCCCCTCCAAGGTATGAGGAATTAGATGTCTCACCTGTTTTCATCCAGGAAAAACAAAACACAAAAACCCAACTGGAAGTATCCCTTAAAAGTAGGAATATTATCTTATAGAATTTGACTTCTCTAAAGAACTGGAATTTAGAATTATTTCCAGTCCTACTGTAGAGATAGTAAGTGTTACTATCCTTAGTAACAAACCAGCAATACCAGGTTAACTATGTCAGACTTGTAGTCTGGAAGCTACACTTCCAGCAACCCACAAAAAATAAACAGGATACTTCAAAAATACCCAACAACAAAAACCAGAAATTAAGAATACCCTCCATACAACTTGTTTTTACATGTTTTTTTTACTTGTTTTTTATCTTCTAATGGTATCATATTAACTCATACTGTACTTTTTTCAGTACCCAGCCCTTTTACTGTGCTCTCCAAACTTCTGTAAGCACTGAGGAAGAAAGGTTGTGGAAAGAGGGAGCAGGTTACAAGGACTGGGAGGCAGGAACTTCACAAGGAGCCTTCTGGTTCTGCATTTGAAAAATGAAAACCAGACAGAGGATATAATCCATAGCCCATACATTTGAAAATATGGAAATTAAGAGTGCCTAATTAATACATATGCCTAAGGAGGATATCATCAGTTTATTGTTACATTCCATGGGGTTCTTTTTGAGGAAATGAGGCCAGCTTTTACAGGCATACTGGCCAGCACTTAGAAGTACACTGCATTCCACCTCTGACACCTACGTATTCAATTTGCTACCTCTCTGGTTTTTACTGCTTGTTGCCATCAGAAACTTCAGATGACCAGAGAAACCTTGACCCCACTTGCAGTGGTGCAGGTCCAGCCCTGTTCCTGTGTAAACACCAAAACCTTCACATGTGCAGGCTTCCACCCACAACTGCTGTACGTAGAACATTCGTGTCTCAGATGGAATTTAGAAAAAAAGAGTTCAATGTGTAAGGCAACATCTGGTATCTGCCACTCATCCTGCATGTGGAAGCCAGTCACAAGCACATTTTCCAAACTTGTATGGCACTGAAAGGTTCCCATATGGAGATGACTAACAGTGTTATTTGGGTTAGGCTGTCAGCTACGCTCAGTCCCTTACAAGGGCTGTTTCCTGTTTATGTGACAGGCCATGTCACATTTTTCAGGCATTCCAGATACAGTTGTAGAGAGAATAAATTTTGACTGGGCTTCTTGTGTACCTCACCTGTGTAAGGCCATGGTAATTCCCAGCACAAGGAGACACAGTAATGTCACACAAAGGGTGACCAGAACACGGAGAAAAACAGAGGAAAGGCCATGTATTCTGTATATCCTTTTATCCAGCTTGCTATCGAAGGAACAACAGTGCAAGAGCTGCCAGACAACTCTGAAACAACAGTGAAAATAAACACCAAATACAAGATCACTCACAGTGTGTCCAGGTGAGCCTTTCCCCCCATTTTATCCAACACAAGGCCCACACACAACACAGCCTCCATGCACATTCAGCTGTGAAGTTCCAGGTCTGAGCATGCGTGGGATTGTTCCATGTAATGGCACTGCCATTCCACCCTGGCACCCACCCACTGCTGCTGGCATAAAAAGGGGCATTCCCTGTACTTTCTCAAGTGATGGTAAGAAGACCTGGTTCTGAACCTTCCCTTGCCACTGAACACACATGGATCTTTTTGCTTTGCTTCTGTTGATTACTCACAATATGGATTAATCTGGGGCTTGTATGGTGCCAACAGATCCCATGAGGGAATGGATGGCCCCTTACTCAAAGTATGCACTGCTGAATCAAGGTCCCCAAACTCGAGGTTCCCACTTCAAGGTGACAGTTCAAACTGCTATATGTGCCCTTGCCAACATTAAGACATCCCAGTGCTTTTCTAAGAATCTTTTTGAAGATGGTCAGTTTCTAGAGAGTTTAGTGGTTGAATATTTTGATTTTAAGCTGCTTTCTATCAATGTAAGCTCATCAAATTCAGCTGAGGATCTACCCCTTTATCTGTTGAAACTTGCTCCTGTGACTTGGGGAAATCACAGGGACATTTGAGGCAATGGCACGATTTTTGAAAGACGAAGAACACCACACCGGGTCAGAAAACTGACTGGCCACAGTGCCTCGAATGTATTCTGAATTAGAGACATATCAATCATTAGCAGTACAGGTACAAAAAACCCCCACACTCCAATTAAAAGCTACCCCATGAAAACGTATTTACAGAACTGCTCTCTTGGCAGAAGATAAAAACCCAACTCCTGGACTCTAAAGTCTCCAGAGCATGCAGATCAAGGTAGCTTCTTTCTGTGCTGCTTGAGAAAACAGCATGGCCCAAATCCAGCAGACAGAGGGATCAAGCTGTGTTTGAGAGGTTTGAAAAGTGTTTGTAGTCAAACCATTGGCCGAATCGCATTCAAAATGAAGCCATGCTTGGATCCAGTTTCTAAATAGTGCTGTTGCCAGCACCATGGCACATGGTGATTTTGACTTTAGGAGACTGGTCCACAAACTTGGAGAAATATCTGATGGGACAGCAGCCATCTTTCAGTCTCCACATGTATATCTGAAAACTCTCAGGATTACCAATCCCCAAAGTGTCAACAGAAGGCAGACGTGAAGGGCTCAGAGATGAGGCAGACCCTGCTCTCCTGCCAAGAACCAAGCACTCCAAAAAAATAGTAGAGTGTTACTGCAGCACTACACACATCAAGTCTCATTCTCCTGCTTGTTCTAAGCTCTGCTCAGTAATCTAAAGGAACAGCAGACCAAGAAGTTCAAAGTTATGACTGGAGAAAGGGGAAGGGAAAGGCATACAGGTTTTCTTTATAGAAAAGAATGTTTTTACACATTACAGGGACACTGGGGAAAGCTGCAACAGGAAAATCAGAATATGTTTTACAAAGGCAAGCTGTGCTCTGCCCAGCACATCTAAGCAAGTGACCACTCCACATAAACCAAACTTTGAGCAAAGAATGGCTGTAATATAATTATAGCTCATTTTCTATTTACTATAGTACACAACTGTAAGTGGCAGGTTTTTAATCACTGCTCTGAGACATCTCCTGTCTACAATCTGGAGCAAGTGACAGTGCTTACTTCTTCAAAATTAAACTACAGCAGCCTCCTCTGAACTTTACAGATTTAGATGTCAGATGAGCTGGCAGGATCATGAAGAGAAGATACAGATTTTTCAATTCATGCAGCGGGATGAAAAGGGGAAATCACAAACCAATTCCTAAGAAAAAATGATCAATCTGCACCCAATAGAATTAAAAAAAAATCTTGACATTCCTTAAAAATGATTGAATTAAATTCCAGACTTTTGGACTGATTGTAAAATTTGAGGGTTTGTCTAACATTACTTTTGATTACTTCAGCTGCACAAGGTCAATTAACAACATACACTGAACATCATTTTTAACTGCCAGGCATTTATCAGACCTTCATGAAAACTATACCCATCTTGTCCACTAACTCCTATAGACCTGCTCACCCCTGTAACCACATCTAGCCCAGAGTTTGCTTACATTGTAAATCTTAATGGAGTCACTTTAGTGTTTGCAACAGGCTTTGATCAGGAGGCTGCCTCTCCATCACACTTGCCTCATGAAAAACAGCTCACCATACACCCCATGGGACACAGCCCTCCCAGCTGAAGGGACCAGCAGCTCCTACAGGTGGGGTGAATTAAACAGGAGCCACCTGTCAGCCACCTCAGTTAAACTGAACAGAAGTGGGGAACCAGAGCCCTCTGCCTCAGCAGCTCCCAGCACATGAAGGCACACAGACATGTGACCGATAGCACCCCCTGAGGATGACAAAAAGTGATTTGCAGAGTTCAAAAAAAACAAGGAAAGTCATCAAGAATATAGAAGTCAGTGAGGGGAGCTTCAGGAACAGCGAAGAGAGAACATACCCTAATGGACAACAGGGCAAGGGTGAATCTTCACTAAGGTAAGTCAAGAACAGAAAGGGCCAGAGGAAAATAAGAGCCATTTCCCCTTCCCTCCTGCACAGAATCACAAACATATTTAAGAAAATGAACTGTGAGATGATGCCTGTAAAAAATATACTGCTCCACCATGGCTGGTGATGGTAGAGTTATGTTGTATATTTAGGCAGGCATCCAGAAAAAGGTGACTGCCAGTTCATGGCTATGAATCATGAATCTCAAGAGCACAGCAAGAGGCTACAGTGTGCTTCACAGAACAAACCAGAGGCAATTGCTACAGAGAGCACCAAAACACAGCTAACTTCCAAGGTGTTGATCAAAGGTTTAGAGTGGGACAAGAGAAAGGAAAAATAAAGGACATATGGACCTTTCTTGATGTGCCTTTCAGTTTCAGACACTTCTACACTGATTTGTTGTCTTCAAACAATACTCACCCATCTGTATTGTTTAGAAGCTAGAAAAGACAGCTATAGGAGGAGGCTGACAGCTGGTCTGAAAGCCTCACAGAGTCAGACATAAAGACAGTCAGAATTTACCTGTGAGATTTTGCAGCCACAGTGAAACCCACAGTGAAAACCAAGAAGATAATCAATGAGAGATGTTCTGGACACAAGGAGAAGATGTTCTTGTTATGGAACATTAAGTGTGTACAAGAAGGAACTTGCATATAATATGTAACCAGCTATACTTTTACATTACTGCTTGAATGGTCATTGTTAGACAGCCTTGTCATTGTTTGCTAGCAGCCAATCTTAAGCCACAGTAATTGCAAAGAGGTGTAAGAGCAGCAGCAGAGAACAATAAAAAAAACTTCTTAAGGCTTTGGATTACAAGTGTCTGTGTCGTTATGTCCGTCTCAACAAAGCAACAACTATAGTTGTCTTAAGACACTAAAAGGTGTCTACAATAGCTACAATAGCAAGAGGAGTGATTTAGCAAGCAAATGGCTTTAACAAAGTAGGGTTCTGATGCAGGGTATGATGGAACATGCATTATTTTTATCCATCCCTTCCTAAAACCATACAGGTAAGCAGGACTAGCTCTCTTAGCTTTCAACAAATCTTTTAATCATTCACCAGAGACTTTTAAATGGTTAAAGTTGCCTCCACTCACAGAAAATTATTTGATTTCCAGCATTTAAAAGCCAAAGCAGACATTTCAAAATACATTCAGCTGCATGGAATTATTTGTCTCCACATAAACTGTTCACTGCTTTTTCTCAATACAGGTATCCATGTGTCTTCAGTTTTTCCTGACAGGGACTTACTTTTCAACGAGTGTCTTCTGTTTTTAACTCTTTTGTTCAGCAGACTAAATGGAGGAAACTATGGGGAAATAAAACCAAATAAGCAGCAGGAACGTACCTGGTTACAGAGCTGACACTGTAGGCTCTAATCCATATTTCTAGTTCTCATCATTCTCTGTTTTGTGAGAGGTCAGCAAGAAACACTTTTCCTCTCATTCTTGTCCTTTGCCTTTTCCAGCTTTCTGACTCCAACTATCCAAAACAGGGCAAATCAGTGAGAAAACTGCTTCAAAATGCTCTAAAAATTTTCACAACAGCCTTAAGCCAGCAGTTTCTTCCTCCCAGGTAATGTCTGTCCTGCCTCCTGTGGTTCTGGCTGTTAGTCTATTGTGGTTTAACCCCAGCTGGTAACCAAGCACCACTCAGAGGCTGCTCACCCCAGGTGGGATGGAAGAGAGAATTGGAAGGGTAAAAGTAAGAATTCTTGTGAGCTGAGATAAAGACAATTTAATAAGTAAAGCAAAAGTTGCACAGACAAGCAAAGCAAAACTCATTCACCACTTCCCATGGGCAGACAGGTGTTCAGCCATCTCCAGGAAATCCAGGCTCTATCACACCTAATTGTAACTTGGGAGGACAAACTCCATTACTCCAAACACTCCCTCCTTCCTTCCTTCTTCCCCAGTTTCACATGCTGAGCATGACTCCATATGCTATAGGATATGTGTTGGGTCAGCTGGGGTTGGCTGTCCCAGCTGTGTCCCCTCCCAACTCCTTGTGCGCCTCCAGTCTCTTCACTGGTGGGCTGGGGTTGATGCCTTAGGTTTTAACTTTTTTATTTTTCAAATCCTGTACTGCCTAGTGTGTAACTCTGACGTTTCTTGTAGCCTGTTAACTTCTGCTCTCTTGTGCTAGGTAGAAGTAACAAAGCCTCTCCAGGCCTGCTCTCCAAGGACACTCAGACCATCCTAGGCCCAAAGAGTATAAACCAAAGCCTCTAAAAGGAGGGGTGAGCTTGGAGAAACGACATCATTAACTGAAGCTTTAATTGGAGAATTAACCCTGATATGCAAATGAACCAAACTTACAAAAGTGTGAAGAACTCATGACCTGTTGTCCATCTTGGCAGTAGCTTCTGGCTCCCCAGGGGGTACCTTTGAAGGCACTTCAAATAAATACCTACCTTTGTTCCCTCATTCTTGTCTAGTCTCTGTTTTTAGGTGGCCTCTTCAGGCATCAGGGTGAGAGGCAGAAAAGGCATTGGCTCTGTGCAAGCCCTACTCAGCAGTAAGGAAAACATCTTTCTGTTATCAACACTCTTTCCAGCCCAAATTGAAAACAGCTCCATACCAGTAACGGTGAAAAAAAATTAATCCAGAAAAACCCACCTGAGAGTCACAGGTGCTACTCCAATTCACTATGAAGTGCAGCTGAGATACTCTGTGCCATCATATGAAACTCCATATTTTCCTTGCACCTAACCATTTTCCTTTCCAAACCACAACCAAAAAGCTGGATAACAGATAAAGAAAATATTATGTACCCAGCACTTCAACAGTATTCCAGAAAAACTGAAAACAGAAGGAATTTAGAAAAACTGGGATCCTGCAGGCCCCACTTAATTCAGATTACTACTGAAAGTTTCTGAGGCACTGCAGAGCTACTATTTTCTAATTTTAATACCTGTTTAGGAAAAACAGAGAGGCGTTACAGCCCAAAACATAAAAGACAGCAACATTCAAAGCAGTCACAACATAAAACTGTCTTTTCTTACTCCAACAGATTTTCAAAGTTTATCAAAACTTGCACAGAATCATCCAGAAGATGAAGTAGAAACACTCCTGAAGACTTGTATGATGGATGGTTACAGCACTAATTAAAAAAGAAGTCGCTACCTCACAGCTGCATTCCATAAAAAGGAGTGAAACTGTTGGGAACAGCTGGGAGTTTATGTAGCAGGGGCTGAAGATATCAAAACCAAAGACAGTGCCCGAGCAGCAAACAGCATTCTTCCTCTTTTTGGTCATCTTTAAATTTTATTTATTTTGAAGACTTACATTTGTGCTAAGACTGCTTCTTTATGAAAAAGATGTGTCAAACCGAATCTGAACAAACCCAAAAAACCTGTTCTTGGACTTCAGAAGTACCAGGTTCTTCTCTATAGGAAACTTGAACATCATGGGGTTGTTTTCCCCTGTACAGGGGGAAAATTATTAATTAAAAAAATATATACTGAGCCAAGCAGTGGAATTAACTTTAACAAAACAAACAAAAAAAAAAGATAAAAAGGTGGGATTGCCTCATACTCCAAAAAGGGCTATTACTCATTACAGTGACAGATGCATTCTGTGTCTGGCTGAACACACACTGAACTCTGCTGCTCAGCCTCCCCTCACTCCTGAGTTTAGCAGGGCTACTAACCTGTACTAATCATTATGTCTAAGCTCAGCACATCTTCATTTCTAGTTGTTCCTCCTCCAAGACCACACCTTTATCTGGTTTGTTAAGAGTCTGCTAAGAAGTGGACAAGACAAGGTTTTAATCAAATGTAAGCAGTAACAACAGGTTTTATTCAAAATTTCCAGTAAAGAGGACCCACTAGTTTTGGAATAAAAGTACTTAAAAGTACTACAGCTTACATGAATATAAAAGAGCAAAGAGAAGAAAATAAACCAAGCAGTAAAAAAAAAAAATTAAAAATATATATATATATATTTTTTTAAGTTTGAAATAGACCCCCACAGGGATACTGAAGTCCTCCAAACAATTAACAGTTACTAGGTTTGGCAAAACAAGATTCTCTCACAAAATTAAAAGCCTACTTTTGTTACATAAATTGTATAAAACTGTTCAATAGTTAAAGAGCACTCTGTACAAATTTGTCTTGAAATACACAGAACTGCAGCGTTCAAACTGCAGTAATTAATCACTTTGTCCTCTTCATGGGTAAAAGAAGCTGCACAATTGCTTTGGGGGAAAAGGAAGAGGCAAAAATAATCAGAACTAACAAGATGAAGCCACTATGAAAACAAAATGCACAACAAAATTCAGACCTCAGTTTAAACTAACACGCTATGTTTACAATATATTCTACATTTCAGTTGTCATTTTCCCCTCCCACCTCCCTCCCCATTCAAATATTCCTAATTCCTTTAAGGTCTAAATCTAATTTATTTCTAAACTTTCAAATACACCATACATACATTTAGCAAAAGAACATACCTATCATTCTTACAGCAGTATGGTCAGGACACAATTTCAGAGATAGCACACAGTTACTGAGATTAAGCCTTATGATTTCTTTTACTTCCAAAGAGAACAGCAACCATCAATTTCACGTCTTTAAGAAGTTTTTAAGAAGAGAGGCTGCAAAAAGCAGACTTGGCCAACATCCACTCTTAGCTCCAGAGGGCAAAGGGGAAACCAGCGAGTGCTGAATGGAAGGAAGGAGAACCTTAAGGGTGCCGGCTACAGAAAAATCCTTTGGGAACTCGGTCCAGCACACTGAGTTTGGCTTTGGCTCTGTCGTCCCTCTTGTACTAAGCCTCGCAAATCAACTCCACAAAAGTACATTGCAACGTAAACTAGAATTCTTTATACTGACAGTATGTCAAAGGGGTTTATTTATCTTTGTTTTCTAAATCCAACAGTTGGTCACAGAAGTCGAGTGTTTTCATGGCTCTTTTTCAGCTGTTGCCAGTTGAGAGGGGGGAAAAAAAATAAAAATGTGTGTCTGACTCATACATCTTTCAAGTACATGCAAGGCTCAACTGTTTCCAAATTGCAGGAGCTTGGGACTTTTTAAGACACTGAAGAAATGGGATTATGAGGAGAGCCCATCTGAGTAAGTACTTTATCCAGCCACTGAAGGGGACCATGGAGATGTATCTCTATCCAGCATGGAGTGCTCGTTACATCCTGGCGATGATACTCAGCTCCCCAGCCCTGGAAACAGAATCATAACCAGGGAAAGAAAAAACAAATCACCTTATATTATAATATTAAATACATGAAAAGTATACTTCTTACCAAAATAGCTTTCAACAGTCATTATCAGCAGGGTGGCATAGCACCTGTAGCACCCACCAACTATTATCACATTTCAACAAACAAATTGGAAGCTAAAAAATCATAAATGTGGAAAAAGTATTGTTTCAGAACGTTTGGAATAGAAGTCTTTAAAGGCATAACCTGTGGCAGTGCAAAATTTCCCTATACATCACTACCAGCTGCCTGAGGTCCCTATAAAGCCTCTGAAGAGGAGGATATTCAAATCTTCTCCACCAAGATTGAAAATAGAACAAACTGGGGGGAGCTGCTGCCAAACAGATCAAAAAATTAAAAGATGAGGTGATAGACTGATGTGGAAATGGGGGTGAGGCATCTGTCTGACAAGAACCAAAGTATCGTTCTCAGGATGGAGATGATAAACTGAGCAGTAAGTCAGAAGCATTCCTCCTTGAAGAAAAAGGGCATGGCCATTCCCCATCAGGCCACTTCCCAAATTAAGACAGGTTTTGCTTCAGCTCACACCTGTTTCTGTTACAGTAATTACCAAAGATACAAAGAGATATTTAAAAGCATTCAAAATTTTTTTGTAAGTGAACCATTTTTGGGGCAGGTCTGAAGAGAAGACTATGACATCTGGAGGTGAAGTTTGCTCTGCTCTGTATTGACCCCAAAGGAAAGGATTTCCCAGCACCCAGCACAGGTGGCAGCAGCTCTGAACACTGTGTAGTGCAACTTCCAATACACAAGAGGTCCTGTTTGACTGTTTAGGCAACACTGCCATACAACTCTGTAGGCTGCAGAGATGTAAACAGCCTATTCAGTTTTAGGAACCCTTGTCTTAACACATCTGAAAGTTCCCATCCTCACATCATGATGAGCACTGCAGCATATCACCATCTTCATTTGGTTACTTTCATGTAAGGACCTTTTATATCAGTACCTATGTTGACACTCACACAACAGCCACATCACAAATCCTGACCTTGCATGCCTTCCTAGAATAGAAAGGTATGCATATTATTCTAAATAATGACTGCAGTTCCTAATTTGGGAGTTGCTGGTCAAGATTTAGAGGACTTATGCAAAGAAACATCTTCTGCAAGTCACCTCAAGCTTTCTAAGTATGTGGGTCAGATGGATTTCTGTCCCCAAATACTTCATTTCACTAAGATCTGTCTTAGACCTAATGAGCACTCCATCCTTAAAATTCAACAGCTATTAATAGGCTGATGAAGGGAGTTACTGGACCATTCAAAATCATGACATTAAGAAAAAATAATTTACTTTGCTTACAAAATAATCCCAAGCAAATGCTCACATACCTTTACAAAACTCATCCGGAGAGTGCACATCTTAGTAAGCTCATACACTGTCTCAAAGCCGTGGTTCACAGACTGAGCCAGAAGCTGAGCAAACTCTTGATTATTGAAAATCTTCAGACTGCAGCCACTGGGGATTTTGCAGACCGTGGTGGGATGGAACCCATGGTGGTAGTTGCAGTTCCGACTTTGCACAAAGATGCTGCTGTCACTCAGGCATTCAGCGTACACCTCCCCACCAACGTAGTAGAGATGGACCCCTGCGAGGAGAAGGTTGGTGTAAGGAGGGTTTACAAATTCACACTCTGTTTTTATGCTCTGTCTCCACAGAGATAGGCTTCTGCTTAAAGAGATAAACCTTGACTGCATATCAGAACATCATCTGTCTTCAAACTTCATTTTTACTTTTCTCACTCATCAGCAAGCGATCTGAAAGAAGGTTATGTATGTATGTATATATGTATGTATATATGCATGCATGTATGTATGTATATATGTATGTATATATGCATGCATGCATGTATGTATGTATATATGCATGCATGCATGTATGTATGTATCTATGTATGTAAGAGGAATCAACATGTTATATATTCAACAATACTAAACCAGCAAGCACAGTAGTTTTGATGCCTTCTATTGGACAACCTGACCACTTGGAACTTTTTCTTGTTGTATTTAAGTGAGGCAGTAATTGGGAATGCAAGCAGAGAGAGCAGAATCCTGCTGCCTCATTGGTAGATACTAAAGCAGCCCCAAGCCTGATGCTCTGGAAAAGTCTTGAATGCTAGTTTGGGTAGCATGAGTTTTGTCAGCTAGCTTTGATTTCAGAAAGCTAGGTGAGAAAAAAAAAAGGCCTTCAAATTCCTCAGCCATACCTGCCAAATGAGGGTACACACCAATTTTACAGTCCTTTCCCCTTCTAGTGCCTGCTCCCTCACCTGTCTTCCACAGCAGCAAAGCCTCAGAGGAGCAGCATATAGAGAACCTTTGTGTCAGTAGGAGTCAATTCCAAAGGTTTTGAGAAAGCCTGAAAATTTACGTTCTGTTTTTAAAAAAGGTTTATTTGCTACTTAAACCTTTCACCTCCCACAATGTCACAAATCATAGAGGTGAACACACAGAATTAAAAAACTCGACTGCAGTCCAGTAAGAAAGCCTTGACTGTGCTCTGTCATTTAAGATTTTACCACTGACTGTGTGGGTACATACATACTCCCACCTGATCTGCAAAAACATTTATGGCTATGTCTTCAAGTTTGGGATTTACTCCTCCTTTCTCAAAGATTAACAGTTCTACATCACCATCACTTGTACACATTTACTATTCAACTGCATCCTTGTCTCTCCCATGCTCTGCTTTGGTACACACGCAGTTAAGTGCTTCAGCAGAACTCTGCCTGCAGCTGGGTTACTCTTAACAGGAAAAATGAATGAGGTGTTAAATAAATATCCTGATACTTGGGAAGATGGATGGGGAGGAAAAGAAGGAAGAAGTATTAGCACTTGAGTGCCACAACACAGGTGTGTGTGCTGCTGAGAGCTGCACAAATTCTCATGAAGAGAAAAGCTCTCCAAACTGGGGGCTCAGACTTGAGGACTTGACAGTTTTCTCTTCAGCTTCACCTGTTTGCTTACTCCTCTCATGAACTGGCATGTAAAACATCCACCCCACTGCTTGGGCAGGCTGAACCCTCAAATGTCTCAGAAAATTTACAGTTTACAAATAATGTAAATACCTAAAATATATGCCTTGCTGGAATGGCCCATAGCAGGGGGCAATGTCAGTTTTGCCTGCTATTTGCATTACAGGTGAGTTCAGAAAAGAGGACTGTATTAGTCAGGCATAAAGGGGAAGATTTTCTCTTTTGCAAGACTGTCAAAGACATGGAAGAGAAGCAAAAAATTCCTATGGAAAGAATCACCAGCCTATGAAACTTGCATTTGGAATAAACTGATTTAGCAGATTATCTTCCAAAATACATGTTAGGATAGCTAATTTATGTTACAACCAAGGCTACCTAAAAAATCTGGTGCCAAGAACCACAATGGTGACTTCCACATACAGCAATAATCAAGATAAATCAAGACCATTTCATTAGACAAACTGCCTTAACCTCTCATTCTAATTTAGATTTCGATAGCCTTCAGGCAATTAAAAATTGATTACGGGTAAAAGCTTCCTGTAATTACACACCAGGTAGGAATAATACTTTGTTTATAAGACTAGGCCAGAAAATAATATGTTTACCAACACAGGCACTTCTCCCACATCCTAGGGAAGAGCTGCTTACTCAAGGGAAGTGGCCCAGGTTGTGATGTCTCAGGAAATGCCACCCACCTCCCAAATGGATGGCCAGATCCCAAACTCACCTTTGCCAATGTGCCGCCTCGTGTTCTCAATGGTGGAGTTGCGGTTGACATTGGAGAGCAGCCCCAGGCAGAACCTGTTCTTGTTGTTTGAGGGGTCAGTGAAGCCATCCACCAGGATGCTGGTGGAGGACGCGTGGAACGCCTCCCCAACACGGTTGTTCAGCTCGTAGTAGACGATGGAGCACCAGTGCTTCGGCTCTTCGTAAGCAACTGCCTGGACATCTGGAAAGTAACAATGGAAACCTTATGGCCTAACAGTGCTGGAACACAGGCTCCAGGCATGAAGAGTCATAACCCCGCAGATTTAGGCTACAGAGAGTAGAATAATTTCTACTCAAGACTCAAAGAGACAAAGGCTGGCACTAGGTATGAGCATAAAAGTGCAGGAAGCTCCTGGGCACATCCCAAGCAGTGCCCCAATATTCTTGCCCTGTTTTCTTACAACATGGCACAGTGCAGGCCCAGACAGCAGAGAAATGGTGCAACTGTACAACTCAGCTTTCTTTCCTATTCAGTAGATGGATTTCCACTTCAGTTCATTTTACTAACAAACTACAAGTCACCTGTTTGCTCACTGCCAAGTTGTATAGCAACAGGAAGAAACAGCATCACACAACTGCATCAAAAACCACTCCTCACTTTACAAAGAAGTACAGCAAGGCAGCTTAAATATACAGTCAGCAGATCAATCTTTTAGCATCCACAGCATGACCAAATCTTTCTCCTGGGTTTTTGGGAGAACGGTAGGAGACTTCAAAAAACCTGAGAGATTGATAGTGTCTGCAGAACATGCATGAAGCACATCCACAGTATGAAGAGATGCTGCGTGGGATTGGAGGATGAACAGGACATTCACACACAGGATCCCAACAGTTACACTGGGCTGGAAAGCAGAAGAACTGGAGGAAGAGAGTATTTAATGAGGACCTTCTATTCATCAACTGTTACCATATGCAAGATCTTCAACTCTTCACCACCCAAAGAATTATTTGTTCAGTAATAGCAAGGATTTCTCAGAATGTAGTTATCCAGATGCTCATAACAAGAAGTTCCTCCTTGGCAGCTCCTAACTGAAGCTGGGAATTGTACAGAAAGCTGACAGGCAATTCCTGGTTCACTTCTAATCATTCAAGCACTAGAAACACATGGAAGTCTTGAAGTCACACTTGTGACTGTGCATGGGAAACAATTTCTCCAGATGACACCAAAGGTCTTAGCCAAGAAATTTCACAGTGGGTATCCAACAACTCCAGGCTTCTTCATATACCTATCTCCACCCAGAGCATGTTCTTTAAGGTGCCAAATACAGCTAAAAATTGCGAAATTGCCTCCAAATAAAAGGAGGCTACCGAGGGGTTGTGGCTGCTTTATGTGGTTTCTTTTAAATGAAGGACACTATTTCACTACTAAGACTAGAAAAGTGGGACTTGCTGCTAAAACATCAAATTCACAGGTACCAAAGCAAAGTGCTAAAATGAAAATCAAACTGGTGTTATGGGAAAACTTACTTTTCTGGCCATAAGTTTCCTTCTCCCAGCTCCAAGTTTTTACTGGTATCAGCCAACTAAGATTTGTGCTCATATTCTCCTCTGTTCACAGTTCACACCTCTATGAGTTTTTGTTACAAAATGCAAAAATCCCCCTTGAGCCAGCAATACACAGTAGATACAAAAGGTGGCAAATAATCAAGAGCAGGATAACACATCCTACATCACTATGCAAAACTTCTGAGCACAGTGTTTAGTGCTAATTACTTGCTTAAAAACACAGGTAAAAAGCTGATCTTTCCTGGTACTCTGGCACTTTCTATCCCTCCACATCACTGTTTAAAAAAAAAAAAAAAAAAAAAAGATGAAGAAAAACCAGTCTTTAATTATTAGTAAGAGGTTACTACATTTTTAATTCCCATAAAGATGCCAGCAATTATCAAAGCTGCAGCTTTGCCCCAGTTCTCAAAGTCAGGAAGAAATCTTGCCAGCTGGCCATTCTTACAGAATTAATCATATCTCTCTCACACAGATTTCATACTGACTTCCTTGCATTTGCTTTAAGTCATGCAGAGCAGGTGCGTTTAGTCTCTCTATTCCCAGCATGGGCCAACAATGGAAATTACCCAACTTCATTGACAGGATGCAGCTTGTTAAATCAAATCTCTTAAGGCTAACAAATCACCATGAAGAACATGCTTCTAAAAAGTTTGCAACAAAAATGGTGCAGTAAGTTCACAGTAAAAACTCTTCTTCTACAACCTGCAGCAGATTTTTTTTAAAGTAGTGTGATCACAGCATACATATGTCAATAATAAACATGTGAAGGCACCCAAAAAAATTCTTTTTAATGAAGGCACAGAGATGAAAATCCATTGTACTAAACTACTAGAACAGAAAAATACTAATAGACACAATTTTTATTTTGAAGTGGCTGACTGATAAAGAGCAAGAAGAATAATGTAAAGCCTTTTCTCTTTATCAACTCTCATGTATTAGAGGAATTCTACAGTCCTCACATGTTTTGGGAGAGGGACACACATGCAGAAGTCTGCAGTTAGGCATAAAGTTTGATAAATGTATTTTGGGGCAGTAAATTCCTGCAAACTGTTCACACACATGAAGTGTAGTCTATGTGCTTAGCAAAAAATGGAAGTGCTACAGATGGGGCTTATCACATTCAAAACTTATTCTAAGCAGAGTAAAACAGGCTAACACAAAAGCCATCCAAATTGTTCTAAGAGGGCAGATATACTTCCTGATTCCAGACATTGAGCTTAGCAGCAAAGCAAGTACAAGAAAAACCCCCCAAAAAACAAAAAAACCCACCAACACCAAAAAATCCAAAACATAACAGTTAAATTGTTCATTTGCTTGTGATCTTGATAATTGTTCTGGCACAGCCCCCAGGCTGCTGCTCTTTCTTGGCAAGGGCCACAACTGTGTGAGCTGAAGTGTGCTCTGAAGGCCATCTCTCACAATGTGATGATGAACGCACCGAATCCTTTACTTGGCAGTCGCGGCTGCTGCTGCAGCTTCAGCAAGCAATGTGTGAAAATGTGTCTGTGTCACAGCACATAAAGCAACAGGTCCTAATTTAAATACAGGTTTTTAAAGTCTCTAGCAATGCCACACCTCAGACAGGTAACTGTGTATTCTGAACCAAGTGTTAACACTGCGTGATTCAAAGATTAAACAAAAATGGGAAGAGAGGGTGGAACTACACAAAACACAAAAAAACATAAATGCCCTTAGAACCAGAAGGGGAGCGTTATTAAAAGCAGAACATACTCTTTAAAGACTAAAGTTTAAAATTCAGGACAAAAACCTAACAAAAAAGCACAATTTTATAAGATGTACTGTCTCAGAGGAAAAAATACAGACATCCCAGCTGCCCATGTAAAATGTCTCTGGGCCTTTACATAACTGACAGTTTAGCATCCCTCCTCTGGTCAAGTCTTTGCTTGGAAAGCTGTATTTGACGACATCTTCTGTTCCCACAATTCAGCAGGTATTCTACAGCATTAACTGCATTGGTCCAATAAATCAATGTAATCATAAGAGAGAAACAGACTCCTTTGCTTGCACACATGTAATTTCAGTATCACATGCAGAAATGTGCAGCCTCATAGAAGTTCTTTCCATGCAGAAATTAGTGGAAGTTCCCAATAGAAAACATAAAATTTCTTTGGTCTTTGAGTTTGTGGGGAGTGAGAAAGTAATAAACCTCATATATTTTACCTTTTTAAAGAGTCATGGGATAGATTCTGTCTTAAATAAGTATTTACATTTATAAATAATCTCTAGCTTTACTATTTCATCCCTCACAACAACAGAAGAAAAATTACATGGCCCTTTTTTTCCCCTTTTCTGCAGACAAACATTTTCATGAATAACATCCATCCTTAATGAAAACTCAGTTATTACTAGTAATAGTAACAGAACTGGAGGTTCTTTACTCTTAAGAAGTGAAGCAGAAAACACAAAGGAAGTGTTCTTACCTCCCCTGTGTACGTCAGGGGGAACTGCAGGTGCCATCATGTTGGTATCCATGGGCTGGGAGGTATCGTGTGTCATCGGATCTTCCGGAGGCAGGTAAGCGGGCGGGGGAGTATCAGCTAAATATAGAAAAGGCAGAGATACACGAGTCCTTTCCTCTCTTTAAAGCACATCTACTATCCACATAAACAGTTTGAGCCTGGAAATGCTTCCAGCCTGACTCAGCTATAAACTTCCACCCACCAGAAATCTGAAAAAGCAATCATGGACCTTGAATAAGGAAAGCAAAGAATTACTGTGCATATTAAGCACAACTGCAATAAAAACAAGTCACTTCACCCCCACATAAAGCCACAAAAGAAAGCTCAGCTGTGTTTCCAGCCCACGGTTCTGCAGGCTGAAAGTGCAGAACATCAGGGCACAAAAGAGGTCTCAGGGCCCAGCCAGGAATAGATATTGAATATGTTAAAAGTGAACAGAAGCTGGAGCAGAAAACTTTCAGTTCAAGCTTTTCTGTTTCCAAGACAATTCTACCAGCAAAGTATTTGAACATCCCAGCTATATCCAGGGCCTTATCATTGTCAGTGCAAAGTATTAGCTCTGTTTCCCTAGACTGGGAGCAGTAGAGTGCTCAGAAACCCAAATTCTACAGAAGTGGCCATCTGGCTTTGGAATTTCTCTGTCAGTGTCTGTGTTCTGTCCCATTCAGGGCTGCATCACCAGCACAGAACGAGCCCGTGCACAGTGACAACACTCATTAACATATGGCTTTCAGCCCTGTTTGACGTGTCCCAGCCAGCACTGCCCTTCAGCTGCCCATTCCACTTCTGGGAAAGCTTCCCAAAAGATTTCTTAGAAGCTGCTGGAAGTTGCCAATGTCACCATTTCCCAATACACCAGAGGACACTCTCCTCCAGATCAATTGCACTGAGGTACATCCAAGAGAAAGAGAAACCCTTGCCTGATCCCTGCAAGCTTTCTCTGCAAAAGCTGGGATTAGATTACTACTGTGCTGTCTCTGCTGCTGCTCATCCCACATTTATTTCCATTACCGAGAGTATGGATTGCAAACTACCACAGCAAATAATCACAGGGGATTCCAAAACTCTGAAAACCAAACTAGTGTCAACAAAAGGCAGGACAATGCTTTGTAAGTTTTGGGGGTTTTTGTGGAGTGGTGGTTTTGTTTAGATTTTTTTTTTAAATACATTTTTAAAGAAAACACATGTTCATGACATTTATTAACTACTTATTGTTTAGCCAGTATTTTGTTGAGAGCTTTACATCTAAAGCTGGCAGGTGCCTGTCTAATTCCCTTACTTGAACATCCTCAGTTGGATGAGAAAGCAGCAGAGAAAGAGATGGCAACAGGCCTGCTTTAAAAGCTTAACAAACTGTACTGGATTTTGAGTCTCATGTTTTACTAAGCCTTAATTGTTTGTGTTTGTGCAAACACGATGTTGGTCATGCACAAGATTCCAAGGCCACAGGCAACAAATTAACCAGTATCCAGAAAGCTTTCAAGGATAACTGCTTTGCCCCTTTATTTTTTGTATTTTTCAGAAGTCAGCCTCTTTCCCCTTTAGTGCAAGATGGACAACAGTCCAGGGCTAAGCATCAAGGACATCAGTATCCTGACCTCCCCTCCAATTCAATTTCTTCACTGCAGCTGCTGACATTAAGGGCGTGTGGAGAGAACAGACCTTCAAAGATCAAGTGACCTTCCACAAGCCAGCATTCAGGAAGACCTTCTTAGGTCTTTATCTCTTTTGGAAGAGCCCCAAACACAGCAATCATGTTTAAAAAAAAAAGGAAAAAAAAAAGACAGCTGGTTTCACAGCAACTCCTCACATTTTTTAGAAAAGCCAATACAAACTCTCTTTCCTTCCTTCCAGCAAATTCAGTAGTCTTCACTCACAAGAGAAAAATTTGAAACAATTATCAAGAGCAGAAATCTATGGATATTAATTTCATGTAATAGGAAACAGATTTTCACTAATCTGCTGCTTTGTTTACACATACCCTCCCTCAGCCCCTGAAGAAAACAGGCAAACAACATCAGTAAGCATTTGTACTGCACCCTTCTCCCAGCATACAGATCAAGAAATCCACTACAGACTGCTTCTGCAGTATTTTTTAATCCAGCCACATGTAAAGACCAAAATAAGGCAGCTTCACAGAATTTTCTACAGACAACAGTCAACAAAGGAAGGCTCTTACTTCTCTGACTTTAGGTAGTAAAACTGCCTGAAGAGTTGTTTTAAGGACCTGTGTTTCAGCTGAAGCGTATTTGCTGCTTTAAATTACACCACTATGAGAAGAAATTGTTTATTAAGTAGCAATACTGTGATCACCTGGAGAAATATCCTTTTTCTGGAGAACTAAAGCCTTGTGCTGAACTTACGATGATCTCTTTCTTAAGCAAGCCACACTTCTAGTGCATTGAACACTATGCTCTGTGGGCTAGACTGCTGAACTGGTCCCCAGAACAGTCTAGATCCCTCCCCACCCCTCACAGGAGTTCTACTGTAATGTTTTAACTGTGTTTGAAAGAGGCACAATATTAAAGCCTTCAATATTATCAGACAAAGAGATTCTATACTCTTTATTACCTTACATCTCTCAGCTTGCTATTGAACACAAGTGTTGGCCGATCATTGGGTGTCAATAAGCAAAAAACCCATGACAGCAGTGATGTCCAACCACCTTCTCCCTTCTGAAGGGAAGCTGACTGTACCTGGCATCTGGAAAGGACTTCCCGGGTCTGAGCTGGCTGGAGAATGTGGATAGGTGCTACTGCTGCTTCCAGGTGAGTTTGGATAGCTGCTGCTGGGCGAGTGGGGGAATGGGTGACTGTTGGGCTGCTGGAAAGAGTCCGGGAAAGTCGCGTTGTGCGGCATGTGGGGCTCGTTTTGTCCCAGGTTGCGGAACTGCGCCAAGAGGCTGTGCTGGGGGTTGTACTCGCTGTGCCTTGGAACCAGCACTGGAGGAAGGACTGGAAAGGGAGAAAGAGAGAGAAGCCACAGCATTAGAGATTCAGTTCCAAAGGTACACAGGGTAAAAAACCCCATGTTCTTCCTTCCCCCCGGCATATCCGCATCTGCCTCAAAAACAAGGTTGTCAAACCTAGGAGCACATGTCCAAGCAAGAACTCTTCCCCCTCCATTGGGTTACTGCACAGCTTGAATCCACAGCTCCCTGGTTTGCCAGATGGGAGCTTGTTTCCACAGAGGGCCAGTGAAGAAGAGCCAAGAACAAACCACAGTTCTGCTTTTCATTCTTACTCGCACGAAGAGATGCTGGGAAGAGCCTGACAATGCTGACATGCAGTTCCTCCTGCTGCACTTGTCATCCTACTAATCACCTAATGGCCCGTAACCCAAACCCTTGTTAGTAAGAATAGATTTTTTTTTCTTCCTCAAGACAATACTAATAAGCTTTGAACTCAGTCTGGTCCCAACAGCTGTAATTTTATTTTTAACCTGGACTATGTTCTTACAAGTTACTATTAAAACAGTTATTAACTCTTCAAGTCAGTTTACAAAATGTGCAATTTAAACAAAATTATGTAGTTCAAAAAAACCAACTGAGCAGCAATTGAGCTGCAACTGTGTGCTACTGTGGGATCAGAGAAACATCAGAAACTACGACTCTCACCACACTTCTGAAGCCTTCTCAGCAGAGAAACAAAGGTCTCTTTCAAACTGGGAATATGAACATGATACCAGATACACTAAGATAAAAGAATCAACTCTTTTTCCAGTTCCTCAGCTTCTATCTTTGCCTCACAGCAAAGTCCAAGCTCACTGAAGGACTAAAAGCTCTTCTATTCACAAAAATTCTTGGGTCATAGATAGAGGAGGAAAGGCAAGGTCTGGGAGAGGAAGGTCCATGCACAAAGTAGTGGAAGAGAAATAAAAAAGCTAACCCTCTTCATGACTTCCCCTTTTGGAACCTCCATTTCTCAACTCCATGGCTGAGCAGGACTGGAAGAAACCCCCCTGGATAGTCTGCCTTCAAGAGAGGGTGCCAAAAACCCAAGAAAAAACAAGAAAAAAAAGCCAAGGCTACCACCCCCTCCCCTTGAGACTCCTGCTCTGGGTCCAACACCTGGGCACACAGAAGAGGAACGGGAGCATGTGTACACAACAAACCTACACACACATAACTATCATTCAGATTAAGAAAGGTGTTTTGGAGACAGCTGTTTTATTAAAAGGCTGAATTACAAACTAATTGGAAAAAAAAAAAAAAAAACAAACCCTAAAAGAAAATAAAACCCAACATTTTCTTCACATGACAAACAGGTTCTTCCAGGACACTGGGGCATCTTTACTCTTTCAGCACTGTGCTATTACAGAAGCAGCACTCAGGTATTTACTCTGGTGCCCTGGAGTCCAGGAGTACCAGGATACCACTTGACACATAGACCAGGTCTGAGGTCTAGGTTCGTGTTTAAAGGGGATATAAATAAATGTCACACTAAAAACTCACTCTCTCTTCCTGAAGTCACGGATTAACTAAAAAGAAGTAGGTTTCCCTTGCTTTTTTTTTATTTTTGCATATGTCTAAGAGAGAAATTAAGCCCCCATTTTTGCCTGCTAGTGACATTAATGAATGAGCAGTCTGATCCCAGAAATCTTCATTGAACATACACTGAAAAAGCCCTAAATGCTCACTACTGAAATTAAGGCTGCCCAGGGCAGAAGCAGGTTTTAAGGATTTCGTCTGACCTCTCAATTTCTTAGAGCAACTTCACTGAGATTCCAACAGATCTCAAATATTTGAGGCAGATGTCACCCCTGTGTAAATTTGTTTAGATGTCAAAAACCAACTCCACTTTACAAGGCACAGATAAAGTTCCTAATTAGATGTTTTCTGAAATAAAACACATCCATCATTCTACGGAAGTTCTCAATTGCAAAACACCTCAGGAGAAGCTGCATCCCCCCCAGCTGTGCAGACTGTTGCTTGCTCCAAAACAACCATTCTCACATGCCACTGGAAAAGGCTGTTAAAAAAAAAGTTGCTCAGTATTCAGGTGGACATCACAAATCCCCTCATTCTCAACATGTCAGAGCCAAGTTCTCTGAATATCAAGGTCTCTCAGAAGTAAGCTTGTTCTGTTAAATCAAGAAGTCCTTTTGCAGCTAGGTCAAGTACTATTTAATTGTCATAGTCAACATTTGCTGTACTAATAAATTACCAGTGAAAAAATTAACAGTGAGATCATGTGCTAAAATGTATTTTCCCTTTCCTGTCTTTATGATTCTTTCTTACTTTTCCAAGCATTAAAAACACAGCTGTCCTATCTCTTCCTTTCCTATGGATGAAGGTCAAACCATTAACTTTTCTGGAGTTAATTTGTGCAGAAAGTACATCACCTACCTTTCCCATCCCCTGCCTCACATTAAACAATCACACACATGACATCAGAGGAAGCCACATGATTTACAGCATTTTAAAATAGCAGGAGAACAGGATATTTTCTGTATGTTTTCTGTAATTAAATTAATGCAGCGCCAGATTTTCCCAAGGTATATATACATGTTTTCTCCTGTTGGGCAGAACCACTGGCAAAGTTTAGAAGGACTTGAGATAAAAACAAGTCTCCTTTTCCCAGGTGTCCTTCATGCAAACCCACGCTTTTTGTCCAACTCTGTCAACCTCAAGTGATTAAATGACAACTTCTTCTCAAAATGTACACGGAAAGGGGAGAAAACAATACAGCTGGTATTGATACAACACAAATAGTCTCAAAAATACCATTGCAGAATTTATTTTGAGTTCTGCCCCCAATTCAAAGCCTCCCTGCACCCACACAACCTCCAATGAGGAGGAAAAGCCCTGAAAGGCCACATCAGCTGGGACAGAGACTGCAGTGTTCAAATTAGTCTAACTCCAAGTCACTCACCGCCATAACCTGATCTCCCTGCAACTCCCAGCTTTTTTGCAGGGAAGCTGCTCCTAGTGGAGCCACAAAGGAGTTCATTTGAGTGCTGTTCACTCAGGAATAAAGACATGAGCAGGGACTGGGCCCTTTGGAGCATGGAAGGCTGCCAGGAGTTCAAACCATAAAGGGGGATGCACACCCTCCTTGCTCCCCTCACCCCCGCGTAAGGCGCTGAGCTTCTGGTCAGGTTGCAGACCTCAGCCACATGGAATAACAAATTACTGAGGCTCAGTCCAGCAGGGGAGGAGGCTGATCTCTGCTGCAGCTGCCAGCTCCAGGAAAAGGTATAATTGAAGGGGAGAGCATGAGAGAGTTATTCGGTGCTAAGCCAGCACACCTGTTGCTATGAAATAATGAAGCAGTGCACATCTTGGCTGTGCAGATCTCTGCAGGATGTAGCTCTAACCATTTGCAAACACAGTTCCTCCCTTCCTCTTCAGCGGAAGGGAACACAGATACAATAAAAAATTAATTTTTTTTTTCAATTATCACCAGTATCATCGGCATGTATTTAAAGGAAACATACTATTGAATACACTGTTGTCTTAAAAAGCTACTGCAACAGATTTGCAAACTCAACCTCATTAAAGTTAATGGAGTAGAACCACAAGTCATCCGACAGCTTGGTTTCTGTAATTCTTCAAACACCGGATTAAAAGGTTTTCATGTGCTCTACTGTGGCTAAATTTTGCTCCCAAGTTTTTCTGTCAATGTGGACCTCGAGCTGAGAGTTAATACCTGACTACTACCAGTAAGGTTACTAATAAGGAAGAGGGAGATAAACCCCCACGAAGCAGGCTGGGTATGTTTGTGGAACTGTAGCTGAGGTCCTGTGTCTGTCAAGATAGCCTGGGAATTGGGGAGCTTGTTTTTACCATGCAAATAAGACCAAATATGCCTGCACCAAACAAGAGGAGCTGTATTAAAGAAATTAGAGCTACAGGGCAATTTCACCCACAGGGCTATTTCATCTAGGAGCCAAGAATGCCAAAAATACACAAGATAGACCAAAGGCAACCTGGCTGTTCAGATAAATGTTCTGACTAACCACACCAAGGAAGAAATGCTTTTATGAAAATGTAATAGTGGCCTTTGAAGAAACTTACTGATCTCTACTCTTTTTATCTCCAGCATGTCACCCTGTTCTTCAGAAAACTAACAGCTGTGCTATTCTAAATAAAGATCTTCTTGCATTTCTTTTTTGTTCTATTTTCACATTCCAGAGACAAAGATTTTAGCAAACAAAGAAAGTCTCCAATTTATGAACATAACTACTTTTTTTTTAAGTTTCTCTATGAAAAACCCCAAACTAATCCAATCCAAAGGACCTGCTGTACTTTCAAAGAAGCATATTTTCTATCCAGATGGGTTTTGATTATCTTACACGAGCCCAGATGACAGCTAGCTTCCCTCAAGGGCTCATTTTTTCCACACCCTTTGCATGTTATGTCAAAATTTGGGTAGGTATCTCTCTTTTCACGTATGGAAATTGAAAGACCATGTAATGAAGTATAAGGGGCCACATATAAAAAAACAGACTTTGATCCACTTTCCTTGCCAAAGTAGCTTCTACTTCTTCTGTAAAAAAAATTATTTATAAAATAAATGGAAAAAGAAAAATATAAGCAATTGGTGCTGCACTTTTTGCTCTTCAAAACCATGACCTGGCTAACATATGTACTGTAAAAAGGTTTGTACCACAACCGGGCCCTTGGTGCTAATGAAGATCTGACAACACTCTCATTAGAGCACTTTCATTTCCAGGCATTATATAGCTGTATTTTCATACGAATTTATGCAAAGCCATATATGTTCTGCCAGAGAAACAGAACTGCAGGTTGGGAAGCAGGGAAATCCTAAAACAAAAGTTCACGCTATCTGGAAATAGGAAAATCCTGCAAAGACTAAGCTATAACAAAAAGGAAGAGTTAGGAGAAGGGGAAAACAAAAACCCAAAACCAACAAAAGACAGCAGCTGTGTTAAACTAACAAATTTGAACCCTTCTGAAGACTTCCAGCTTCCTTTCCTGCCTTTGAGGTCACAGCAGCTGAAGCTGGCTGTGGTATCCTGATGAGCACTCCAGTCCCACGGTGGGAACAGAGCAGGTACCAACACATGCTCAGCTGAATGTGCTGAGTTTGGTCTGCTCTCTGCAGCACTCGAGAGTCACTGAAGCATTCAGACTGCAAGGCTTTGCCAAGGTCTTGCTTGTAAACAGTAAAACACTGTGTAGAGAGAAAACTGTTTATGTCATTAGGTTTTCTCATGTTGCCGGAGTTATTCTTGGTTAAAAATATAAAATTAATAAGCATTGTGTCAAAAGCAATCTCTGAGGATCTAACTACTTAAAGCTCTTCCAATAACTCTTGGCTGTGGTATCACAGCTTTGCTACGCTGGTTTCTCAAACGGAGAAATTCCAGTCTTTGAGACTTGCGCTCCAAACCTCTGTTCTAGTAATTGTAGCTATTCAGCAACCTGTCTTGGGTGACAGAAAGACAAACTTTCTATTTCAGGAGAAAGCTGAGAGCTGTTTACTCTTAATTTTATTTTGCACTTTTGGGAGACCCCACAGCTTGACTTGTCATTTTGCATAGTTACAAATTAAGACTGTATTAAAAAAAAACAAAACAAATGGCAAAACAGTTGTTACTTTACTGACTTTGCTTTTACATCAGACATCTGGTCTAAATGCATTTGACAAGTAATATTAGGACATTTCCTGCATTACAATATTCAGCTAACATTAGATTTTATTTGTGGATGCTCTGATAAGCTGACATTCCGATTAAACTGACATTTGTCAAGGTTAATTTCAGAATTTAGTGCTAATTGTATGCACATTAGTGAGGCAGTCCTTGTAAGCAGATTTGGTGGAGTAGCAGTCCTGATGCAGGAGGAAGTCACAGTGATAGTGTGTATTAACTCAGACATTTACACAGACCAGAGTTCAAATTACCTGTACAAAAGCCACAGTCACCATCCTACTGAGTAGGTTACAACTTCGAAGTCTGGTCTTTCAAATCAGAAGAAACATCTGTATCTGATTAATTTTAAAGAAAGAAAACACACACCAAATAGGACAGGCGATACTTTCTTTTTCTGACAAAGTAAGACTAGTAAGGCTAGACAAGGAAAGCCCTGCTATAAGACCATAACCTCCTTCCACCTCCTTGTTCCAATTCCTGTCATCCAGGTCAGCTCTGGTGGGGAATTTCAGAACTGAATTCTGCAAAGCCAAAATGAAGGAAGTTTTATTCTGCTTGCCAAGCAAACTGACAGTTGCTTTTGCTATTTTGGGGAACTATCCTATAATTGTGCCCACCTGTTGTAGCAATGCTATTTTTAAAGTCACACCCAAGTGCACACATGGCTGTACAGCAAAACTTCTCAGGGATGACATTCTGCTCCCTCACCCCCAGAATGCAGAGGTGAAGAAATCCTGCTATGGAAATCATTCAGGAAGAAGGATTTTTCTAACTTGGTTCTACATATTAACTCTGAAGGGATGCAGCAATTTTGCCCTCCCTTACACCCCAGGAGCAGCTTCCCTTTCACCTTTTCCCCTCTCCCTCTTCCTCCTCTCCCCTTCCCCCAGATGCCTAGCACTGCTGGCATTATCCTCCACCAGGCCTCCTTCTGTGAGAGCCTGCAGTAGGTGTGTTGCCTTACAGAGCCTCACTGAGAGCAAAAAGCAGAGGAGATCAAAGACAAATACGAAAATAATCAGGTTAAAGTCATAGGCAGAGAGTCCACACCAAGAGCAAAACCAGCATGACACACCTACCGCTCTCCTCAGAGCCTGGGGACCTGGCCTCTTCTTGTGGCAAAAAGCAGCTGTACATACAGGTAAAATGTTTCTAGCCAGCAACAAGCTTGCTGAAGCAGATGCACACTTTGAGTTCATGGTTATAATTGAAAGGAACATCACCATTTTCAGGCAGAACTGAAAATTCAACCGTTAGGACAGGGTACTTGTCTGCATCACCAAAAAGTGACCACTGCTTGCCCCCAGTTTGGCTGGAACATTGGGACCATCAGCTTCATACAGCCCCTCAACGTAGGGCAGCCAGCATCCTGAAGAAGAGAAGCTTAACAGAAGACAACCATTCAGCCTTTTTTATCTATGCCTTATTGGTAACTGCAAAAAAAAAGGGGGATAGCCATTTACAGAAACACTACACCTTCAACCACGTGTGCAAGCTAAACATGAAAAAGAAGTTAATTTCTCTTTTGCCTTCTTTGTAACATAGTATGAAGTCAGAACCCAGCAGGGTGTTGGGCAAGGACACTTAGTAGAGGCAAACACAATTCTGCATCAGAAGGGAGGAGAGCTAGTGTTCACTAGCTCTTTAAGAAAATTAAATATTCAGTTTCTTCATCTTCCTTCCTTCCCCTTTAGCTAAGGCAAAAGAACTGAACCTCCTCCCCAAAGCCACATTAGAAGTGTGACTTATTATTATTATTTTTAATAGCTGTGTCAATTTAAGCACCTCTTCATCCTCCCTGTTCCATATTCCCTTCCTTTTGTTTTGCTGTTAGAGCAAACAGGATCCAGGCCTTTTATTTCCCCGAAATTCTGGATTATATCATCTGGTCCCATTGACATAACTGAGAACAGGCAAGCAGCAGAGGCTGTATCTCCACAGAAAGCTAAGAATAAAAGATGGGAAGGAAGTGTCTCAGGAGTGACTTTACACATTCTCCAGCAAAACTTGAGAGGTCATTTGTGGCATTTTTAGATGAATGAGAAACATTGCGTTGGGTTTTTCCTCACAGCCTCTGTGTATGCTGTACAACTAATTATTTTTCAAGTCTTGATCATACTTAAGGTCAATCCCAACAGTTATCTCTAAAGCAAAAAATAAAACTGAGGAGAAAATTCAGATTCAGCCAAGCAAGCACACCAGTTCAGCTAAGCATGCCCATTTTTAAGAGGCATCAAATTCAGACCTTGCCCTCCTTAATTAAAAGCTTTGCTTTGCCTTGCCAAGGGAGAAATCTGACAGCCATTAACTGCCCTGCTCCAGAAATAATTCTGCACACAAGAGATGTAGGGAACAGCAGCAGTGAGCTACTGTAACCCATCTCGAGGAGATATTTCCTCCTGGCACCCAAGTGCAAGGTTGCATTCCCACTCCCAGCACCAAGTCTCTACTTTCTCCTCTCATGTCCCTCCACCTCCACTCCTTCCCAGACATCCTCTGCAGGGCTGTGTTGGCACAGATGTTCCTGCAGCCAGGATGGAAGCCCTGTGCTGCCCTGATCAGCCTGAAAGATAACACAGCAGGGGAGAGGAAAAGTGACTGGTTCAGCACAAGGCCACAGGAACAGCTGTGCTGGCACAACACAGTGAGCAGGAGCAGCCATGCACCCCACCACGGAGCGGGGCTCCACAGCTCCATCAGCTCGCTGGCTCCAGGCTGCACAAGTGTCAGCGTCACAGGAAGGCCACCCTTCCTCACCTCCACCCTGTGCACCCACACTGCTGGGTTTCCATCTGGTTCCACGTGAGTGAGCTGAGGGCACTGAGTTCGCCAAGTTAACTGTGCCAAAAGGTAGTTTTCTGTGAGTTTAGTTTTCTGGATTGATATGCCACAGGATCAGACAGGCCACCGTGCCTGTGCAGAGCCTCCCAGTCAGGTTAGGCACGAGCATGGTCCTATCACGTCACACCCATGTGCCTGCCAGATGCCACATTCCCCTCCGTGTGCAGGGACACTGGGAGATTCCCTGTTTGAGACTACTGATAGTTTTCTGCCCCCTCTCACTGTTTACAACCTGTTCCTATCTAGCCTGACTAACAGAATAATCTTACTTGGATTCAGGTGTAGCTTTGTAACTGGCAGACACACCACAGAGTGCCAGTTCTCGTGCCTTCCAAGCCTATCTTCACAAGCTAAACAGTAAGGATGGAATAAGGTATCAAGGTAGAAAATGCATTCATGCCTCTGGCACTGTGGAAACTGAGATGCATCCACAGCACTGATTTCCCAACAAAGAGCATTACCTGACTTTACATATTTGAGGATTTACCACTAATCTGTTCCTCAAACCTTACACAACACTGAAACAAATCACACAACAATCAGCAGAAGAATGAAAGGATAGATGCCATCTCATCCACGGATCATACCCTCCACCTCTCCAGTAACTGGTTCTGCACAAAACAGTTAAACAGAGACCACATTGTCAAGCAGAGCCAGAAGTTCATGATGTACCTTGAACACAAAATACATCTCATACACAACCTCAGTTTCCAATTATGCTTTGTCAAGAGAAAGCACATTTCTAAGCCTTCTGGGAAACACAAACCTTGATATCTGCTTGAATCCATAGACTGCTGTAAATGGTGACTCATGCATGAATTCCCACTACCCATTAATCTCCAAGTGTAAGCACTTATGCAGCAATAATGGTGTTTTAATGTCCTGGCAAAAATGGGAAAAAATGGTTAGCAGAATTTGGGAGTGACTGTCAGGAAATGAAGATAAAGGCCATGCTTGGAGGACAGCAAGAACAAGGAAGGGACAGGAAAAAAGAAGTCAGAAGTTACAGAATACAGCTCTCCCAGCCAAATGGGAGTTCAGCTACCACCTGTTTCCAAAAGCTGTTTTCCCACTCAGCTCTGTGCAATATCCCTCAAAACAATCGGTGGCTGACTAAACACAAACCCCTCCGACACTACAAACCCAGCCTAAAATGTACATTTTAGTTAGGCATCTTTTGAAAGTTTTATTCTATCTTGCATGACTCACTAAAGTGAGCACAGACTATGGACAGAGTCCCAAGCTGTGCCAGGGGAGGTTTCAGCTGGATATTAGGAAGAATTCCCTCACAGAAGGGGTGCTTACACACTGGAATGGGCTGGTAAGGGAGGTGGTGGAGTCACCATGCCTGAAGGTGTTTAAGGAAAGACTGGATGTGAAATTCAGTGCCATGGTCTGGTTGACATGGAAGTGTCTGGTCAAAGGTTGGACTCAACAATCTCAGGGTCTTTTCCTACCTAAGTGATTCTGCGATTCTGGGAAGTGACAGGATATTTACAAATACCTGGTTTTAAATATGGCATAAATGGTCCATATGAGAATGTTCTCAAACTCAGTAACTGTTTTCAACACTAAAGCAAAATTAGTTTGAACATGTAATCTGGCATTACAGTAAGAGCCCAACTGTTGCTCAGTCTGACAGAATAGAGGTGTTTCAGGAATCTTAATTTTCAGTATTTTGGAATACTGAATGCAAGCAAACAACCCAGACATATGCAGACATCTAGCAGTACAAGTACATGACTATTTTACTGTCCCTCTTGTACTTAACATGAAATTGTTGAGAATTTTTTTAACTTTGTTCAGAACTGTTTTTTAGTGCTGAGTTCCTTTGTTCAAGCTGCTGCTGCATAAATACCTACATTATGGGTATTGCATCTGCCATTCACATGATTTCCAAGTTAACACAAACACAGCATATCTTTAACATCAAGATATGCACTGTGCATTGCAGATCCAAGATAAATGCAATTTCCATCCACTGCAAAACAATCTTGCAACAACCTCATTTCCATCATGGATCTGTGTATCCTTGCCACTCTACAGACAGCTGCAGAGTTTATGCAATGGCTAACACTGCTGGACTTCCCACATTTAAACCAGGGAAGTCCACCCATGCCTGTGATGCATTTCTGCAGCTGTCCCTGTACACCCTCACAAACAGCTGGAGACTGGTGATGACACATCCAAGCATAGTTCATCTTAGTCCCTGGAAGTATTCCCTGATAATAAACTTGCAGGAGTGAAATTAAGCATGGAGTTATCGAAAACAGGTTTGGCCTTTGAAGAGGAGGCTGAAGAGATAATGGGTGGAACCTTAAAAAAAGAAGTGAGGCAGTGGGTAACAGGTAAGCAAGCTGTGTTTGCAGAACAGCTGACAGCAAAATTTCATGTACAATCAAACAGTGCTATTGGAGTTCAAATTGAGGGGATTATCATCTGCTGTCTAAACTCAAAGTCTTTTTAAAAGGCAACAATTGTGAGAGATCCTAAAAACAGTACTATTCTCTGTAGGATGAAGAAACTAAAGTGATAAAGTGAGTTAATAATTTGGAAATATTACTACTAGTATTACTACTGCTGTGTGTCAGAATGGTTTTCAGACACAGATAATGCAAATAATCCTTTACATTAGCCTGCAGTGTTTCATACAAAATCACAGATCTGCACAGTTGAGTAAACAACAAATTAACTGAGGGATAGTGGGTACCAACATTCCTAGATTATACCAGGGCCAACAGCCTGAGGCACATGCTAAGACTACCTATGTGTAGTGACAAAACACTTCCACAAGTGAAGCATTCTCCTCGTGAAAGGGAGAACTGCTAATTAATGCCTACATCCAGATAAACTGCAGAGGAAGAATCTGACATGTGCAAACAGCCACTTTTGCTTATTTAAGCCGATGAATCACGTGATTAATTGCCACACTTTGCATTGTTGAGATAAGGTGTAAAGGTACAACAAGGAAGAACCTACCAGGACTTTCCACCCGCTTGTAGTGGTAGGGATTGATGCAAACCTCCTTCTGTTTTGAACCAAAGGGGAACTCGCAGCATTCCAGAGGTTTCAGTTCGTGGTGGCTCTGCAGGTCCGGCCAGCGCCACACTCTGCAGTAAATGACGTGTGGGAGCCCTTTCCGGTGCGACACCTGGAGCCGGCCATCCAAAGAACGAGGAATTGTGACACAGTTGCTGGGCTGACCAGGACAGCTAAGTGCTTTTTCCAGCTCCTCCATAGCACCTTTTTTCTTCTTCAGTTTTTTCACTAATGCGTCAACAGCTTTCTCTGCCCATTTCTCTTCTTCATCCCCTTGCTTCCACCCCAACAGCCTCTTCACTGCTGGGCTGGTGAAGGAGAATAAACTTGTTACATTCATGGTGACCCCGCTGTTGTGATACCACAGAACCAAGCAGGAACGACTGCCCTGTTCTTCCACCACCACCAGAGTACAGCAGATTATGTCAGCAGTCAAAAACAGCCTGGATCAAACAGTTCTGGTCCTTTCTCCTTTTCAATCCTCCAGTCCCAGGAAGGCAGCGCTGACATCCCCCCTTGATGGTCACAACCTTCTCATTATTCTAAATCCTTCTGGTTGACAACCTAAAGCAGAGTATCAGAGAAAGAGAAAAAAAAAAAAGGATTTTACTTTTCAAGTTAACATATAGCAGTTAAAGATATCCCCCACCTCAACCTGGAAGAGTGGTGTGATCAAAAAACAACCAATAACAAAACAACAACAAAGTGCTGACAGCACTCAAGGCACATCTGATGAAAACTTAAGCAGCAGGACCTGCAGCTGAACCCAGTATATCCCTATATTAGAAACATAGTTCACATTAAATCTAACCTAAAACAGTTCCCCAATTTAAATTTTTCACTATAAAGTGTGAGGGGTGCTACACTCTGCCTGTCAGCTGTTGCAACCTTAACCAGCAAAAGATCCCAAGGAAGCAGTGCAGGATCACTAATGCTTTTTTTATTACTTAGTTTAGAGAGTGGCTGGAAGCAATATTCCTCAACAGCAATGTGCTGCCCAACTCTCTCCAAACTGCCATGCATGAAGTTCAAAAATCACTGCACTAGACCTGAGCGTAACTCAAACTGAAAACCCAGTTCAGTTTCACCTCTGACTTACTTTGAGGAACAAAGCAAAAAAGAAAAGAAGAAAGTGAAACTAGAAAGATCTTAGCTCTCATTCACTCACAAGAGAAAGAAAACCACATCTGCCCACCCCACCCAAGCGCCCTCAGAGCTCCTAAGCAGCCTGTGAGGGAAGGCTACCATGAACTTCACCAATTACACACTGACCCTTCCTGCTGCAATGTCTGCTTGATATACTCAAGGACACATGAAGGAGTGGAAAGGACAAGGAAGTCCAGATAAGAGGATTTTAGACAGCACAGTGGTCCTCAAGCTGGGAGACAAGGAATGGGACTGAAGTGATGGGTCAAGAGGGGAAGGAACATCACATTTGAAGGAGTCCCAGCTGTGAGTAGCAGGTTTTGTCCTTGTCCAAGCTGGAAGGAGGCAAAAGGCTCTGGCAAGGGAAACAGAAGAGATCTGGGACTGGCAGGGAGGGGAAAATGAGACAAAGAGCACCACACCACTGATTTTCAAATAGACAGACAAGACAGGAAACATATCCTGGAGTGGATACCAACAGGTTGCAGAGGAAGGGGGAAGGGGAAAAGGATATGAATGTTTTTGCTGCCATCAGAACAACATCAGAAACACCCAACCAACCAGCAATCCATACACACAGAGAATAGAAGGTGTCAGCACATCCACATCAGGCAGGATTTCACAGCTATACTAAGAGAAGATTGCAGACCTTAAAATTGCAAATGCTATGGCAAATTTACTCTCTTGACTGTCATACACTGCAATGGTTTCATAGTATACAATTATACTTGAAGAAATTTAAGCTGAAAACCATCCACTTTATTCAAATTAACTTGTCACTAAAACAGTTATCTAATTGCAGAGGTTCAGTTTTATTAGGCTGAATGCATAAACTACATTTATGTGAACAATGGTTATGGACTAAGACACAGGCCATGTCTACCTACACTTCAAACTGGTACATCCCATTTCTTTTATGCTGTATTTGAAATAATAATGTTAATGCAAGGGAAGATTTGCATGAGCCTGCAGCAAATTTAAGCATTTGTTTTGTTACGTGGGCATGTGCTATACTGTTAAATGAACTGAAACTCCATACTGTCACAGACTGTAGTCCAGGTATACTTTATCCTTACATGCACTGTAAAGTGCTCTATTAAAATGCTGTGCTAATTTAAGAACTAAATTACCAGAACCCCAGTGCATGTACTTTAAATATGTTTGTAACTGAGTTATTCTCAATTCATATATAGTCTGTATCTTAATCAATATTCTAAATATCTTTTCTCTGTACTTTTCAAGCAAAAGATACAAGTTCCACACATAAAAGTTACAAGTTCCAGTAGTATACCAAGTAAAGCTTTCTCCTTCACATATCTTAATCAATATTCTAAATATCTTTTCTCTGTACTTTTCAAGCAAAAGATACAAGTTCCACACATAAAAGTTACAAGTTCCAGTAGTATACCAAGTAAAGCTTTCTCCTTCACATCCATTTGAATTAAACAAAAAAAAGATTTAAAGGGCTTGAGTTGAAGCTCTAATAAAGGAGAAAGTACAAAGTCTACATTTTGACCCAAGCTTCATTCAACATCAATAATGTCTGCAAATGTGGTTCTACCTAGGCCTGACCCATTTTTCACCAAGCTACTTGCTGTGAAAAAGGAAAAGTCCTGTCTGTTAAGACTATACATTTATATCAGTGCCTGAAAATACAACCCTAACATGGGCTAGTACATGGGTTCTACATGTACAGACTAAGACGCTCAGATGCAGCCCCCAAGCAGTCAGACCAAAAGGAACAGATTCTCCAAAGTGTTTGGATGAAATCCTGCAGCACACACCCCCCACTCCCACAGTCATGCACTCCAAAAGAAGTTTCACCCTCACTATCAAAGCTATGGTGGCCTGTCTGTGACAACAGCCGCTGGCAGCAGGAGGAACAGCATTAGGCACAGCGCTTAGAGGTGAGCTTGGGAGTAACACAGCTCAGCAGGACCCAGCTGGCCACCAGCCTCCAGCCAGGGATTCCTGCTCAAGTCCTGCCTCCAAAACAAAGCCTAAGCACACCCCAAGCCCTGAAGAAGCAGCAAGATAAGGGAAGAGGGAGAAAACTCACAGGCTGCTGTACACTAGTTTCTCTAAGCTCCAAAACCAATATTAAGCTAAAAAAAAAACAAACAAAAAACAAACACACAGACAAAGAAAAACAACAAAACCAAACAAATAAAACCCAAACCACAATGTATGTGGAGATTTTAGTTTCCAAGAAGCAGAGAGCTCGTCCGCAGAGCTGAGCCCTTGCCAGTACATTCCATTTCCCTTTCTGCCACTCTTGGTTTCTGCCCTGCATCATTTCCTGTATTGCTTCTGCACAAAGTGGTCTTATCAGCTGGAAGTGCAAAATAAAGATTAAACCACGAGTCAGCAGATGACACAGTCTGCGTCTTTCTTCCCCAAATCCACGTGCCCTTCTGGGAAAGTGGGAGTTAGTATTTCCAACAGCTGAGTGACCACCAGCCCTTGAAGGGTCTGTTTATTCATGAGGTAGGGACGAAACAGAAACCTAGGCCAAACAACAGGGCACTCTCCAAAAAGCAGTGTGGCAACAGTTTAAAGGAAATTGAGTTGCTACCCACTTATCAGACACTCTCTACACATGCAAACCCATGCACTTTTTATTATGCATTCTGTCTGCTGATGGATGAGTTGGAATCAACAAATTTCTTTCAAATTCCAGTGTTGTTTTATTTGTCTTCCTTCACTGCTGTTGTCTTTTTTTGTCAGCTTTGGATAAAAACACAGACCTGTATGCTGCCTATGAAAAAAATAAGTGAGTATTATATTTTGATATATCTGTTTAGCCAGCCTTGTATTTGAACAAACATATTCAGGCAAAATGCCTAAGAGTGAAGTTCTATTTTTCTAGCCCTCAAAGAAGAGATAGCTACTCCTTCAGCAACATGAAGCAGACAGTAAAATATTCAACAAGACTACTTTCAAATTCCCACAGGAGATCCCATAGGAAACTGTCCCACTTTGCATAAATGACTGTTTTTGATGGGTGGAGAAAGGGTTTAGACAATTAGAGGATCCTCTCCCAGAGGGGTGGATGGGGGAGCAAAACAACTTCTAGCCCAAGTTTCAGGCAAACAAGAAGTGACTCTAACTCTCCTACTAATTTCATTATTTGTATTACAGGCTCAGTGATGCAGGCAAAAAGGATCCTATTAAATATTTTTAATATATGCTTAGCACAGTTAGACATAAAAATGAGCAGGAACCACAGTGAGGATAATTGTTAATAGAGAAAACTGTCTAGTCTATGACTACATTTTAAAAATTCAATTTATCTTAGTCAACGTACCTCTTCCCAGCATCCATTACTTAATAACACTATAAAGAAATAACAAGCAGAGAGATTTTAATTTGCCTCTTTAAAAATATTTACTCAATTACCTGCTCTGAGAGACATATTTTCAGCAATTCATGTATTCAGTACAATATTTAGCCTTCATTTTCTTAAAAAAACAAAACAAAACAAAACAAAAACCAGATTTTGGCATAGAAGCCAGGGAGCTGTCTCTTTATTCTGGCAGAAACATGTACAAGGCACAAAGTCTAAGCAGCTGCAATGGTGGAATGTGTAACAACATATTGTGCACTAACTTCATCTAGCTCCCAATTCTTGGAGCAAGCAGCAAAAAGATTTCTTTCTTCAAGTAATGTGCTTTGTGAAACAGAAAGTCCAGAGTCTTCTGCTGAATTACCCTCCTTTTAGTCAACAAATTGTTTCTTTGCACCTTCTTACGGCAGAAGATCAGATCTTGCTCAGCCTTGAAAAATGCACTAAACCTGGCAGAAACCTCAGTGAATTGCAATACATGTGCAAAAAGAAAAAGCACATTTCACATCACAGTGCTGTAGAACTCATTAGAGAGCCTGTACAGAACCTGACTTGGCTTTCCTTCTAGGTTTGCAAAATGACAAAGAGAAAAAGAAAAAAAAATTAACTATTTTATGTTCTCTTGGCATGGTAGAAAGAACTCAAAACCCACTGAAATAAGCAATCTTGTGCTCTCATACACAACGTATCGAGGAAAGAGGAACACACTGGTGTTGAAAATACCTCACCTAACAGAGTAGGCAGGGTTTTTCCTGACACTGCATTAGACTTCTTTCCTCACTTAGACCCAGCAAGGACCAGGAGGATGGGTACCTCCAACCTGTCCTGTGAAGTAACCTCTGTTACAGCCCAAAACACCCAGTCTGCAACAAAACTCCTCTTGGGCTATCCATTCCTCGTGCTATTTGGCTGAGGGATTGCCCTTCCAAGAAGGGCAATCCACTGCACAGCCCACAGGGAAAATCCTGTCAGACACCTACAAGCACCCTTTAGTTCAGCAGGCGGGGAAAGAGCAAAATGAAACTGCAGGGCAATGCAGGATTCACCAGTGGAGGGAAGGAGGGCAACAATGACCCAAAACCCAGGAACCCCACTGCTCTGTTAGTCCAGAGCATAAAGGGATAACCTTACACTATCAGTATCTGCCAGCTCCTTCCCAGTGCTCCCCACAGCTCAAACCAAGAACACAGTGTTCAGCCAGTTTTCTGCAGTGAACCACAGCTTTTCTCCCGCCCGCCTCCCCACCCAGCTTCTGGCACACAAGGCACTGCTCCTTGCCCTTGAAGCCTCAACTATCACGACTGCAAGAGTAAAACAATAGAAAATTCTTACAGGTTTTCTGGATTTTAAGGTACCAGATTGGAAAGATTTATGGTAACTCCACTGTTGCTTGTACAGAAAAAAGACCTGCTTTCCATACACATTAGAAATCACATCTTGTGTTACAATCCAACTAAAATGGCACGAAAGTCTTTCTAAGCTAGTATATCATTTTGAGAAGAACAGGGCAAAAGTTCTTTCCCAGTTTTAACAGAGATGCATCAACAATTAGATTTGTCCTTGTCCTAGTTAAGAACATTTCTTCCCAATACCTTTGCTGGTTTTGACCTACTGAAAACTGTACTGCTGAAAACAAATTTAAACACCACATCCTTCATGAGTTTTATCTCCACCTTCATTAAAGCACAGCTCCATCATGGTTACAAGAAACACTAACATTATACAGCCTCTCAAGTGATCACCAGATCCTCAAATCCTGCCTTTGTCACCGGAGATGAAAAACTTACACTAAATTTTACTCACTCCTGCCTTCACACTAAGTCACAAAACACCAGCTCTTCCTTTACTGCCTGCAGGTCTCCTCGCCATGCTTATTTTATGTAAATTTTATATTGCCAAGGCTACAGGAAAAAACTAAAACCAAGTCTGCCAAGATACTTGGTCGGAAAGCTGGGTAAGCCTGGCACACAGCAGGCCTAGTACAAGTAGGAGAGATCAAAATGTCCACCCAGGTGTGCACAAATCCCTTCTGGTGCTGGCGAGCAGTCAGACTGAATCGGATGTGCTTTCAAAGATTATCTCTAAAACCGCAGCCGAGTACTTTAACCAAGGTCAGGAAGGAACTGTAACTTGATGATTCAGTCAAAACTCTGGCACAGATGGGATTGCAAAATATGAACTTCACTAAAATAACCTATAAGATGAATACAAGGCTGTGAATCACACAACTTGCCAGAATAGTGTTCATAAGGTATTTTTTCCCCTAAATGCAACAAAGGAAGAGACTCTTCATTCTTCACTCTTCACTCTCTCCAAGCTAAAGGCCTCTCAAAGAAATATGACAAGATGTTCAAAAGAAAAACATATCCAAAGAAACAGCTGTCAAGGGACAGAATTAATTACCAGCCATCACAGTGGGTATTTCATTGTGCATCTTTGGGGTAAGTTAATCCATTTCACTTGTGCTGTGGAGTACTTAAACTCCATGCATTGTCCTACTAGGAACTAAGAGCACTTGGAGTACAGAAGCAGCCAAGGATCTCAGTCAGTATTGTTCAATGACACAGACCAAGTCCTGAAAAATGCAGAAGAACCTCTAATACCAGTGTGGAGCACTGGCTATGGCTTTGTGAACATCCACAAAGATGCCAGGACTAGCCTAGCTATTAAAGCAAGTCAGAAGTCCTTGTCTAAAAGGTGAAAAAGCTGGGGAAAACAGATTTTTTTTTTTCCCTTTCATCATAGAACTCCCGTGTAACTCCCTTTTTCCACAAAGACCATTCCCTTTCCTGACTTTTTGAACTGTCTTTAGAAAACAGGTGTTGTTTACAACAATAACAAACACACATCTGTGTGGGTGTGTTAATACACACAAAGGCAGGATAACTGAAACCTCTTCCTATATTTAGATCTGTCTGGTCAGCTCTAATTGCATAATTTAATCAAAACCCTCTCCAACGGAAACACATCCATATTCATCACAGGCATCAAAGGAAACATCTTTACAAACTATATCCTTTTACAAACCAACACATGGTCCCACATCACTTGTCCAATTGTTGAATTCCTCCTTTGGGAAGGGTATGGAATTTTTTTTCTTTTTATCAGCCGAAAAAAGCATTTCCCTCCAATTCATCAGCACAGGGAGGGAGGAACTTCCTTCACAGGTGAGATGGGGAAAATTTACTGACATGTCACTTTCAGGGATTTTTTTAGGCAGTTAAAACATACATCTGCAGCATAAAGGAAAACCTCTAAAACAGAAAAGGAAGAAAAATGCCCATCACCACTCAGGCATCAAAATTTTTGAGTGAAACTCATAAAATGCAAGATGTGTTTTGTCTTCAGAGAACAAGAGTCTAGCACAGCCTGCATGAATTTAAAAAGGGGTTTGTCAGCCCCAGCCAAAGCAGTACTCCAATGGGGTACTTTTTAAGGAGGGGAACCCCATCAAATGCGCTCCAGTTATGCTCAGCTGAGGCAAGTCACTGCTCCTCCAAATGATTCATTTCACCAAGAGCATGCACCAATACAGTTACATCAGCTGCATTAAACCACTTCTAAAGACTGTGACCCAGACTTCATTTATCAGAGATTAAGTAAAGATGTTAAATTACAGCTCAAGAGCCTCAGCTTTAAAGCAGAATCCTTCACCAAAGCAAGAGATGACAAAAACTAAGAAGAAAAATTACTTACTCACTAATAAGAGTTATTGGGTCAAGCCTCAGCAAAGCAGAACAAACTGATGAGAATTAAACCAAAAAAGTAATGCTGTTAAATGAAATAAATCTTTCCACAAATTAGTCCCCCACCCACCATTTAGACACCTGAAATAAGAATAATCAGTTTGCCAGTGCTGAAGACACTTCAGTGCATTTCATGAGATGCATGCTTTACTCTTTTTAAAGGATTCCTCCAGCTTTCCTGGGTTTTGCCTTATCTGTAAAAGCTAAAGAGCTATTTTTTCACTTTCAAACAAATTTTGAAATGCTATACCTTCTTCGCATCTTTAAAATGTCTATGTTGAATTTCATCGAGTGTCCTGCAATTCACAACTACCATTCTGGACAGAGAAAGTGTTTAAAGATGACACAGCTTTCCAAGCCAAGTTTATACAACTCAGACACAAACACCAATATTTGCCAGACTTCCACCATCCAATGAAACATTATTTAATTACAGCGTGCCATGAGTGGCCTTCTGAAAACCGGGACTGGACTTCAGGTGGCATGAAGCTCAATGTGCTTCAGGTCCTCAGGACAGGGAGCAGCAGCTGCATGACATCACAGCATATACTCCCTGGCAGTTCCTTGGTATGTATCAAACCACCCTAAGTCACAGACCCTTTATAAATGGTCACAGTGTTTACAGATGGCCCTTCAGCTTCCACACAGGACAATTAAACTCTTCAAACATTACAATGTACAGGCAAGGACAAATTTTTAGGGATCCTCCTGAGATCAAATCGAGGGCACTCTGGGTTAACATTTAAAATGCACCTGCAAACACATATATAAGATGGATCATGGTCTTTACCAGCAGGTGAGGTACAATTCTGACCGTGCCTACACTAAAAACAGACCCAGAAGTCACAGACACACCTTTCCCCTTCCAAAAGGGCAAAACAAGGTTGCAGCCATACACGAGGAGTCAGAGAGATGCAAAAAACTGTGGGATGAGGCAAAAGCAGCTGTCACAGCCCTGTGCCAGAACATCTGCAGAATCTCACATCAAACTGTTTTCTCATATTCCTGAGATCAAGGCTTTGGAGCATTCTGTACAAAGGCTTCAACCCACAGATAGGAACTGATAGTTAATACAGCAGTTGGGAACAGCATAGCTTGAAAGGAAGTGAGAGATATCCTCCTACACTGCTTACTGGGAATACAGAGGTTTTACAACAGGAGAAGAGGGCTGTAATCTGTCTGATCCACTCGTTATCTGTAAGCTTTTCATGATTTTTGGAAGAGGAACCAAGTCACATAAAGAATTACTCAGTACCCTTTCCTTATCTGAGAGCTTTTCTTATTAACAGAGCCTGTATGACTCTGCATATGGCAATAAGGCAGCCTATTAATCACTCCAACATAATTTTTTGAGAGCTGTTTGAAGTTTTAAAATTCAAATTTTGCAAAGTTGCAAGTCTCTTACAGCCAAGACACCAAAATACAGCATTTTCCAAACAGCCCATGCTCTGCAAGGTCAGCAGCAGGCTAGCTTAAAACAACCATAAAGCTTCCAAATTTTCTACTGCTGCTGCTGCCTGCTACTGAACAGTCATAGCTGGCCTGGTACTGAGGATAAACAGAACTCCAAGCTCCAAAGTCACAAAGTGAAGCTGCAAGGGTGAACTTGCAGCACTTGTAGCTTTCCAAGACTACTTACTTCTAGGCCACAAGCTAGTGCACAGAAAAAACACAAAAAGATTTCAGACTCTCTGTCTTTTAGCTGTTAAACAAGATGATTTCAATTCTGGGGCTGACAGCAGCACTCCCTAGCCCTGAAGATAGGAAACCTTTAGGCTCAAACAACCCTGGACTGCTGGTTGAGAGCCCTCACGTCCCAAGTCAGTGAAAGCAAGAAGGTAGGCAAAGGTGTGATAGAAAAAATCAGGAGTATGAGACTTGACCAAAGCAGCCTGCCATGAGCACTCCCAGTTCACAAACCACAGCAGATGTGTCGGGCCTGACCATGAGCAAGAGTCATTCCTGATAAACTGGTGGGGAGAAGGGCAAAGGGAACAGTTATCCAGTCAACTGCAGTAAATAGCCCTGGAGCATTTATGCCAGTTATGGTGATGCTTTCTGCAAAGAAGCCTCTAGCCAAGCCAGAGATAAAAATGAAGAAGATGTTACAGTCAGATTCCCATGTTCTGGAGAGTTCCTCAGCACAGCAGAAGGCTACAAGGGAATTCAGTGAGTACCTTCCTTCAGCACTAGGAAAAGCAGTAGCTTCTGCTACTATGGAAATACCTACAGTTTGCATTTTAAATCTGTAGATAGTCTAATTCCTTAAAGCTAAGAAATATACTACAACGATGGAAGTAACAAGAAAGAGTAAGGGTTTTCAAATACATTTACCATATAAAACCAAAACAAATGCCTTCTACATTTCTTTTGAGGAAAGTGGATCGAAAGCCAAAACATGAAAGTGATTTATGCAGTGTTGCAGAACCCAGGAAAACTACAAACAGTGCATTGGCTCACAGCACAGATCAGCTTCAGGTGTCCTAACTATCTCCACTGGCAGCGATTTCTGGTCACACCAATCTACTTTTACAGAAAGGTTTTTAGTGGATTAAGTATTTACCTCTTCTCTGATTTCTTGATAATGCTGCTAACTGTAACCAGTCTGCCAATTGTTTAAAGTTCTTTCATCCTCTAAAGAGGAAAATAAAGTTTCTACTACCAAAAAGTTAAACTTGGATATTGTTCTCCTGCTGAGGAAAACCACTCGTCCTGTCTCACACAGGACAAGCACTAGATGTGTTCTGCTCATCTGCTTGCATTAAATTAGAGAAACATCTCTAAGACAGCTTGCAGTTTATACCAGCAAAACAACACTTGACCAGAAAAGCTTGTTTAAGTGTTGCTCTCCATCCGTCCTCCCTCACCCCCAATAAAAGACGCTGCACCATTAATCACTGTCGTTTTGCTGCCAATAGAGCTACACTGGGGCTTTGTGGCTGACGTAACTGTTGGCAGTCTGAGTCCCTGCTAATCACCAACATAAGTATCTGGGAAAAAAACCCTGTAAATTAGACCTTTCCTTGGCAAGCGTATTAAGGAAGTCTTCATCTGGGAGTGCTACAGCACTCGCCTGTGACTGGCTACCTCCAGCAGCTGCCTCGGGCCAGCAAGTTCACAGGTCCACAAGCCAGTGAGCAGCCCCAAGGGCTCACTCCCACCCAGAGAGAAAAGGTTTCGCTTTACTCCCTCATCCCAACCTCGGTACTGCAACATAAATTCCCTCTACCTGTCAGTCAGTTCGCTTCCTAACCTGGCAAAACCAACATAAACCAAAAAACACGTTCTGCGGGGTCAGCTCAGAGCACCAAAGTCACCCAGCCGGCCTATGCGAAGAAATCCATGGCTAGGGCTGAGAGAAACCCAACTCTTACAAGCTCTTTCCATCTCAAGGAGCTGCCACCCTCAAGTTTTAAGTGATATCCAGGTCAAAGATTAGCTTACATTCAGACACGAGTACTTCAGCTGATTTGCAAAACCTGCTCTCATCCCCAGAGCAAGGCATCCTGCCTTGGCTGTTTCTGAATAACCAAACACTCCAACAAGCAATTCAACCCCCCTCAAATGCCACTGCCTTCTGCTCTAGTAACTAGACAGAAAACTTGGGGGAAAAAAAGAGTGATTTCATATCCATCTATCCAAAAATACCACACAATGCAGAGTTTTAAGCTGAGAGCATTTATAAAATATTTTCCATGGAATATAATTTCCATGAAATATAATACAACACATTACAGAAACAATAATTACTTTATCCTCAGTTTTTAAGCTTAGGATAAAGTCTTTAAAGACAAGGGTTTTTCCTTTGGCTACTACATCCAAGAGAAAGCACTTAACACTGACACTAGCTAGCATGGATAATAAAGGGCCTGTTATTAAATATGCCAGACTGTAAAGCCAGCAGCGGGCAAAAATGCAAAAGAGGAACCTGCAATAGTCAAGATGGCAACCTATATGTAAGCCAGGTTTTCCCAAGACATTCAGCAAGGTCAAAATTCACATTTTTCAAATTAGTATAGTTCATCACTGCCTTCACCAGGCAATTAGCAGAACTAAGATGATGACATAACTAAGGCCTGTTCTTTCTTTCTATCTATCTATCTATCTATCTATCTATCTATCTATCTATCTATCTATCTATCTCTTTCTCCCTCTCTCTCTCTCTCTCTCTCTGTCCTTAGCGATGAAAAGATGTATCTGACAAGAGCAAAGACTAAGAGACTCTGTGAAGGGAGTTGAAATTCTGGTCTTGAATGTTGGGAGACTCATGGTAAGACCTCAGTAAAGCCGCTCAAGTTGTGTCTCTGTCACTCATCTCCCTCTTCCCTCCCTGTACAGGGAAGCACAAGCTTTATATGTGTTTGGGATTCCTGAAATACTACACATTTGAAATTAAATCAGCATCATGGCATTATGCGTGTAACAATCCCTGAAGCCATCATGTACATGTTGACAGGTCTTTGAGGTTCAAATAAAATTCAAATCTACTTTATTGACTGCTGGGACAAAACAAGAGCCGTTGTCACACAACTGGTAAAACAGAAGTCATCTGAACATGGTCCTGGGCAACCTGTGTGGCCATGATTGAGCAGGGGGCTGGACCAGATGATCTCCAGGGGTCCCTTCCCAATTCAACCATACTGTGATTTTGTGAAGTTCTCAAAACAACCACCTGCCAATTAATTTGGTCACACATCAGAAAAGCAACTGGTTCAAGAAAACTGGGTAGAACTTTGCTTGCCTCGGCACAGGAACAAAATCATATCAAGTGCTACTACACTGAGGTAGGGACTGAGCTCTGTTTGCTGTGCATAGGCAGAGGCACAAGAAAGCTGCTTTCTCCCTGATTTTGACCACTTCAGAGAATCCAGAAGCCTTTTGAGTTGCCTCACTCTTCCTCTCTTCATGCTCTACCCCTGAAGTGTGGCTTCATGTATGGCTCTGTTCCATTAAAACACACGTCCTCATCACTGTCACCTTGCTTTGCATACAACCCTGGTTAAGAAGCCCAGGTTTCCACCCCATTTTTCACTGCTTGTGAGCTACTGGAAGATTCTGATCTACAGAGGTTCCCATCCCACGCTCATCACTATAGCTCCAGATACCTTAAGCAATCATGACTAAGCCCTGTCATGTTCACATCCCGTTTGTCTCACAGCCTATCTGCAAAAGCAGGATGGACTATTTCATTACACATGGAATTAAGTCAACAGAAAAAAAAAATCATCTTGTAGTTTGCAGTTTTACCAACCTGAATATTGCAGTTTTACCAACCTGAATAAAGCGCCTCCGAGGTTAATACAAATCCAAACCCACCTTCCCCAAAGTATATTTTAGCCCAGAAACCATAACAGTGATAAAAATATGTCAAATTTCACACCAGAGCATTTAGGTATCAAGAGAAAGACCCTTCATCAAAAGGACTGTGTTTTATTGATGAGCCAGCTTTAGTAACTTCTCAGGACCTGGGAGCAGTACCTATACTCCTAAGCAGGTGCTGGTGTGTGGCCTAACTTGAAAGCAAATTTCCTGCTTCATGTAAGACAGCTTGGAAACCCTTGGAAAAAAGACAACTGGCCAACAGTGAGCAGCGGTGTTCTGCCAACTATTCTGTCCTACCAAAACACTAGCAGAGCTTGTTTTACAACATCTTGGGAGGGCTAGAAAGGAAAGGACAAGGAGTTAAAAAACAACAGGGAACAAAAACCCCAATGTATATATTTTTTGCTATTTTTCAGCTGTCTAAATTACAAGGACACTCCCGAGAATTAAACCATCAGCTGAAAGAGCAAGAGATGTCAGTTCCACACCACCTTCCACCCTCTCTCTTACACACACTACCATGTTTATCTTGACAAAATTTTGGGACCCTTCTCTCCCCTGTCACAGAAAACATCTCCAGTTACAAGCTACAATTTTTTTCCCTCAACAGATGAGTTCAATCGAAGTCCTTACTAGTAAGATGCAGGTAAGACAACAAGGGCATTTGATTAATTCCTCCCACGTCAATATTCACATGAAACCCAGCAGATACAAAGGTGAAATACACTGGCAGAATGAAGTCAAATATGCAGCTCATTAACAGCATCTGACCAAACAGCAGATGTTTCCTCCTTCTATCACCCTTAGAAATATATTTAAGTGGAAACCACAATTTGTTGCAACACGATTCTCCAGTTATTTACTTCATCTTTAACCAAAACTGATTTTAAGCTTTTAAGCATTTAAACGGCATTTAAGTATTTATATATAAATAGTTATTACATACACAGACCTTGATAAATTATATTATAGACTCTTCTCAACTACATCTAGGTGCAGCCTACCTTTATCTGATCCAAATAATTTAACTTTCAACAGCAGTGACTATTATTTAGGGTATTAATATGTGCACACACACATATAGCATACCTATCCACCCTGAAGGATCCTATATACACACCACTGTAAGAATAAAGTATCTTTAAGAGTCTCATGCCCTGGTTTCAACATGCTACAGTACCAGACAGAATGCTAATTCTATTTCCAATGCCTTAAAATGCTTTAAATCAGAAGTCTGAAATGATTTACAAGAAAAATATCTCAGTAATTCAATCTTTCATGTAAACACAGAAGAATGAGATACCAGCTCACAGTTGAGCAAAGTGAGAAATAAAAGCAAGTAAAGGAATCATCAGCTATGGTCACTGCATGCACCAATCAACCTGAACAAACAAGGTTCCCTGAACTCAGGGAAAACTTTTCAACCTGCTACAGGAGTGTCAAGTCTGTGCACATATGCTTTTTTTGCTTTCATCTACTCAGACATGTCCTTACACAAGTACATCAGCCTTGCCACCTCTGCAGACGAACCTCCGTAATGCTGTAAACCCTGAACTCCAAGTTCTACTCACAGATGAAATCTGTATTGAGAGGACATATTTTCAGCTCCCCCTCAAACAATAATTCCAAGTACTGAAAGAAGGCCCATCAGGCAAAACTGGAGGGCAGATGTGTTTCTTACACCCATGCTGGGGAAAGACACAAGGAGACAGTGAAAACTCTCATGATTCTGTCTATAATCACTTCAGCACTGTAAAAACTTTTAATGGGTATCTTATTTTCAAGTTACCCAATATTGGATTGATAGTCCATAGATCACTTTGATGTGGATTGGCATTTTAGTAGTTTTAATGACAAAAACATGCAAGTGATACACTTCTGAATACCATCAAGTGCAATAATTCAGACTGTCTACACTGACTTAGACAGTCTCATCTGCTGCCATGTTGGGAAGAGTGTTCCCTTTATGAGTACAGAAATATGAAATAATGCTTCAGAAATCACTGGTGAACCACATTAATGATTTGCTTACGTGCCAAGTCAACATAATAGTTGGGTTTGGATGATACTGCTTTGAACGGTGCCTAAATATAATGACTTATATTAAGGCATGTTTAAAAATAATTTGTTTTCCTCCTTGTACTCTAGACTTCGCCTGTGCATGCTGGAGAAAGGGTGGGGGAAGAACCAAATGGGAGAGATTGGTGACATCTGTTTTAATATCACTGGGTGGATAACACATATTGGAATAAAAGTGACATAGTCCAGAACAATCACAGATCTATGTCAGAACAACCGAATTGTGCAAGTGTCCAGAATAGCTCTACTGCTCAGGTTCCTCTACACTGGCAAGTCTAGAAAGGGGAAGAAAAAAGCTTCAGCTCCTGATGTTAACTCAGCTTCTACACAGTCTCCCAAGACAGCAGTCACCAAAAGAATACAACTGAGCAAAGCAATCCGTGCTTGCGGAAAACCCTTTGGAATCTAACGATGGCTCAGCCCAGCTGCTGTGTGGCACTATGGTCACAGCCCTGAAACCCTTCCACCAGAGCAATCCCACGGCCGCAGCTCCTGACACATCCTTCCTCCTTTCCCAAAATTAAAAAGTAATAGAAATGGACCCATCTCCACAGCTCAGCAGAGTTCAGCGTTTCGTGTGGAATACTTGACCTCACACAGTCTAATTAGGAGTAGTGTGCTTGCCCTTTGTTCCTATTAAACTAGGAGGAACTTCCAGTGCCAACACTCGCAGGCATCAAATGGATACAGGGAGACATCCTGTATGATCTGGAATCATTCTAGAAAATGTTTTCATTCCTTGAAATCAGCCCATTTTATTAAATGGACTGCCTTCTCTATCCCGTTAAAGAACAAAGGCGTCCTCCCCTCAAATACACAGCAACCCGAAGAGCTTCTGTAATGCAAATTACCATTTGTCTGAGGAGGAGGATAGGGATCTTTGTGGCAGCCATTAGCCAGCCAAGGATGTCCTCACCCCTGAATCCACTCTCTGTAAAGCCCTCTACAAAAGGCCAAATCAAACATTCTCTCTGGTTATTTCAAATCTTGAAGAATAGCGACATTCTAATGGAAATAGTTATACCCCAGACTGCAGGGATACAACACTAAAACTTAAAAAAATATCAATATAAAATAACTTCCTTCCCATCCCAAGTAAAACCCTCCATTCTAATTTAAAAAATCTCAATGCTGTTCTACAGCTTGAGCAAAATAGCTTGAGAATTGCAAGATGCCGGTGTAGATGAGCCTGTAAGTCACCAGCATTTTAAACCTCACTTGCCAGCTTGGGGGTCTATACTTTAAACTCTGTACATTTCAAAGGAAAGCTTCTAGGAAATGCATATCATCTTTTAATTATTAAGACTGGTATGCATTCAATTTTCTGCTATACACAGAAGAAAGGCCAGTGGAAAAACATTAGTCTGCTGTTACTACAGGGAAATACAGTGAAGTTTTTATGGGCAGAATAGACCTTTCCCCCCTCTGAAAGCAAAACTGGGTGAGTTCGTCATGAAAACCTAAACCAGAAATTAAAAAAATAACCAGAAACAAAACCAACAAACTTCCCACACATCAGTAGGATCACTTCATTAACCATAAAGCAATTTGTGCAATCTTTCATTTTCACAGATTTTATGGCTCTCTCTCCAGTTCAGTAGTTTCTTCATCTTCACTGACACAGCAAAAGACAGGTCCACATCCACATTTTAAAAGCCACTGCGCTCCAAAGTGAGCCTTAATTCTTTTATCTGCCTCGAAAAAAGCACCTTAGCTAAAGCACATGCTGTTGGGGTGCAACTGAACCTGGAGACTAATAAATCTTTTACCACTAGTGACCATTTATTTTCTCTGCTTCACTTGCATGCCTCAATTTTTTTTTTTTAAACTTACATTTATGACCAAAAATAACGTATTTTTCTTTCTTGGCTGCGCAAACCTCAGGAGATTAAAAATTCACACCAATTCAGGTATGAGGAGTTGGTTTACACACTAACAAATGCAAAACTCTCAAATCCCCAAGCAGCACACTGACTAGAAAAAGAAGAAAAAAAAGTCATTTTTGCAGGGTTTTTCCCAAAACACATCACAGTGATTTTTCCAGCAGAAACAGCAAGAACTAAGATGCTGAGTATTTAGCAAACATTTTACTACCTGTGGCATGCTATTTTCTAGGGCTGTTAGAGGAAAACACGAATCTGAAGCCACAGTTGTCTTCACTAAGAAAAGCAGAGTGACCTATGCCAACTCATATTCACCCTTAAGAGTCTCTGTTCTAGAATAAGTTTGGTCATATAGTCCAAGCAATGACTAAAATGCTCTGTCTTATACAAGAACTTAGATCTGCAGGAACATTTCAACAGGCAGTTACAAACTTCAATAGGCTAGAAATACTAGGGGGAAAAAAGCCAAACAATTGGATTGTTTGCCTGTTTGTTCCTTTGATATCGGATAGCACAGTCTGCAGGTAAAGTCTAGTTGATCCTTGAGAAAGCATGTATAAATTTCAGAGATTCACTCACAGCCACTTGCCCACACACACATCCCAAAGCTGCACATGCCTTCATCTATTTCAGCTCCTAATGACTGCAAGGAAGAGGTTGAGAGTCAACCTAAATTGGTTCAGCTTTTACTCTTCACAGAGCTAAAAGCTTTAATTTCAACTTATCTTTGCATAACTTAAATAATAAACACGGTGCTCTCTTTATTTGATTCTTAAACCAGCCGTATCTGAAGCACAATGGGATATGTCACAGACACTTGCTTTGCTGCCCTCATAATATGGTTTAATTATGATGACTGAACTAACAGGCTCACATCATAGACTTTTACAGGTTGACCCTGTGTCATCCTGATGTATCATTTTGCACCAGTTCAGTGCTGTAAATCAATTTAAGATCTCCAGCAGGTTGAAAAGGCTGGTAATGATGCTTTCTCTGCAGTCTCTGGGGACTCCACATTATACACAACTTACATTATTTATAAAGCTGAGATGATGCCTCCATTAGGCCTGTAAGACTACTCAAATGAGCTTTTATTTTACACATATGGCTTGGGCTCCACAGAGCAGAACACTGATAATATGTAATATCCAGTGCATTCATGCTCTAATTTTAAAAAAAAAACCAAACAGTCATAACCCATTCATTTTTAAAATTTAAACCTTTATAGCAAGCAAGAGACTCATAGTTCAATCTGAATACTTTCCCAGTACTCAGAAACACAAGTAGCACTTTTATTAACCTTTGTATTGCTTTTCTTCACATTCAAATCTTTACTTTGTGTTCAAACTACAGAGGAAAAGCAAACACCAGACTCATCAGCTTTCAAATATTTGATTTGATAGTTAATATTTATGCCAAAACAGAAAGATCTCCATCTGTTTACTCAGTCACTTCTCTCAAATGTATCGGATCATCACATATTCAAGGGTACACAAAAAAGCAAGTTGAACAGAACAGAGAAGGAAAAAAATGTATTTGGTTACGTACCCAATGCTAATGGGGTCAAAACAGATGCAAGGACAAATCCCTACCCTTAGGGTAACTTGATCATGTGTTGAACTGATCCTTTCTGGTAGCTGTGGAAGGCTTCTGGATCGCCCAAATCAAGGGAAATTTCTCTCAAGCACCTTCTACAGTCTGAAGTAAATTGCAAGGCTTCATCCCTAAGACCACAGCAAGAACTTCAGAAAGGGCCAGATCTCTCTCATTTTCATACTGATGCTCTTCCAGTCACAGTAGAGAAGCAAGCACTCAAAACCTCCCCTAAATTTCAATGAGAACCTTGAAAAAGCTTCATAGCACGGCTCTCTGGTTCAAGGGGGAAATGAAGTATTAATCAGCTGCAACTAAAACTCATGTCCCATAATTCAACCAAGCCATTACTCGCAAGTAAAATAAAAAAATAAGCCAAATTTAGGTTCCCTCACATGATTTGCTCCTATTGTTTGACAGGACAAGGTACATGCAGTCAGCCACGTGAAGAATTACAGACACACACCTGCAAAGAAAAGTGTTCTCTGTGGGCTGGGTAAGCTACAGTTTTTATTCTTACGCCTGAGTGCTGCTTAAAAACACAAGTAACTATTGGAAGAAGAAATATTACGGAAGTTTTATTTTTCTGACTTACCCTCTGTGTGCAAAAGAGATACAAAGTATCAGCTATGACATCTCTTTCCTAAGAAGCATGTTAGTTTTAAGGTGTAGTATCTTTGAAAACTGACATCCATTAAACACTAACATTTTTCAGGCAATGATCTTTTCCATTTGCCTGTATCTGAAATAGACATCTACTCTTACTCCTCCCCATCTGGCTCTAACAGTACTGTTTTCATTAAACTCTGTTCATAACACTTCCCCAAATAAAACTGTTACCTTTTAGACAGGCAGTGAGCATCTTTTTATCCTAAAATACATCAAAATAACGATTAATTCTCAGAATATGCTGTTATTATCCAGATCCTGTAAAAGCAAACTGTAAGGTCAGATCACGTACCTTCTTCAGATTGACCTACTAACAAAAGAGCAATCACAGCAACCCTGCCTCGGTCAGAACTCCCTCTGACTTCAGTTTATATTAAAAAAAAAAAAAAAAGTCAGTATTTGGCCCAGATCCTTTTGAACGCATGACTGAATATTTCCACGCCAGTAAATTTTAATAAGCTTTAAAGATCTATATTCAGGATAAGATTATTTGGCTGTACGAGTATATGAAGCAACTATACTGAGGAGGGGGAAAATCTCAAGCATCCAAACCCTCTAACAGGGAAAAGGAAAAAAAAAAGTGAACTTTCCTTGACCTCTAAGCACAGATTTGTCATTAAAGAAGAAAGGGGAGGGGGGGGCGTATATTGAACTAAGAGAGGAAGGGGCTGCAGAAAGAAAGAAAAGAAAGAAAAGGGGGGAAAAGAAGAAAGAAGATAAATTAGACAGAGAGGGACGCGGCTGGGCCGAGGCGGGAGGCGAAGGGCTGTTCCCGCACACACAAAGGCAGCCCCTGCCCCGGCCGGCCGGGGCTCCGCCGCGTCCCCGCGGGCCACGATGGGGCCGGGGCCGGGGAGGAGGCGCAGGACGGCGGCTTCCCAGCAGGGAAGAGCTTTGCCGCCCGCCGGGCCCGGCGCGGCACCTACCCACCAACTTGGAGCCGGGAGCGGTCCCCGCCGGGCCGCCGCAGGGACGCCATCATGCCGGGAAGGAGAGCGGGAGCGCAGCGCTGCCCAGAGCCGCTCCCGCCGCGCCGCCCGGCCCCGCGGCCGGGGACCACCGCGGCAGCGCCGGGCAAGGACCGAGCAGGAGGAGGAGGAGGAGAAGGAGGAGGATGCGCGGGCACAGCCGCCCGGGCCCGGGGGCAGCGAGCGGGGAGAGGCGCGGGGAGACGCGAAGTTGTTACCGGCTGGCGGGCGGTGACGGACGGCCGGCGGGCAGCTCCTCCGCGCCGGGATCGGGATCGGGATGGATGTGGCCCGGCTGGCGTCAGGCGGCCGGAGCCGCCCCGCGCCGCTCACCGGCACACACACGCACACACACACACTCGCACACACACACTCACACACACACGCACCGGCCCGGCCAGGGATCCTCCCCAAATTCCCGCCCCCGCCGCCGCGCCGCCGGGTCCCGCTGGGAGCGCTGCGCCCGTCGCCGGAGAGCGGCCCCGGCCCGGCCCGGTACGGCCGCTGTGTGCCCTGACTCACAGCCCGAACCCCGCCCCGGGTGTGAGCCCCCTCCGACACCCTCACGGGGGCTTAAAAGGCGTTACTGCCCCGCCGGAGCGGCTGGGGAGTTCCGGCAGCGGGGCTGCGGGGACAGCGGCAGATGCTGTCAGACTTGGAGTTAAAGTCAATTCCTGATCGAACAGGACTATGTCCTGCCACTTGCCACAGGTGATTCAGCCTTGGCTTGGTCTAGTCTTAATACTGAAGTAATTGCTGTAATACCTGCCAATGACAGAGCACTCTCTGTCCCCAGGTGTTTTACACGTGGACATCCTCCTGCCCGTAGGTATTGCTGCACTTACTCCTCATTCATGCGAGTAAAGCCATTACAGTTCGTGAGGCTTCTTGGGCAGTCAAACCCACAGTAATGAATCCTCACGCCGCTGTCCCTCTGAAGTGAACTTGAACTCCATTTGGAGCTGCAAGTGCCAGCTCCGAAGTAGAACTGGCTGGAAGTTTGGAGCCCACATGTGGAACGGTGGAACGGTGAGATTCTCCTGCCTGCTGTGTTTACAGGGATCTTTACAGTAGTCAGTTAAGTGTTGCGCAAGCAAGATTGAACAGAAACTGATTCTCTAACAAATACTTTGGCTTTTACCCAGTCATCATTCCTGAAAGGAGCTATGAAGCAACAAGTGCAAGATGTTTCTATGTGGCAAAATATTCTGATGTGCCTATACTGGCATAATTATATCCCTATACTTAGGCCAGTAACGTTTCACATGTATAGGCAGTTCTGGGTATGTCTTTAATCTAATTTTAAAATCCAGCAACACTGAGGCCCAGAGAACTTAAGGCCCTGAGAGTTTTACCAGGTGAACAGTCGTCCTGCCCACCCAGGTGCATTGTGAGTCTGAAGACACAGAACTGGAATGGCTTGCCCAAGGTCACAGAAGGAGCATGATGGCAGCAGTAAAAAATACCCAGGTTTATGCTTGTGAGGGTGTCAGTTCTTCTTTTTAACTTCATAGTCCAAAATTCATCCATTTCTTTGCCACATAAATACCACATAAATGGCAAACAGGTGATTTGTACTATGTTGTTAGGTATTATGCTACAATAATAGTAGAGGAACTCCCACACAGGATGAGGCTGTAATATTGAAGGGGGAAGCCTGGAATAAAATTACTATTTTACTGCTTAAGTTTTGAATCTTAAGTGATTTAAGATGAGTGAACTTTGGTAATCAGCTTGCGCTGTATTCAACTACAGTTAGCAAGTAAACTTTTTATGTGCAATCACAGATGCAGTGCCGCACTGGGCTGCAGATACAACTGGTAAAGTCTATCTCCAGACAAACTGAAAGGTCTTTAAATTTTGTCAATGTAATGAAGACATTTACAAGCAAGGTACAGAAGAAACATGGAACTGATACTGGCTTTTGTACTGAGGTAGTGCTTAATCCGGGGCCAAGTGTCCTGGATGAAGAGTGGTTGATGCAGAAGTATCTGCCCCAAGAGCTTGGCAGCCTTGGTGATCCAGTCTCACACAGAGAAATACATGGAAAAGGCCTTATGTGTGCCTGAGCTCTGCTCTGCTCTGCTCTGCATGCTGACTTGGCAGACACAAGCTCCATCCACTGGATCCTTGTTGCTCGAGTATCAATTCATGATTCACACTAAACAGATATGACAAGGAGATAATTAGGGAAGCACTGCAGTTTGTCAGGTGTCTTGTTAAAACCATGGTTTTACTGCTTTTGTTGTTGTTAGAGTTGACTGGTTGGTTGGCTTTGGCATGAGATAATTAAATTATTTTCTACTTACGTTGAGGCTTGGGGAGGATCACATTAATATGCTCCTTTCCCTAAAAAGGGCTATAAAACAGCCTAGGAGAGTCTTTCACTGATGTTTAGTTACCAGAGTGGTTGTCCTGGACAGGGCTGGTTAGACCTGGCTTCAGACAGACCAGTGGTGTGAGAAGGCATGGGGACAAGCAGAAACAGCGTGCCCTGGTCAGATCTGCCTCGAGGCGTCCCTGGCTGGGCTGTTCTGGCACACAGTTGAGTCAAACTTCAAGTCTGCTCCCTGCTTTACGATGTCCAGTCGTAGTTGACTGTCCAAACCCATTACTCTGTGGGTGAGCAGTATCAGCAGTGTCCTATTGCACACTCACCACATCTAACTCCATTGGCTACTTTAATACCCTGAATCATTAACTTCTTCCTGGCTTTTCTGAATAACATTAGAAAACTGAAGAAAGGCAATCAGAGGGGTATGTACATCTGGGTATCAATCTTGAGCTTCCTCTGCACTGGGCTGAATAACTGTGCTACCTCAAGAGGCAACAGAGAATGGGGTTTTTCTCTTTTTGCTCCACAACTATATGATCATTCAGACTGGTGTAAGGAAAACAGGCCATGAGGCTGGGGCAATGAAGAAGGAGAGGAATCATTCCTTCTGTAAACAGCCTGACTTTTCATCAGATTAGATGCACAATCTGATGACACCATCAGTCATAAGGCATGTGAACCTGAATTTTAATGGAGCTAGGGCATTTACACAGATAAACTTTAATATGATTCTCAAAGGAAACTTTAATCTCAGAGACACTTTCTAACATCTCACTGAGCACCTGCCCAATCACCTTTAAAATCTGTGTCTCAAAAACAGATTATCAGAAGGCTAAGTGCTAAAAGACATTCATTATGCTGCATATTTTATACTGTTATATTATGTAACAAGTACTTAAGAATACTACTACCAATACTGTGGTTACAACAACTATTAGCTTTCGATCTTCCTCTAAAATCCAAGTTTGTATGTAGATTATGATTTAGTATTTCTTGTTAACTTCAGTCAGGCTTCATCTGGCTTAATCAAGAGGTTCCAGGGATGGAGAGTGTCTTCTGGAGACAGTTTAGCTCCAAAGTCAGTAACTTTGCTTCACCTTCATATACACCAGGTTTCTGCCAGAAATTAAGAGTTTCATGGATAATTAAATAATTAAATTATATCAAACACCCAGGTTATTATTTACATTAAAATCACTGGAGTAATTTTCTTTTCAGCCGGTACACTGTTGCCCTAGCGTGGGAAAATACCAACAATATTTTCAGAGAGAAGAGGCAGTTCTCTCAACAAGAATAATAGCTTTCTAAGGATACTGGATTTCATTATTTCCTTCTTTCTTGGACTGGCTGGTAAAATTTATCACCCTTATGGCTTGTCTGCTTCATCTTTGAGTAGGTGAGGTATTAAACAAGCTTCCCACCTCAGCACTATTAACATAGGATATGCAGACTGCTTAGCAACTACACAAATCTGTTTGGGAAAGGTGCCTCAGGCAGAAGACAGCATGTGGGAGAAGGTAAGGAGCATTTGTGGGAGGTCATCGTAACTGTGCAGTGCTGCATATGGCTTTCAGAGCCCGTCTGGACACAAGGTCCTGTCTTAGCCACAGTACAAGCACAGGAAAAAAGGAACTAAGTTGGGAAAGGCCTTGAAGACTGCAATTGTGACATGAGGGCTCTATATAGTCCTGCCTTGGGATGTCTGGCCATTTTCTGGAATGAGTCCTGCATGGGTTTGTAGAGTCAGATATCTACTTGGGACCTGCCTTAGTGTTCTGACTCACTGTCATAGGCAGAAGAACAAAGAATCCATTTCACTCTTAGAAGTTCTTCCTAAACTGGCCCACCATGATTAAGTGGGATTCATATAAAATAAATGTAGAACTTGATAATTTTACAAGGTTATTACATGTATTTCCCTCTGTTATATTAAATAAGGCTTCTGCCATAAATCTATCTGCAGATACCAGAAAGGTCTTTGATCAGATTGAGTAGTCATTCGTCTTTTCCACTGTTGAGATGATGGGAATCAGACCAAAATTCATTACTTTCTTAAAATTAATGTACCCAGCTAAAGCTGCCAAGATCCTTATTAAAAGTTATGATTCCAGAAGGTTTGGGCTGAAAGAATTAAGCAGGGCACTCCCTTTTCACCTTTATTGGTTGTTTTCTCAACAGACTCTGATGTAAGGACTTTGCTCCGCCAATGTTACATTTCTGGTAAAGAACGGAGGTTGCCCTCTATTCTGACACCACATGCTTCCAGGCAGCACAGTATTCCTGCCCACTGTACTGCACCAGTTTTGTACTTTCTAGAGAATGAAATTCTCCCTTTGGATCTTGCCTGCATCCATGTAGAAGCTTTTGAAGGTAGTTTCACTTTCTCCTGCCTGTCACCTCAGCAAGAGATAATGGGCTCGGTATAATCAAACATTATTGGTTCTTTGAAAATTAAATTTCTCTTCAGTCATTCAGCTTAAAAAGATTTACATAACTGGAATAACCTAGCTCTATTGCTGGTTTCTTGGAAGACACCACTAAGATTAATCTTATCTCCCACTTTAATTACTATTTTCAAGTTCTTACAGTCCCTGTCCCAGTTACATCTTGTTGCGAAAACCACCGGAGAATGATATATTAAAATTTATTCAGACAGGTGGCAGAGACAAAATTAAAACTAATAACTCTATGAGAAAAGAAATCAAAGGTGGTTTGGCAATCCTGAGGTGTTACTTCTTGGTCCCTCGGTTGCAGTGGCTGCACAAGCAGTGCCCAAATGCCTGGGCTGTGTGAGTGGCTGTGTGCCACAGCTTGCTGGTGGGACTCGGGACTGCCATGGTCACACAGCTGCACTAGCACCCATGGGATAAGGAGCCTTGGAGCAGGACTGCTTGTGGCAGTGTGCGAAGGCTGGAAACATCATGGTAATTGTCTCAACAGAGGGTTCTATCTCATTTATACTCAAAGAGGAGATGACTACATTACACCATTGGAAGACTAACAAAATGACATACTGCATCTAAATGCATCCCTTTACTACCACGTTTGGTTGATATTTTGTGACTAAATACTCATTTTATATAATGATAAAAAACATAAAAGGAAAAGGTTCTGAATTCCAAGTCAGGTTGCCTGAGCTCAGTGTCACTCTTGGCTGAATAAGTCGTTGTGAAACAGTCCCACCCTCCCTCCTACACAAGGGCTGCTCAGCCCTAACCCCATGTCACCCAGCTGCTCTGTGCTGGCACAGTTGTTGTGCAGCTGCGAGCTGAGCAGGCCTAGAGAACTCAGATGGCTGAGGAGAGCAAATGTTTCAGGGGCCAAGCTCGTTTTTAATTTGGATCAGTTTCCTGATCTGGCTCGTTGTGTGGTTGTCCAAATCCTTGTGCTGATCTTGTTCAGGGGCAGGACTGAGGTAGGAGGAAGGGTGAAACTTATCTTTTTTATTGTGTTGTTGACTTCAGCCAGTTTAAGGTGGTTATGAAACAGTGATAGACTAAGCAAGCTTTTTTTTTAACCAAGGGAAAATACTTTAATTTTGAGCATAACCACAAAGATGGTTTTAGAACTGCACTAACCATACAAACAGGACTCACTGGTGAGTAACAGAAGACAAGGAGAATGTGTGACAGGACTGAGAAATTCAGTGAGCTGATATGATCACTGCATATTAGAAAAGGCAGCTGTTGGACATTGCACTATGTGGTAAAAGGAAAAAAAACCTGTTGCTCTTCTGCTGTTCATGAACCAACCAGAGACCAAAGAATTGCAAGGATCCCACTAAAAATTCTTAATTGACTCTTCAAAAGACAGAGTGATTCTCATCTGGCTTAAAAGAAGCTGATAGCTCAGCACTGCATTCCCACTGGCTTTTTTCTTTCCTGTATTCTCCTGAGTTTTCCTTTGCTCTTTGCTTAAGGCGTGGAAGAAACTGAACTTTGGAGAGTAAGTAAATCAGTGTTTAATTAGTCATCACAAGGCAATGGGATCTTAGTGAGTTCTCAACAGCAGACAGCCCTGACAATGAATGTATGTGTGTTACATTAGTTTCCGTTTGCACTTTGAGGAGGAAATTACCTTGCAGGTTTCAGGGAACTTGGCAGTCCCACAAAGTGTTGGAAAAGGTTGCCCACATGACAAAAGCTTTTGGACCAATTTGAAATGCCACTCTTTTCTTACATGACCCAAAATAGTCAAATTTTTGACAAACAGGCTTGAGCAGCATTTAAATAAAAACCCTCCATATTTCACACAATGTTGCACATATCACATTGGTAAATCCTCTCTATGAGTAAAAGGTTTTGTTAAATTAAATTAAACACTTGGAAGTTGCAACCAATCAAAATTAATGTTGCTAGTATAATCTTAGTTAAGCACTCAGTTTGAGTGCATCCTGGTACCTGTCTTTAATTGTGTGCTCATACATCTTCCTTCCTAAAGACCCTGACTTACTCTGTGAACAGAACTAATACTGGTCCAATAATGGGGACTTATTTTGTTTTCTCCCTAGGTTCATGCTGGAGCTAGCCATTATGAACACTGGTTTTGCAATATTTAGTTATAAAATTAAGACTGGCTTGCAACTCACCACTCATCTCTCCACACAAGATTCATCTTTCCTTTCCCTGCCAAGTTTAAGCTCTCTTCTTGAGTGAACAGGACCACTAGAGAGTCTAAAAAAAAAAAAAAAAACCTCTGGTATTTTCAGCTCTGACAAATAAATACATTAATTTTTATCCTGTTTTCAGAGATACTTAAGCTGTTTCACTGACATTTTCTACATATACTCTCCCCAAAGCACTCACCAAGGACAATTAACATCTGATGATGTTCTAAACACATAAAATCAATATAGTCTCAATGGGGAAAGTACTGGGCAACCTGAATTACAAGTGATGATCTCAGTCCACTAGTAATATAGTTTAAAGGACCCAAGCACCCTATGCACAGACAAAGATCCTGCTGTTGTTGGAGGTGTCAGAGAGAAGGGAAAGGACTGAATGGCTTTAAATACCACAGTCAGTGGCTCTTTAGAAAGGAAGTGAATATGAAAAAAGATAAATACAAACACATTTGCCTCTTCAGTCAACAAGCAGCTTTCAGTGTAAAGCATTTTATCTGGATGTCTAAAAGTATCATATTTACAGACAAGGATCAAATGTCCAGTATGGACATCGCCACAGAAGGCCCCAGAATAAAGGCGCACGTAGCAAGGGATGCTGCCTTATTCTCTCTGAAAACCTGCAATCAAACAAGCCTCACAGTCAGTGCACAGCTGGTCCAGCTGCTACAATGTCCAGTTGCACAGAACATGAGCCCTACATCTCGGGGGACCCTACAGCTCCTCCCTGCTCCTGTGCCCAGCTGGCAGCACCTGGGAGACAGTGCTGATGGACCATATTCCCTTGTCAGAGAGCGACCAGATGGAGGATTGCAATTTATGGCCTGCAGTTAGGCAGGCTTGCACTGTGATCTAATCAAATCTTGCACAAAATAGGTCAAGGTTGGTCAGTGTTCAGATGAGATACACTCTAGGGAAAACATGGATACTGCAGAAACAGTTTAGGATTCGGATTGAGGATTCATCTGACAGAGCTCCTAAGGCACAGTCCTGATTTAGGCGAGATTCCCAGACATCTGAGGTACCCAAACAGGTCCCATGTCTGTTATGCAGAAGGGGCACTGTACTGCTGGAACCACATTTCTCATTTTTCAGACAAGAAATAAAATTACTGTCATGCCTTGTGATTAATTAAATAAATCATTCTTGTCTTTGCTTGTGGACATGGCATTTTCAGAAGCAACATAAATGGAGAAAAGGAGCTTGTTTGGTTTCTATAATCCTAGTACAACCTGCTAGCCTTCTCTCTGCAAAATCCTATTTTAAAGCTTTTCAATACTAGGGCACCAAACCCAAGAAATTTAAATTCCTCTAAGACTGCAAATACCATGAGAACTTTTGAGCAAGACACATGCAAAATAAAGCAAATTATACAATCTGTCCCTTTAGAGATAAATTCCTTTTCCTTTACATTCACATTTCCCATCCATTCACACTCCCACCTAACAATATTTGCCTCAACTCATTTGCTCAGATGCTGGTCTAGTGTGGTTTCATTTTTATGATGATTTTAAGCTCCTTGGTTACAATTCTGTATATTTTAGTTTGTCTGAAAAATACAGTATAATAGTAGAATTTTATGGCTAACTATTATGCTCAAAAAACCACACGAGTTTTTATCTCCAAATAATCAAAGATGATGACAAGTATGTTGCTTGAGAAATTAAGTAATCAGAATGTAATTAATCAAACTGAAATTTAGCCAGGACATTAAAGTTACATGATGAGCTAAATAGAAATACGATCCTCATGGATTTTGGTAATTTCAAGTGGTCAGGACTCACTCTGCTCTCCAACTGCCCTCTCTGCAGAAAACCTCCTGCATGCTGTGTGGTGCAGGATGATGCAGAGTGAATGCTAAGGCCAAAATGAATTTCTAAAGCTTGCATTCTCTCTATAATTGCATTGCTCAGATGTGTCACGTTTGCAAAGGAATTAATTTCTAGATTTCTTTAGGTTGAGAAGCGTCCACATATTATGTGCTTTGTTTTGATTTTTGTTTTTCTTTGCCTTATGGTCATTCATCTTTGCTGAAAGTGAATCAGAGGAGCAATGCCTGCCTTGCTGTTGGTTTGTGGTGTATAATCATGTTAAGGACAGATCACTGGTCTCTTCCTTACTCCAGTGCCATTTATAACAGACAATTACCCCTGCATGGTGCAGTTGTCAGGATCTCGGGATTGTAAATGCTCATTATCAGTATGGAAACAGCTGAATGCAGTGTGTTTCTCTGTAAAGCTGATTGGATTTTCCAGAGCTGTCTGTCATCCTGGAAGTTTTTCCTGGTGCAGCTCAGTTTTCCATCGACAGCCAAGTAAGGTCCTTTAGATGTGGACCAAGTGGGGCAGAATCTGGGTACTGCTCCCACCTATTCCAGGGAATGGCTATGGTCCAGAGGAAAGAACATCAGTGTTTCTACACTGGGAGATCTTCAGCCAGTGTGCTGTGTTTAGAGAAGCCCTACTAATGGCAGTGACCACGTGCAAATGCCAAAATAAAGAGTGATGGGGTTGAATGCAGTGGCATTGCCTACAAAAAGGAAACATACCAAAGCACTCTAGTTGGTTTTAAAATTAGGTGGAGAAGATGCAAGGAGTTCTAAGTCTTAATGACCTCGGTTCTGCAATTTGCCACTAATTAGTTCTACAATGAGTAACTGGGAACAAAACAAGGAGTGACAGACTAGGTCATCCAGTGGTTTGCCAACCCCTTGTCTTGTGTTTCCTACTGAGGCTTTTATGTGATAATTTTTGATTGTGTATACACTGTCTTTTACTAGTAATCAAGAGTGAAATCACATGTGTTATACACTGTACAAACACGCACTGAAACACTGCACTTGCTCTTTGGTCCTGGGCAGCATGGCTGATATTTGTGCAGCCCTTTCTGGTGGGCATGCACATGGCTTAATTTTTACCCTGTCAGCCATCTCCCTGACTCCTGTTGTCCTAACCCAGTAAGCCCAATATTTGTTTCTTCTATGTGTCTTTCTGCAGCTTACAGTGTGTTTATGCTCTGGAACTATTTTTCTCTGTGTATTTACCTCCCTGATCTCATCCCTAAAATTTTGTTCTTTCTCTCCCTCCTTCCCACACAATGAAGACCTCATAAATTCTGTCAAAAAAGTAACTTATTTACTCCATTTACATTTTTTTCTGCGAGTTAGCTTTTCTTCTCAGAGTGCTGCACATATACACAGCGTGCTGAAGAAGAATTTCTGGAAGCCTTGAATATTCTATCACTCCCAAATGCCTCATTCCTCCTTAAAATCCATCAGGCTTCCTCAGACCACATAGGATCTGTTCTTTGAGCATTCCTGGACATGTTATGCATTTCTGTATCCAGAGCAATTGCACATACCCCAGTTCAGCTTAACATATGTCATAAGCAGTCAGTCAACACTGAGAAACTGAAACACTGTTGGTTTGCTGAGAAAATTGTGGTGCACAGCTCCCACATCATCTGGAATTGTTTTGTGTTCTGCTTGCTAGGATTTGCCATTTGAGTTTATCTTGGAGGAAGGTGCCTTTGTGTGCCTTTTTTTCCTTTTAAAACTCCTCAGCTTGGTGGCTACCAAGAACACAAATGCTGTAAAAATGATATTAGGAGCACTGTATGTTATTACATCACTGAGGATCTGGGAGATGCTACCTCAGCGTCCTTCCATTAATAGGCTGGATAGAGAAACATCCCAAACCTAGACCACTCCACCACCACATATTATTAAGGTGTACAAGCTATCAAGAAGTCAGTACCCTGCAGGTATGCAGGTGTTGCTTATGCAGGGGTGGGGCACAGCTCAGCAACAGCGTTTAGAAAAGGAGGCCAAGGCTTTTAAAGGGACCGTGCTCCTCTCACTGCAAAACCTATTAGTTAGTGAGTCTCTTTTTTTTTTTTGTCCATTAAAGGGATTTCCATAGGTAGGAATGCTGTAGTTCTCTTCACACCATTATTTGTGATAAGTGCTTTGATCAGCAGGTACCTGTTTACCAAGCAGTGGGTAGCTGGGAGGACTTCAGCCCTTTCATCTGGCTGGGCCAGCAGAGTGGGCATTCCACAGCTCTCCTTCCATCCCTGTGGGGATTTGTCCCGTGTTCCCCTGCACCACACACATATTTTAGTAAGGTTAGAAAAAAAGGCCAGCTTAATTCTCACCTACTGGCCATGCCTACAGATGCACACATGCAGTACACACCCTGCTGACAGAACTTTTTTCCCCCTTTTGTGAGGAAAGCAGCAGTAAACTTCTAGCAACAACCTGTAGGAAAGTAGACTCGGTTACACACTCTAACCAGCAGATCCTGTGAACCCAGAGCCTTGCTTTCAGCAAGACAGGCATGATAAAATCTTCCCTCTTTCTTCAATAACATGACTAATAAATGTAGAAATTCCTTTCTCCTCTCTCCCTTTGCCAATATCTGTCTTATCTCCGGCTCTTCCTCAGACATAATTTCAAACATGAAAGACATGTCTATACTATGAACAGGCAACCTTGATTCTGGCATGAGATCCATGGCACGCTGCAGCTTAGTGCTGGAGAGCTGCAGCTTAGGATCTGGCATCTGCAAAACCTGGTAACTGGAATTTCTGCTGCCTGGTGTGATCCTGTGCCTGGGGTTCGCCTGCTCTGTCTTATGAAGGCAGCAGCAGGCTCCTCTGCAAATTTCTTTCCAAAGCAGGTGCGCAGCTGAACAAACATGGCAAGCATGTATGAAATGAGCTCGCCATTAAACACTCTATCCCGCAAGTAAAGGGAACCATCATGAAGCCTTCCTGGAATTTTGGCAGCATTTCCAAGAGATCATCTGCAAATTGCTCAAGATGTGTGCTGTAGGCAATAAATAAGAGTGATTTTAAGGGGCAGTGTATATTGACAAAGTAACACCTCTCAGAATAGAACACACTACTGGCATAAGCAGTAGACACACACTAACAAAACCAGGATCTAGGGAGTGTCTTAAATGTCTATCTGATAGCACAAATACCAGATAAACAGCAAAGTCCAAAGATAGCAAAATATTACAACCACACTAAACCTACTCAGTTAACATGCTAGTTTATTGTTACTAGAGATCACAGTAACTATACCTTAACTTAAGCACCCAGAATGCTCCCAAACTCCTGGATGTGCAACCCAGCTACATTACAGCCTTATCTCGGAGCGAGACAGATGCATTCATCAGGCTCCCACTTTGCCTTTCACCACAGGGGGAGAAACACAGGCATACTAGCTGAGGGGGAATCATGCTTTGGCCAGATCCCTGGTCATTGAATTACAAACAATAACAGTCTACTCATATTTTGCCCCTAGATCTAAATTTTTCAAAAACAAGACTTTTTTTGTTTTGATTTGGTTTGGGTTGGGTTTTTTTTTCTCTATACACTGACTTTGTCTTTTTGTTTCCAGTGCAAGTGGCTACAAGGAAGAAAAAAAAATCCTCTGGCACTGCCTTAAGTGCAAACACTGAACCTTTGTTGCACATGGAGGAAAACCTGCAGGCAAAATTGGTAAGTAGCAGAAACAAAATAGCTGTTTCCAAACAGGCATGAGCACCACAATAGTGTGTGTTGTGATACAAGTCACAGAAGGGATTGGGTTGGAAGGAGTCTTTAAAGGCCACCTACTCCAACTCCCCAGCAGTGAGCAGGGACACCTTCAAACAGGTTGTAGAGAGCCTCATCCAACCTGACCTCGAATGTTTCCAGGGATGGGGCCTCCACCAGCTCTCTGGGCAATCCTTCCCAGTGTTGTACTACTCTCACAAAAATGTTTTCCTTGTATCTAGTCCGAACCTACCCTCTTTTAGTTTAAGACCTTTACCCCTTCTCCTGTTGCTACAGGTCCTGTTAAAAGTCTCTCCCCAGTCATGATCATGAGCCAATACTGAGATTCTCTGTGAGGAACCTGGTGTTTATGTGCCATGTGAGGAAAGATTTCAGGCAAATGTTACAAGACAGGTATTTGTCTCAAGGCATAATAATGGCGAGGAGAACTGTAGTTCTGGTGCCATTCTCAGCCTGCTTCAGTAGGTTATGACATTTCTTTTGGTACTCTTTTCCAAACCTGAATCACTTCCTTTCCAGATAAATTCCTCTTGCTCTACTCCCAGTGCCAGTAGATCATTTGCTGGGATACTGGCCTAATCTGACAGATCATTCAGCATTGAACAATGTGTGTAGGGAGATCTTTTGTAGGTGCAGCTAAACAACCTGTTTTGTGCAGGTGACAATTGCTTCTACTCCATGCTCTAAGCTGAGCTGAAGCCCTTCAGCTTCATAACCATGATGCTGAGCTGGAACTAGTAGGAACTGCTAAAAGTGCCAAGTTAGGGCAGCTCTGTAAGTTTGCTGGCTGGTGGACAGCAAAAAGGCAAATGCCTGCAACATTCCATATTGTGTTTAAAGCCTTCCTGCTGAAGGTGGGATGCTTGTGCTTTTTCAATACCCAGTGATGTTTGACAAAGGTGGGAAGACTCCTACTAAACTCAGAAGGATGCCAGAAGGGACTCTAAGACTTTTGAATGACCTTCACTAACATAGAATCTTTTAAAACGTAATTTAAAAATTTAAAACTAACTTTTTCTTTTATGGGAAAGACAGCTGCCCAAGCTAAATGAGATAAGTTTGTAATTAAAAATAGCTTTTAAAAGTGCATGGTTACCCAGCCCACCCCAAATTTTAAAGCATTATGCAAACACATTAGCCTACTGTGAATGACCACTAGCTAATGCCAATTGACTGCAAAGCAGATCTTTCATTTTGTACTATCTGTTTATATTAAACAGAGTTCAGCGTGTGGTTCTGCCAAACCTGGGGTCATAGCAGAATGGGAATTTGGTAAGAATTTTAAGATAGATCAAAGGGAAGGGAAAAAGAGAGACGTGAGCATTCAGAATTTGGCCAGTGACAAAAGAAAACTAGAACTTATTTTCTGTTGATTGTTTTGCCCTTCCAAGCAGAAATAACAAGATGAAGGTGGAGAGGAAACTGGTTTTGCAAACTCTCATAGATATAAAAAATAACAAAGTCTTGAAATTCTGCTGTCTCAAGGCTTTTTTAACCCAGTCTTGCTTTTGTCTAGGAATTAAGATTACTCTCCTTGCCCAGAAAAAGCAACTTTATGCAATAAGAGGCCACAGATGGGGAAACAGTTTGATCAATGTGGGAGGGATCAGTCCAAAATAACAGTAAGATATATTATGCCATCATAAAATGGCGTGTCTGGATGGAAAGTTTTGAGCACAAATTAATATTGACCTTAGCCAGAACAACTTGCTCTCTTCAACATCTGCAGCTGTGTGGTTACTAGGGAGTTATCTGGCATCATACGCTTTTTCACATCTGTCTCCTAAATCAGAGATAGAAACACAAAAATCTAGCACGTGGGGACATTATATGGATTTGTGACACTCCCGGAGGGACTTAGAGTCTTTAAACTAACAAAGATATTACAATGGGACGCAGGTATAATATTGGACTAATATGTCTGCTCCATTGTGCAATGGAAAAACTGCATCTATTTTCCTCTGATGAGCTCTCTGAAACTTCCAAACATGGATAAACATGAACTACAGTATATATGAGACAATAACTTTGGCATACGTACATGAAACTTCATACTTCTGGGATGAGCAAAATGAATAATCTCAATTTATATTAATTGCCTTACAACACCATGTGTGAGGGAAAGCAACAGTGGGAACTGACTAAGAGAGGACAGAGAGATTCACAGTTTAGTTCATATGGTATTTTCATCATTCTTCATCATTTTCAACCCCACTAGCAACTTCCAAGGACTAAGCTGTGAAGCCTTAGTAGAAATGGATATGACAGGGTTATTCACAAGGAGTAACAACATTTTTCAGCATGTTGCATTTGAGTTAGTGGAATGAGTGGTATGTTGTATTTTCCCTGCCTGCATCATCTCAGGTTATGTTGTGGTCCAGTCTAAATGACAAGGTGGTGAAATTGCATAGGTGTAACATGCCTTTATTTCAGCAGCATGCATGACACAAAGTACTAAAATCCCTGAAGTATAACAGTCTTGAATAATATGGTTCTAAATTTTCAGGTGTCAGTGGGGTATTTGTATGTTATTGCCCCATGATTGTAAAATACAGGAGTTGTTCTTAAATTATGTTCTGAGTGTGTATAAAAAAGCTCAACCAAATAAAAATGCAATAACACTTGTCCTCATTTTGAATAGTGGAACTTTTAATTAATAAAAGAATCTGTATTCTTTTTTATCTTTATTGTAGTATAAAACTACTTTCAGTTTAAAAAAATAGTGAAATTTCAACTGGGCAGTGTAAATTGATGCAATTTGAATTTACTAAGAAATTTAAGGACACAAAACCATAAATAGGTAACCAATATCAAACCAATACATGCATGAACAAACATAAACAAAAAAAGGAAATTTTAATTTCTTGTCATTAGGCAAGATGAAGAAATTCTGTGTGTTTTCCTCTGGAGAGCCACCGATGTAACTTGAATCATATAGAAATTAAATAATAGAATCATAGAAATCACAGAATCATTGAAAGGCTTGGGTTGGAGGGACCCTAAAGATCATCTCATTCCAGCCCCCCTGCCATGGGCAGGGACATCTCCCACTGAATGAGGCTGCTCAGGGCCCCATCCAACCTGGCCTTGAGCACTTCCAGGGATGGGGCATCTCTTGGAAACCTGTGCCAGTGCCTCACCATCCTCACTGTAAAGAATTTCTTCCTAACATCTAATCTAAATCTGTCTTCTTTTAGTTTAAAACTATTTTCCCTTGTCTAAATAACATTTTCATATAAGAAGAATAGAGAAGGGGATTGTAGACACAAAGTAAGCAAGAGTAGTGGTGGCAGATGTCAGTAGTAACAGAGGTACTCCTTGTGTGGAAGAAGACTATTGAATTTACTTTCTGCTGGATTAGCATAATGGGGCAGCTCAGACAGATGTCAGCACTGGTGCAGAAGAATGGCTGCAGCAGCAAGATTGGTTTAGATGACTGAAAAAAAGAGCTGCTGCTTTGAAGGAGATGCTTTGGAAATAGCTCTAATACCATGAAGTACAAGGTTCATCACTATCATGAGTAATGTGGCAATATGATCCTGTCTCTTGATATCTCTTTCTGGAGTGAAAAAGTTCTTTTCTTCTTGCTTCTTAACAGATAATGGACTTTGCCCAAAATGCTCCTAAAAGCATTTTTATAGCATGCTAAAAATCTGCATACATGGCCAACCTGGCTCAAGCTGACACTAAATGGAATGCTCATGGAATGCATACTTTGGATTTGGGCTTACTTGCCCCAAGTTTTGACTGATTTATAATAATTTCCTGCATTTGGTGATATGTATAGCCCCAACTCTCATAAAATACATCTTTAAAATACTGTAATCTCATCTAGTCTGTCATTCCAAGGATTAATTTGAAAACACACACATACAATTAATGGAGCAGATTACTTAGAGTAAGGGAACTCAGAAGCATAATTTCATCACCAACAAAAAAAAATTACAAGTTTAAAGTGAATTCAGATTTTAAAATTGGTTTTATTCATCCTTTTTCTTGACCCTTCTTTTTTCCCCATGAACACTGAAGCTGCTTGTGTATACATGTATACAGAAAGCAAACTTCAGTGTCATGCAGGAATGGCAGCAGAAGCTCAATTCACTTTCAGAAGTAGATAGAAAAAAATAGATTAAAGAAAATTCCTGCACATTAAAATAGCATACCTAGCTAATAACATCCAGCTAAACACTGTCATAAAACAAATAATAAAGAGCCTTTTAAATGCGCAAGCAATGCAGTAAAGATTCTGTAATGTGGAGAAGTGAGGGGGTTTTTCCCAGTCAAATAAAAAAGTAGTTGCCCTAAATACATGTAAACAAGGCCACAGTTGGAGTGAGGTTTCCCTGAAGGAGGTGTTTGGTGGCAGCCTCAGTGTAGCCTCCCACCCTCCACATCACCATTATTCTCTCTCACTGCAGCCCACCAGGACATCCCAGCAGGTTACAGCCATACAGATGTTTCTTTCAGGGGCCCAGCTGTTGCACCATCCTTCCTCCAGCCCCAATCACATTATGTGCATTTTGTGGGGCAGCTTATCGGGGCTGTTCTTGAGGAAAAGTGTGATTATGGATTCAGCCCTGCAGCCAGTATGTGAGCTACACTCACAGCATCAGTCCAGCTTTTCCATTTTTGGCTCTACACTCCTTAGACTCGTGTAATCTAAAATTCAAGCTTTTAAGCTTCAGGCATTACAGCCAGTGCTAAAACACATCCAACAACCTCTTAATATCTGTGAAGTTCTTTCAAGTAAATCCAACATTTTTTGAGAAGTTAAATCTGGTTGTTTTGTGATGATTTGGAACTGAAAACAGACAGGCTGAGTAACTGGAACTTAAAAATGCAAAATCAACAGTGAATCCAGTTTAGCTTTTGGCATTGTATTGTGTTTGTCTCAGCAGTAATAACAGTTATTATGTTTAAAAACAAATATCTATCAAACAAACAGGTCAGATGTTGTTCAAAAAGTGAAATGCAGTTTATTTTTTTCCACTCGTTTGACAAGGTGATTCATTTACACACTCCTTACTAAATCACAGGGTGCTTTTAATAGGAGGAGGAATTTGGGGTTGCCTGAGATGGATAACTGGGTCAAGTTACCCTCTGGAAGAAGTCAGCGAACAAAATGTGAAACAGAGGAATCCACTGCCTTTACCCTCAGAGCTTCATGCAAATCTGCTCTGGAAACTCGGTTATGTCTCATTTTCTAGGACTTAACCACAGTAGCAAGCCTGCAGGGATGTACTTTCACCAATACCTTAAGGAGCCTCTGCTGCTGAAATAAAACCCCAGAGTCTTTTCCCTTCCAGTCCCATGCCCCACTCTTCCTGCCCCCTTGCCACCCATCTGTGAAGCTGATCTTGTTTAGAGCTGAGCAATGGTTTAGCTGGTTTGGCTTTGAAGCCTGGCACAGTTCATCAGCTGGCTGTGCAAGTGCTGGTGCTGGCACAAGGAGGGAGGTGAGGGGGGAAGAAAAAACCGAGAGCTGTGTGGGGCTGCAGCAGGGTTAGCTCTGCTTGCAGCTAGAAGAGGCAGCCAAGTTGATTTACTAGCTTGCTGCTGCCAAAAACATCAGCCCCACACCCTCCTTCTCCCTCTCCTCCACACCTGTCTGCAGCTGTAGAGCCAGGTCCTTCTTGCTTGTGCATCCCTAAAGTCCAAGTGACCTTGCAGTGACCAGCTCAGCTCACTAAACCATGGGGCAACTTGTTGTGTTTTAACTGCATGGGACCTGGAACAGCTCACTGAAGGATCAGAGGAATACAGAGTCGGGGCAAGAGAAGTGGAAGGAGTGCATGGCCAGCAGCAGGGAGACAGCCTGAGGAGAAGGACAGAAGAACCTCCCCCTATCAGCAGCAATGACCTGTTAGTTTGGCTCAACTGGATCTTCTAACTTCACTGCTGCACTGTTTTGGGCAGCAGTGCTGGCTTATGTCAGCTAAAATGTTGTGAAACAACATCCTATGTCTCATTTCAGCCATGCAGGTAAACAAGACCTCACATACCTACAGTTAAGAATATGCTGATACACATTTTGCATCAAAGCCCTATCTCAGGAGCCACATATACTTTCACAGGAAGCCCAACAAATGGCCTTCAGAGAGGTTTGCTGATCTGCATTTCAAAACTGTGGACCATTATGCCAGTAGTAGTTCTCTCCTGAATGATAGCTTTAAGCACTTGTTATTGATTTAAATTTTGAACTAGTTTGTTTTGATTCAAAACATCATTACACCTACAACTTCATTTGTGCTGAGTTACTGTCCAAGCCTTCACATAAATTACTCCATCAGCTTGCCAGAAGTCCTAAGGCTGTGGTACCCTGTGCAGACACTGTGGCTGCAGGAACTCCCAACATCCCCCTTCTGTTTGTCCCCACCTCAAGCTGCTGCATCCTGTTCCTTCAGCTTTGCCACTTCATGGGGCTATGCTGCAAAGTGGATATCCAAACTCAGGCACAATAAAAATGTTCCAGCTGCCCCCTTTTATTTTTTGGGGGAGGTAGTGCCTCAGGCTGTAGTTTCTGCAGGAATACTGGCTTATTGTGTAGCTGAACACCGCAATTTCCCCCTCACACACACACAGTTTATACCTGTCCACATTTCACTTACAGCACTCTTTCCCTTGTGCCAATGTGCACAGCTGTGCCTGGGAATGGGAATAAGGGACCTAACCACGCTCTAAGAAAGAAAAATAACTAAAGGCACTTTATTCCCTTCTCTGGTTCACAGCAAAGGTACACAGATAGTGTGATATGCTCATCTGACCAAGGCCATAGTTAAACAGATATTTGCAGACATTTTCCTTACAGAAATCCCCACTGTTCTTTTCGCTTCCTCCCTGGCATATTCCCATCCTTGAGCATCTTCTTGCATTGTGCCAGAACACAGGCAATTTGATTTCTTCAATCAAATATAATAAATCTATGTATTTGAAGTCTATAATAGCAGATAGCTCTAAGAAACAGAAATTCTCCATCCACGTCATTATTTATGCAATCATTTTGTATTTTTAAACAAGCCAAGGTTTAAAACAGTTCCAGAACTCACCCAAACAGTCACAAAACAATCAATGGCATCCAAATCTGTAGCAACCTTCTTAAGAAGATCATCCAGCACGGCATAGAAAAGCTACTGAGCAAGAGCGAAGCACCCTCTGCACTACCAACAGGCACAACAGGCTGTCCTGGGTGCCCCAGGCATTATTGGCTTTGGCAGAGCAGACCATGCCAGATCCAAACCAGTCAAACTGGCTCCAGAAGCACCAAAGGAGCCCAAAGGCAGGTAGTTGTTCACCTCACTGGGACGGATACAGAAGTAAAATAGTGTCAGAGGTTCTTTCCCAGTGCTGTTGCCAGTTTTGATTACCGGGGTCGCTGGGCTGACAGATACAACTGGAAAGTGTGTGAGCCATGGAGATGGCAACTCTGCCATGTCCGAATATCCCAGCCCTGGTGAAATCTGCACTGTGCTAGGCAGGAACTGCCTAGCACTGCTCTGTCCACTGTGAGAGCTTCGTACCCTGACGATGAGAGCAGTGTTTTGGCAGTGCATATGAAGTGATTGCAGTTATCCGAGGAACGCTGCTGGCTATGTTGTGTCTGTGATAGTTTTGCTGCTGATGAAATCGGGTTCCTGGTCTGATAAGGAAGAGGTGGGGCATGTACTTAAGCAAGCAAGTAGCTGGGAGCAAGTTTTGGGGTATTTGTGTAATGGTTCCTTGGGTGGACTGTACCTGTTTAGGAGAAACAATTTCTGCTCTTTATTAAAACAACAGTAAAGATAATTTACGTGTCAACACCGTTAACTATTTCAGCAGTAGGGAGGAGATAAAGTCACAGACCTGCCCAATTAACTGTGAGCAATGTCTCTTTTTGGTGCCACAGTTCAATAATATTTGGAGTTACCTTGATTTCTGTGCCTCTGAAGGAAAAAGTTCAATGGAACTAAAAACATATTCAAGCCAAATCAAGATGCCCAGGCAAGCAAAGAAGCAACTCAACTTACTGCCTTTTCATGACCCATGTGAACAGGGTTCAGTTTAGGAGCAGGTCTTAAAATAGAGTGATCAACTCATCTGTGAACTCCATTGCTGTCAGAACAACTTTGCTTTATTAAACCTTCCAAAAATGTTCAATTGGTGGAAATGAAGTTCACAGCTCACCACTGCTGGTCACCTGGTCTCCCCACTCTTCTCACAGCAGCATGATCAGTCTCTTTACCTGCTGCACTCCTCTAAGCTCCTCAGACCAGTTTCCCAGGCCAGTTCAAATCAAGGACAAAACCAATCAAGGAGAAAAGGTATCCAAGTTAAAAAAGGAGGTGCCTAGACTTTTTCTGGGCAAGTAGTCTGAACAAAGAGTGCAACAGCATGCAACATGTATCAGAAGTGATTCAAAAGTGGGGGTACAACACGCATTTGAGGGCCATGGAAGGTGGAGTTAGTTTCCAATAATTATCTTTCTACTGTGCAGACTCCATTAAGATTCCCCCTTCTCTTTTTATCACCTGCCCCAAACTAGTCAAGTTTTGTCTTCACTGCAATGATAGAGTGGTTATTTTGTTGCTTATTGGTGAGTGAACTCTAACAGGGCCTAAATTTCAGATACTGACAAGGGAAATTTCATTAGCATGGTCATGGGATTAGATGATTAGGCTGAAGCTAACTAATATGTTCTCAAAAATTAGTATTTTATCCAAGCCTAGACAAGCATACCTAAAGAGTGAGGGATTCTGTGCATCCTCAGGCACAGTCGAGAAAGATGGTGTTAGAAAGTGATCAGTGAAGGTGAGAAAAGCAATTTGCAAATTCAAAAGAAACTGATGCCAGTAAAAGGGAAGAATTTTGAGGAACTTGCAAATATTCTAACATAGTCACTGAAGAATAGTAATTAGGATCCTAAATGACACGAATTCACAGAACTATGTGAATTTTGCAGAAACACTGGCATTAAGTTTTCCTGTGCTCCTGCCCACTGACTGTTGCCCCCACACCACAGTAGCCCGATGAAGCCAGGTGGGATATTTGATCTGTTTTAAGTAACACAAATGCAGGTCTTGTCAGGTATTCCAAAAAGCTGCATTTGTTCACTGAGCTGCCTCACAAGAAGGGGGATGTATTTCCTAACCACTTGATATCACAAAAAGACAACCTTGCAATCAAGACAAAACCATTGCAAATATTGGGCAGCAGGACACATTGCTTACATGAAAGGTTTTGTGTAAAAGTACTTAAAATGACCAGACATAATTTCTGGAGAAGCAAAGACACAGGAAATTCTTCCATCCCTAACTAGCCAGAGACATATTCCACTTTTCAGTGAGGTAACTGTGGACCACTGGTTTCTTTACCTCTGGCCTCTGACTCCCAAAACAGTCATCACAAGCTGCTAAAGCAAAAGAAAAAATGTTCAAGGTTGATACAACCTTTAAGTAACAACCAGTTTAGCTTTGGGAAGTTTTCCAACTCTTATTTGTTTTTTAAAAGTATTGTTCACATTTTCAGCCATTTCGTCATCCTTCTTTATTTCATTCCCGTTTATTCCTATCTCCCCTTCCTTGCCTGTCCCAACCCAGGTGCCCCAGTTCTTCAAGTGGAACAGTGCACACCTTCTGTTCTCCCTGCCTCAAGTCTTTGCATGAAAAAATACATAGCAGCCTACGTGCAGGCTTCATCCAGGCAATCCTGCTGCCCATGTTACAGCAGGAGCCCCCAACACCTCTGGCCTCTAGCTGGTTCTCTGCACTCCTCAGAGCCTCATCAAAGCACTGCCTCTGGGCCCTTCCCTTCATTTCCCTAATACCTGCATCTTCTGCTTGCTAAGGCACCTCCTGAGACAACCACCTCCTGCCCTACAGCCTTACCCTTCAGAGCTGCCTTCCACAGCTGCCGTGCCCAAACCGGTGAGCCTGGGCTCCGGCAGGAAAGGAAGAACCACCAGGCTGCCATGGCAGCAGCGTGGCTCACCCTGGGCCAGGAGAGGGAAGGGCACAGCGGAGGAGAAGGAGGCAGTGGTTTGGATGCTCTTGAAAGCAAAGGCTTTTTCTGTGAGCCATGTTATTCCCCAGCTTCAACTTCCTATGCTTTCTACTGCCATACGCTCTCCAGTCAGCTGCCTTTCCTTCTTCTCTCTTCCCACTTCTCTCCTCTCTCAGGATATGCATATTGTTTTCTCTCCCTCTTTAAAGCTTCTTCAAATACTAGGCAGACCTCCCTGGAGAGGTGATACCCTGGCCCAAAAGAAGTGCAAGACTGAAATACACATAAAATCAGTGTCCTGCTGGGAATAAACATTGTTACCCTCAGCCAGACAGTGGCCTGGCACTTATATCTATGAGATTTGTATCACTTTGTAATAATCATTTCCCTTTTCTTAGCCAAAGAACATCCTTTTAAAAAGGCCCCAGTCAGAATCTGAAAAACAAATGGAAATATTACTTTCAGTTACTACAGAGTTTTCACTAAGGCAGCAAAATAGTAATTCTGTGCTGAGTAAGTGAAATGGAAATCACCCACCTGGAAAATGCAATTGCTTCTGAAAACTCAAGAGAAACACTGTGTTTACCAAAAAATGCTATCTACAGAACACATCTTTATAACAAACTCACTAAATTTACAGGAGTCAGACCCCTACATTTCTTCATGGGTTGGAGGAGAGATGCTACCACAAGATTTGAGATCATAAAGGTGAATGCCAGGAAATGTATCAGTAATTAATCTTCCTTCCTTTTCTCCCACATTACAATCTCCCCTAGTTCTTCTGTGTCAGCTATCTTTGTGATGCTCACAACAAACTTCTCCCTTGCTTATATTTATATGTTCCTGTAGAACATTAACAAAATGTCACGCTTTCCCTGAGAGTACTGTTAACAGTTAATTACTCATGGTAATTACTAACCGGCTGAAGTGTTTGCATTACTAGACTCTACAAAGATACATTTTAAATGCCTCAGGATAAGCTAGTTGCAAAGAGAAGTTTGTTGTTTGTTTGAAGGCGCTTTTTTTATCAATTCTACAGTTTGGATGCTGTGGTATGCGATTAGGCAGATAGATTTAACCTGGTGAACATGGAAAACCTGACTATTCCCATTTCCCCGATAAATCTATTTTTAAAGCAAAGAACTCTGGAATGTTATCTCTTGATAGAAATAATGGATAGTAACTTCTAAAAAAAATCTTTTTAAGTAAAAATGAATAGTATATGCTCCTATTTTTCCAGCCCTATGACAATATTTTTCACCCATAACTGCCACTAGCATTGCTAGAAATCATAGAATTCTTTTGCATCCTGCAGAAAGTTACCCTCATAGGGCAACACTTCACAACTCTTACTCTGCAAGTCACCAGTCCTGTCCTACAGGACATCAGTCACATTGGTATCATAAGTGTGAGTAAGATGAGCTTGGCTCTCCTACTAAAGACAAAATATCCCACAGGAAAATTGTCAGCTTCTTAGTGTTCTAGCTCAGCATGTATTCCCAAGTCTCAGTCCACTGACATCCAAAAATGTTCTCAATATATGATGATGTTACCTGTAATATCTGTGGATAAATTTTAGCCATTTTTTAACATAAGGAATATTCTTACATTAATCAAAACTCACACACAACCTCATCAGATGTTATTCCAGGGGTGAGATGCTATAAATACAGCAACTGAAGCAGAAAGACCAAATTATTCAATTAAATTATTTTATTCATTAAATCAGTTGCAGAGCTGGTATTGGAAAATAAGACCTTCCTGGGTCCCAAAAACACATCTTAATTGCAAGTCATGATGACCTGCCCATGTTTGTCATGTATGAATGATATAACCATGCAAGTGTAGGAAGTAACTTTAATCTGACTGCAAA
>JACBWW010000038.1:2522941-2555860 GCA_020086605.1 Lanius collurio | reverse complement strand
GATAACCGTGACGCTCATATACATGAAGTTTCCTGGTAAAACTGTTAATGCTATATATATATATATATATATATATATATATATATATATATGTATGTATGTATGTATATATATAAAGAGCTGTGTATTGCTGTACTATATTATCAAGGTAAAATTAACACAAACTGCATTTTCAATGCAACAGAAATACAGTTAACACAAACTTCAATCTGGTCACCAGGCTATAAACTGGTGCAATGAAACTAGATCAGATTTCTTTCTGCTTTTTAAAAATTATTATTATTATTTTATTTTTTATATGTCTGCCAAGTATTTGGCTCCCTCTCTAAAAATGTTCTGATCTTTTTGGTGTATCATTCGAAAATCTCTCCATAATAACCCCTCGAATTTCATCTATTTCTGCTATGCTTTGAAATATAATAAACCGAGGTTTGCAGGAAGAGGTAATGTCTTTTATTAGAACAAGTGTTAGGGATGGGAAAATCATCCAAGTTTCACATATAAAAGACAGGACGTCTTTTTGATGTAGACAATATTCAAATTGAGCAAAGACTCCCAGCTGAGTATCAATGAGTTAAAGAAGGAATTAAAATATGTTTGTTTATTGAGAAGCCTTGAATTATATTTTGTTTTAGAAAGTTTGTGTTTAAGCAAGCCTTCACCAAAGAATTAAGTAGTGTGAACTTTACCAACACTTTTTGTTAAACACTTAATCCACACCCACATCAAAACAAAGACAGATGGCTGAGCTCTTTACATATGAGAAGGTGACTTTTCACACATAGCCTTAACAGTAAATCTTTGCCTTTTTTTCACGGAAATACAAAGCTCCGAGATAATGAAGTTGACTTAATTTGCATTTCTCCCAAGAAGTGGAAATTACAAAACTACAGACAAACATTGGCTAATCAGTCTAGGGGAAAAAGGTCCAAAGGGAAAACTCAGAAATGGGTTTGTTTAAAAGCTGCAACAGGCAGCAAGGACCTTGAGATATGAATGCTTTTGTTTTGCTAATCTACCTAATGTTCTATTGAAAAAAAAGAAATCCTTGAATGAATGATTCTGACTTTGTTCTAGCATGAATTGAGTAGCAGCTTCTTAAAAAAATTCCAATACTTAGTTTGTATTTAAAGAATTCTTCCTGAAGACCTTTTCTCAAACAGGTCTTTATATGGGAAAAACAACTGTTGATTTTGTAGTCATCATGTGAGTAACTTTTATTAAAGTCAGCACGGCCTTGCCTACTGTGAGATTTTTTTTGAACCAGTAACCCTTAATCAGGATTGCTGTCAGCTGTAGAGCCTGAGGAAGCTGTCATACAGACAATATTCAAATGGAGCTGTGTTTTTCCCACAGCGCTGTTGGAAGGAAACCCTTTTTTGTTCACAAAGCCTGAGAGACATTGGGATCCTGAACTGGAAACAGAGTGAAGAAGGGTCTCCCAGACCAATAAACACTTTCCGAGTGCAGAGTGTCCCCAGAGCTGGAGCTGCACTCCACCAACGACTTGTAAATATCTTTCCCAAATATAGGTTAGAAGTGTTAAGAATTTGTGGGAAAGTTTTCCTTCGGAGTAGACCACGGCTTAATGTTTATTCATACGCTGTAGTAAGCAAATGAGAAACTAAGCACTTTGTAAATGCTGCATCATTTTGACTGCTTGATCCACTCCACTGACAGAACAGTTTGGCATAATTGCTAGCATACATAATACTTTCAAATGACAATTCTCCGAACAAGTCAGGGCCTGAGCTAACAGCAGTGAAAGGTGAGGAGATGCTGCCTACATATTGAGCTGAATTCTAGACTATTAAATGCCACAGACAATTAAGATTTATAGTTGATGTTGTCCACAACATAAATGCATTGCTCTGCCTTCAGTACTTTCAGTTCCACAGCAGGTACTGGTATCTGTCTTCAGCTGTAGTTTTAGATGTGAAAGCTAATTTCTCTGCTCAACCCTTTCCCTGCCATTTGACCACAACTGTTTTGAAACAGGCCCCAAATACCAGCAGTGCTGCCTCTACCTGCAGTTGTGATTTAACACTGGTAGTACCACTCATGCTGTTGCTTCTGAGTCATGCCAGGAGTGGAGCAGCTTCAGCTCCATGCTGCTGAGTACCTTCTCTTGTAAATCAGGCAGGATTACACATAGGGTTGCCTTGCTAATGAGAAAAACACTTCATTAAGAATGAGTGGCAGGAAACAAGGAACAGCACTTTAAAGAAAGTCAAGAGACAACAAAGTATGGCCAATAACAAAGGTCTAGGGCTTTCAGCAACCTTTCAGTACTAAACTGATGCTAGTGTTATGGAATTAGGATGGAGACCTTACATTTTCAAACATAGCCTATTTTGGTTTGGCATCTCAGTGTTTGGTTATCAAATTCCCAACAGTTAGCTGCCACCACAATTAAAGGGCATCTTTTGTAGAAGCAGTCAGACAAGCAAAGATACAGTGACAGCATCAACACTGATGGCAAGAGTGAGCCACAGAGCAGAATCAATGGTCAATACAGCTATAGTGCCTGCAGATACTCTGGCTCAGAAAAAACCCAACCCTGCAGCTGAGTATCAACTATGAACTGCCTGTAGTTGCATGAGCAGCAATGTGGAGCTGGTCAGAGTCCCTGCAGGGATGAGTTCCACAGACACAGGGGAAAGATATCTGTTTGTAAAAATGAGACTGCACAGCAAAAATGATGAACTGTTCTTAATGTGTCTGCTTATACCTGGTTTCAGAATAAAAGCTTGGTACTGAAAGTATTTTCCCTATTGCCAGAAAGAAGCACTTTTCATTTTCATCCTAAATCTTCCAAAGGTGTACTGCCTACAGAATTTGCCAATACATTACACATCAAGGTTCTGAAACCTTAATTTTTTTCCACAGTAGGAGAATATCCAGCTATCCTGTAATGCTGTTTGGAACAAGAACACCTTGTAACCAATGATACCATAACACCATAAGAAAACACATAATGTGATTTTAGTTCCTTTGAATGTTTGACCTATATTACATAGGCCGGCCAGGTAGTTACTATCAGTGCTTTCTGCTCCACCTGGTCAAACTGCACCTTGTGTTACACTGAGATTATCCTTCCTGATACCTATTAGGGAGTTTGCCACAGCCTCCTGCTCTGGTTGATAGCATCACAGATTGCCTTCCCAGCAAACCCTGTGGCATACAGCTATGTTTTTCTCTCCAGATCTAAGTTTCTGACAGACAACCACAAATAACCTATTAGCTCTCAGAAAAAAATCTGTGACCTGTCTTCCACCTGAGTTTTTTTTAAATCATGCTATATTTTCAAGGCACTCTTCATAAGGAGAAAGACTAGAAGTATTTCAAAATCTCTTTCATCTTCCATGCCTCACAAACTGGAGAGGATAAGCAGTCACAGGCGTTGGGAATCTACAAAATGCTAGCCTTGACTCCCAGCTGATGATTTATCTTCCTACTTTGACTACTAGCAAACGCAATCACTGTGATGCTAGTTGTAATGATTTTGCTGTCAGATGAAAAAAGCTTCCACAGCAGCACATCCAGTTTGAAGACCAATATGATCTAATCAATAATACATGAAAAAGATATCTATATGGCTAAAAAAAGACTAGGATTGACCGCTTTCTAGAGATGTCTTCCAGACTGTACTTTTTCTTCCCCAAATTACAATTTAAGGTCAGGCAGCCATTTCTCTTAAATAAACAGCCACTGATGGTGACACCTTGAAAGGTGCTACCAGCACCCCTATACAGAACTCACAGCATGCACACACCCTCTTTGTTAACTGCACACCCACTGTGACTCTTAGGATTTAAGTCCAACTGAAGAATCAATCGGATGCACACGGAGCGAGCGTACTGCACATGAGCAGCTGCTTGCTGGAATCCTGATACCTCCCACATCAGCAATAACACATCTCTCCCCTCCCTGTGGTTACTAAGCTAAAAGGCACAGTCTGAGAATGGGAGCTTTTTGTTTTACCACAGTGATGGAATTCTGGTTTCAGGCTTAACCACTCTCCTCATGTAGGCTGCGATTATTTTGCGACAAGGCCCATTTTGGAGAAGGTAAAGGACAGGCCTGTTGCACTAATATGTCAGAGATTTTCCCTTTATCAGTAAGAGTTTTGGAAAGCTGAAGGGTTACTGAATTCCTTAAGAATAATTAATAACATTTCTCTTTATTTTTTGTCCTAATGGAAACAAAATCATTATGATCTCAGTGCCTCTCTGCATATCTTTCTCTCAACCTGAATACCTTTCACATCCATGCAGATGGATTTGATAAAGCATAGAGGTCTCAAGGCAATTAGATCCCTACAAAGTTTTATGCAGAAAAGGAATGCACAGAGGACAAAGACTCTGAGAATATTTCTCTGTGTAGGCCTATCAGGTATGTGTCAGGGAAAGGCAGAAGCATAAAATTATTAAACGTCTTGGAATCCACAGGGTCCTCCTTTGTGGACATTTTCCTGAGACTATGAGAAAAACAAAACTCAGTCAGACCTTGCACATTCTTGGACACTCTGTCAAACAACAAGATGCAAACCGACCGGAAAACTGAATACATCCCCAGACCAGCCCATCTCATTCCAGCACCTGGCCTAAATAACAGAGTCCTTGTTTTCCTGGGTTTCGACCTTGAACAGTCAGGTTTATCTTACCGGGTTCCGTTTGGCCTTGGCACACCAGCTGTCTGAAAGAATTTCCAAATCCAGTAGGCGATGACTCTGTTTGTCCTGGCACATCATACCCTGACCGAACATCTGAATGGGGCAACCTGGGTGAACTGCTTAGAATGCTCTAGTACATTGCTGCAAGGGTCACCTGAATTTCCAGCTCATTTTGAACGTGGTGGCACACAAGCTCAGAAAATTAACAGGCAGGTAGTACTGTCTATTGGCTTATTTTCTTCATCCTAAGCATTTCTGACTGGCCACTGCTGCTCCAAAATGGAAGTTAGGCTACATGGATTTGCCTGTCTTCATGTGAGTAGTTCTTAGGCATTCTAAGTGTGTTCTAAATTACTTCCTAGCTCCTAATCGACCTCTAGTGTTAGCAACATTGTCCAGAGTCTGTGTCATAAGCTGTGTCCAACTCTGGGTCCACCAACAGCAGAAGGCCATGGACCTCTTGGAGTGAATCCAGAAGACAGTGATGAAGATGATCAAAGGGCTGGAGAATCTCTCCTGTGAAAACAGCCTGAGAGGGCTGCAGTTGTTCAGCCTGAAGAAGGCTCCAGGGTGACCTCATTGCAGCCTTCCAGTATCTAAAAGAGGGCTTATAAAACAGATAGAGAGCAACTTTTACATGAGCAGATAGTGACAGGACAAGGGGGAATGATTTTAGACTAAAAGAGCAGAGACTGGATGTAGGAGGAAATTCTTTACTCAGAGAATGTTGTGCCACTGGAACAGGTTGCCCAGAGAATTGTGGATGCACCATCCTTGGAAGTGTTCAGGTGCTGGAAGGGGGCCCTGAGAAACCTAATCTAGTGGGTGGTATCCCTGGCCATGGCAGAGGTGGGTAGAACTAGAAAATCTTCAAGGTCCCTTCTCCCCAAACCATTCACATGCTTGATAAAAAATAGCATCACTGTATGAGATGGTGGAGGTTAGGAGAGAAGCACCTTTCCAGAATGTTACTGTTTTTAAATGACCTAGGCTTTGAGCTAATATTTGTTGCTAGCATAAAGAGATTGGGGATTTCCAGTAATATCTCTTGTCCTTTTAAAATCTACTTTATACAAGCAAGTAGAGGCTTTTAATCAGGCAAGGCAATAAAACGTGGGCAAAGCATGGACAACACTGCAAGACTGCATGGGAAAAGGGAATAGTGCAGCTATTCTGGAATGGTGCTGTCAGCCTTGAATGACTCCCTACTGAGACATTTTTATTCCACAAAATCATTGATTTATTTTGGATGACAGTACACATATGCACAATTATTCTGAAGAGCTATTCTGGCCAACAACACTAGGCAAGCAAGCATGAAGCATGATTTTCAGAGCCATAGGCAGTTTTATTGCTGTCTGGGTCACTTCAAAATCTGTGGGAAAATTATGGTTTCAGCCTGTCAAATCCCAGCACAAGCTAGAGCAGTAAGAAGTATTTTTATTTATGTTTGCAGAATTTTATTTCAACTTCTTTAAAAGCATAAAAGCCCTCCTTAAAACCAATTGGTTTTTAATGCAGATTAAAACTGAGAGAATATAAGATGGAAAACATTAATAGATTTTCCTCTTAATATTTTAATCAGCTAAAGAATTAATAGAACTTTGATGAACTTCCATTAATGTTTTATACTGAAAATAAAAGTGATTGTGTCTGTGCATCTGTGAAAGAGTACAGACGTTCAAGAGAACTTAATCTTTCTGACAGTTTTTTAAGCAGGTTTCTGAATAGGCCTAGAACCTTGAACAATTTTCAGCTGCTGAGCCACAAAAATGCAGGAACTTGTGGAATTCAAGATGTCTCTGGGTGGCTTCCAAAGGGTCACAGAGAGATAAGGAATGAAATGAAAGTTTGCTGGTCAGATAGCTGCACAGCCATAAGGAATGTTTTGTGAATCTGCAAGTAGGGAGGCTGATCTAGACTGTTATCAACAATTGAAGAGGAACCATCTGTGCCTGTACACGGTCCATGTACAGAAATACCTGGAGAAGTTTGTGAAGTCCCTGTTGTGTGTTGGTCTTGAATCCTATCAGTATCAATTAAAGAATCAATATTGTTAAAGACCTTATCATTACTGCAATTATCAATTGTAGTTGGGACATGACAAAAATTTTTACTGCTTATTCGGGAAAGTGAACATGTTGGACTTTAACCTACAGGGTTTATTCTTTCTAAGTTCTAACACCATATAGATGATGAGTTTTAAAAACTACATGATTTAGTTAAGGCTTGAAGAGATGAACTAAACAGAAAAATATCTGTCATAAAGAACCTATATGCTTCTGTTGTTCTATATATATATATTCTTCTCAGAGGCCACAGCTGTATTTATACCAGAATTTTTGTGACTAACAAACAAGTTTCATCTCTTTCATAAATATTTGTCTTCATTGGTTTTGAAAAAGTGAAATAAAGAGAAAAAGTAGTAGCAGATGCCAATGCTAGAGCTAGGTGTAAACTCCTACTGTACTTGGGAACATATTCAAAGGTACTAAGCTTTAAAACACTAGAATGGTTATATTGTTTCCGTTGCCTCTGGCACATTACCAAAACTCAGCAGTAAGGTTAAACCTGTGATAGCCAACCAGATATTCCAATATTTTTAGATTAAAATAATGAATTAAGAATAACCTTTAAAAGCTATTACAAACAAGCAAAAAAAGAAAAAAATAGCTATCAGGAGTGTGAAAGTGGATTTTGCACAGGATTAACTGCTTAGAAAGGCTCAGAGTGAAAAGCATATTAACTGAAATGTAGCTGAGAACTCTGTCTCCTATTGAGTAAATAATTTAAAAAACCTGTCTGAGATTTACTGGAGCTAATGATATTAGATTTAAAATGCTTAATTTTATAGTCATATTCATATGGTTTTCTGAATTGGCATCATTGATAGCGAGGGAATTAGTTCAAAAAGGAGAGAAACAAACCCTACAATCTTCATGGATGTATATCCTGTCTGCAGCTTACCTTCCACTTGAACTGAATAAATTGCAGAATAATCCAAACCTTATTTGTGCAACTATTGAAAGAGAGCAGTGGTATCAGAAACACACATCTAGAGACAGAAATAACTGTCATTTAGCTGTATCATGCAGAACTCATATACATATTACATATAAATATATACACACACATAAATAGTTTTCTCATACTGATAAACACTCTTTGAAACTGCTTGTTTGCACGGCAAGAGGAGACCTTGGCCCTTCTGACTCCAAACAATTTAAAAAGCCACTAGACTTTGTTTCTAGTTTCATGCAGGCACAAGAATAACAATTGCTAATAATCTATTATATTAAAATGTCTCTTGCAGCCCCTTTGTGGTATTTCAGTCTCTACAGGACTAAGATACTGTTTTAAGAAAATTCTTAGCTATTCTGGTTTAAAAAAAATAACCACAACATGAAATAGAAGTCTGTATTTTTGGTTGTTTCCAGACTTGTCAATGTAGCTCTCTCCTCAGTGTAGTTCTTTTTTGTAATAAGGACTTCAGATCTTTATTTTATGGCAAGTATATTGTTATTCTTAAGCAATTATGTAAAAATTAACATTAATAAAGGATACTGATAACTGGGAAGCGTACCCAAGGAACTGTGTACTACTGCCTCAAGCCACCCTAGGCTGAGTATTAGCTCTAAATCTCAAAAATTACATTACCAGTGTTTGTATTTTTACAAGATTTGTTATGCATTGATTATCTGGATAAAGCTGGAAGCCACTAAAAGAGGTGCTAGAAAGAAATGTTATTACATCTTGTGTAACTCATCAACCTCCACTTATCCCTTTATCTCTTGACATGTAGACCCCTGGAAAAGGCAGTCCCTTGGAAGAAAACTGAGATTATGGCATGTATAAAGCAGATAAGCTGAAGAATGATATACTACTCTATTTAGAAGGGAAAAAAGCCCAAAACATTGTAGCACCTAGACAAGGTAAGTTTTACAACTGCAGATAACATACACCCAGATCTATGATGCACCTAAACATTTGTTGCAGGTAGAACAAACATTATGTTTGTAAGACAGAGAAGCTCCATGGAAAATTCTCTTTCTAAGTGAAAAAGACTAAGCATAAAAAAAAAAGAGATAGAAAAAGTGTAGTTATATGGAAAAGGTGGTACTGCTAGCCAAAATGTGTGGAGCTTGTGGTCTTTCTAAGACTTGACACAGCAACAGTGGTGTTAAGCAGGGGGCCAAGCAAGTGCTCCCCATCATGTACAGGTTACACTCACACTGTCACCAAAGTGACCTGAGCAGAGCTCTGGTTCTCCAGTGACACCAGCCAGGGTCTGGGGACCTAACAGCATCCTGACAGCATAACCACCTGCTTTCTAGGTGTTGTAAAGGCTGAGCTAGGCCTTCACAGCTAAGTAGACATCCTTTAGTATACAAGAGACTGTTTGATATCAGTTAAAAGAAAGGAAGGGTATGGATGCATCTTTTCTGAGCCACTCGTGTATACAGCAAATTCTGGCTTAGCAGAAGTGCTCCTTCTGTCATGAATTTCAGTTATTTGTCTCTCTCACTAAAGTGAGCGCTTCCTGTTAGCCAAGACTGATTTGCAAGGTAGTTCCTTTTATCACAGAATTCCTTAAAGATGTATTTTTACAGTCTTTCTCCAGAATAGCAAAATACAATAAGGAATCAGAGAATGCCAGAATCAATTAGTTTGGAAAAGACCTCTGAGATCATCTGAGTCCATCCTTTAAACACCAGCATGTTAACCAGCCCATGGCACTTTCCTTAACCTGGGAAAGTGGATGGTTAAGTCACCAGGGATGGTGACTTGACCACCTCCCTGAGCAGTTCATTCCAATGCTTAATTACCCTTTCTGTGAAGAAATTCCTCCTACTGTCCGACTTGAATCTACCATGGTGCAGCTTGAGACTATGTCCTCACATCCTGAATGAAGTAACCCACACTAGTATATTTAGTTTGCCAGGTGTGTTACAAGCAACAATAACATACTTGCCAGTTAGCTCAAATATTGTCATTTTCTCGAAGGATTATCTGCTCCAAGCACATGATAAACTTAATCTGTAGCCATGTTCAAATCTCAGTAATTATCACACAAGAAGGGAAATCAAGGAAATAGTCTGTTTTGTTGAGGACACCTGGGAGATCTGTCATAAATAAAAAATCAAAAAGCAAATTTTGAAGAGAAACATTAGACTGATATCCTTAAGGGGGGCACATTTAGTAAGCAGCACTACCACTGTCTCCCTTCTCCTAACCAGTAGGCCTCAATTATAAAGATGAAAGCACTTAGCACTCTCCTAGACTCCAGTTACATCTCTCTTCTAACACAGACTGTCCTCTGAGGCAAGAAAAAAAAATGCACCTTGTGTACATGTGTAAAAGGCTCAACTTCCTTAAAAATTAAGCTTAAAGAGACACTTTATAGAGATAAGAGATTGTTTCAGAGATACTTACTGGGCTTCCCTCACAGCACCAGCTCTGCTGTTCCACCCACAACTATAAAAAGTGCTGAGAGTCGTGTCCTGATCGCTGCTCTGAAAGTAAGGCCAATAAATAGCCCCTAGTATTGGGTTCCTGATGAGGTAACCTGCTGACACACAGCAGCCCGCCTCTCCTCGCACTGCTGGGACACACACAGACAGTGAGGCAAAGTGCTTTCAAATAGCAGCTTTATGCTCATGGACCCCATGTTTTTCAGAATCTATTTTCCCTCAAGAACAAGTATTTTTTTAAAATACTTGCAGTTCTTCTACTTTAAGGAAAGCATCAAGAAAGTCTGTTAGCAATTTACTACAAGGACAGAGGGGACGGGAATTTGATGTTTCATAGCAGGTTATCACCAGCTATCACACACTTTATGGGCTGGCAGGTATCAGGCTGGAAACAGATTTGTGTTACTTTATCACAGACCTCAAACTCAATCACTTAACAATATGGCCACAGTGATGTAGCTGCTGAATAGAAGACCATGATTTGGACTGTGTTTATTAGACTTTTATATACAAGCAATTCAGGAGACTAGGATCAAAAACCTGCTTTCTGTACAGCTACTTGGTATTAGCAGCACCTATGCCTACAGAAGAGAAAGTTGGCAGAGCAGTAAAAGCATATCTGTGTACATTATTCATGCACATTTATCTGTCAGCAGATACAGTCAAAATCCTCTCGATGACTAGTTTCAATATTGATTAAAATAGTTTTATCATAACTGGAGACATTATTTTATGCATTCGATAAGCAATGCTTGATAACTCACCAGTGAATTAGTCAAGTTTATTTAAAAGACAGAGCAAAATTTTGGCTTCCTTGAAGTTTCTTTATGAGCATCATAGGAATTTTACTTCTAAACTATAACTGCCAAAGTGCTGCAACTCTATATTGACAAGTCTCCATATCCACTAGACTATATTTATTTGGTGTGCTAAAGGAGACTAATGGTTAAAGCACTCACGTCTCTTTGTGGCTGAGGGAAAGCATCAGAGCTCTACACTTCACAGATTTCTGGGAAGCTAATAAGATGTGTGGCTGAGGCTGTAGGCCAAGAAGTGGGCAAATGGCAGCAGAAAAGAATTTCAAATTACTTCAGGATCTTTGCTGAGTCATATCAGTTTCAGTGTCTGTGTGAGCAAGTCTATGTGGATTCCATATCACACTCAAAACTACCAGAAGGGATTTTTTGCCTGCCTCTAATATTTTTATAGCTAATTTACAACATCTGACTGAAAAAAACACCACAACAGATTAAAAAATATAGACTCAGATGGTGTGTTTGAACATCTCATGTAGCCATGATTTGAAAGATCCAAATCCAATTACCCTGCACCACTACTGAAAAGCAATGTTCTCCTAACAGTCTGTCTGTCAATACAGACAGAACCACTGTAATATAAAAATTCTACTAATTCCTTTTCATTTTTTGATGTAGCAGCTGATGAGCCTGTTATTCTCATCCATGCCTCACGTCTTTTAGGCCCAGAGAGTGGCTCAAGGTACTTCCCTTCTACAAGGTGGGTGGGCAGAGTAGAAACTGATTTATTTATCAGACGAAGCACTGAGAGGCACTTTCACACAGAGAAATGAGTTCTGGATTCCATTTTTCCTCCCTGCTCTCTTCACTGCTCCATGAAAGGAAAAGAGACCATGCCTACCAAGCAGCAAATTATAATGACCATGCTCAGCTCAACAGAGTTTTATCATGGATTTGGTGGATACATTTGGTCAAAAGGTCAAACTATTCCCATGGAGAACAAAAGTGGCAGCTCTGTGTCATCTGTAACAGACACAGACACAACTCTCACCTTGGCTGTGCCTGCTTCCCATGGGCCAGCATTGCCCCAGACTGTATGTAGCTCTCATCTGTACTCACTTTAACCAGACAAACTTTTCCATGGTGTGAATTGGAGAGGGATAATCCTTGACTTCACAGGCACATCAAAGCAGACCTTCAACCCACCTCTTTTGCTGCAACCCTTTCAATAAATTCCACTTTATGCACTTAACGGGTGTACAGAACCAGCTCTGTCATTATTATGGCAGAGATGTGTTATGTGGTCATTTACAATTTCAGTTCTGTAGGACCTTTTCTTTTACTGTGAGTTTTTCTTTCTAAAACAGTATATTGAAAATTTATACTTGGAATGTAAACCACTTTATGTGATCGTAATTTTAACAGACCTCCAAAATAAAGTTTTGCTGATGGAAAAGAGCAAGTCTGTCAGAGAGAAATAAACATATTCTCATGTTCACTGCTACCATTTGTATCGTCAGGGAGTTTCCTGTATCCCTAGGTCATGAAGACTTAGAACAATATAGCCTAGGAGTTAGTGGTAAAAAGATTTACTATGTCATCCTACTTACTACAACAGTGTGCTTTGTTCAGTCTAGATGCTTCTTCCATTTCACTTAGAATATCATGTGAACTAAAATAACTCAGTCAAGAAAAAACACTAGACTGTATGCTGCAGTTTATCCCATCTGTTTCTAATTTAATCACACTAATTAGCTGAGCTATCATAAATACATTCTCCTTCTGTCATCGCTGTTCACATTCTCCATATTTATCTGCAGATGCCAGGAGCACTTATTTGTTCCTGCTACACGGTCAACATTGTTGTGTCAGGAACCCTGCTGTGATAAAACTTCCCTAACAAACAGCCACCCTCAGGGAAAAAACCAGTGCCCAGCTAGGTAACAAGTGGTAACAGGCTATCAGATGGTGACAAACACTCCAAGATTTTACATCTAACAGTGTCACACTTTAGCAGTTCAAAGCAAAGATTTTCAGGAACACAGGACTAACCTTAACTATTTTTTAACATCTTCATTAGCATATTAACCACACGGTTTAACTCTGTGTTATCTATTATGTGCAGGGAAAGAGTAAATGTAAGAGGGAATGTGATTACATACGGTACTATTTTGCCACCAGGTAGAGAGGAACAGTGCCACAGTGCCCCCTAAACCCTTGGGGTCACAGACAGGAGCTGCAGCCAGTCAAAAAAAAAAAAAAAAAAAAGGAAGAACAAGAGTACTCTTATAATTTTGACAGTTTTTTAAAAGTATTTGGGAGTTTGTTTAAAATCACAATTCAGTGCCATTCAGTTTCCACACAGCAACATCCCTTAAACATGATTGTTTGGATACAGCAGTCACAAAATTTAGCTCAAGAAACTTTGCAGGAAAACATTTAATTTCTATTTCCTGTTTCTCCATTGATACTTCATAAAGTATAATTAGATTGTGCTTTTTAAGGGTGCCTTTTGTTATAAACAGATAAATAAATAATTTAAATCAAATGTTCAATGTCAGATTTCAAGGTTTTATGCAATCCAACTGTAATCCAGGTCATGGATTTAGAAGATACACTTTTCTTACAAAGAAGTAGATTCTGCATAATTCAGAAGAGTTTTACACAGAACTGTATTCTCAGATGGATAAAGATGTGTAAATTCCTCAAAATCAAAGGGAACTGATACCCAGGAGGGCAAAGCAGACAAAATAGCCCATCAGCAACTCAACCACATGAAAGACCACAAAGAAACTCCAAAGCCACCCACGCAGCTGCCTGAGGAGGCTGTCAAGGAATGAGAGGCTCTTGTTCAGCTCATGTTGCTGCTGGAAATGTGTTTGAAGAGCTTGGCAATACATCTGGATTTTACAAGTGGCACACAAAGATGAGAAAAATGAAATCAGATTGAATTATGTGCTGCAGTATACTGGTGGTGTCACATCTCAGCTAACTAGAACGTAATTTAATTTACAAGATAATGGAACGATCGCCTGCATTTGTTACTTTCAGAAGGGCAGCTGACAAACATCCACAGTGTAAGTACAAACTTAACTAGACAAACTTAACTAGACAGACACCTTAAAGGCAAAGAAGATAGGATCCTTTTTCTAGTATATTAAACTGTATTTATTTTTTAATAATATATTTTCTAGATACCTATTCTAGAAAGCCTCCACTTCTGAAAAATGAGTATCAGGCACTGAAAATCAGAGATCTATAAAAGCAGAATAGGAATGGTGAAGAATCAATCCCTTTTTTCCTGCATGCTTCAGAAACTACCAGTACTTACTGGTAAAGTAACAGAATAATACAGCTATTGTATCACTTGCTATTGATTTCTACCTCTTTGCTCTATACAAAGCTGACAGAAATGCCCCATCTTACTGTCTTTCCACTTACAAACCTGAAGATATCCCTTCTCAGAATTCTGCTTTCCTCAGTAAGGAAGAAAGAGAGATGGCAAGAGACTTAAAATTTCAAAACATTTGTCAATAAGCATTCCGAACAACACATCTTAAATTTTGTTCTCTACTACGCCAACATAGCTAGCAGCACTGAAATATGAAGAGAGTTTTTGATGAGAAAACACTTTTTTTAAACAAATTATTTTAGATGCCTTCGATTTGCTGCAGGGAGCAAAAGGGAGAATGAGGCAAAACCTGGAACACTGAAGGTGTTTGTCTTCAACACTTGTTAAATGCTCCCTTGTTTTGTTCATGTTGTCAATCTGTAGTAAAATGAACAGAATCTTAAATACACATGGTGAAGACTGCGAACTCCTTATTCAGTCTCTGTTTAATCTTCCACAACACTTTTTGTTTAAATTTGTGAGTGACTCATAGCAGTGGCTTCAGCCAAGCTTAGCACAGACAGACTTTGTGCGTGCCCACACAAATACTGGTGAGTCTATTCCCACTGTTGGCTTGTAGGATTCCCACTATATCACTATCTTGAGCTTTTTTGAGGAGAGATTATTCTTTGCATAGGCCTCTGCCAAAGTGTCTCCTATTCTGGTGTTGGGAATAGTTGGAGACAAAAGTTTCTGTATGTTCATTTTCATTTATGACCTAATATTGCAGGTTATTTTTTACATTAACTCAAAAGAAATATTTGTCCTGTGAATTATGCTTTTATAGGCTCCTGCATAATTTTCTTTTATTTACAGTGACTTTCAAAACAAATTTATGTTGCAACAACATTCTCAAAATAAGAATCTATTCATTGCTCATTGTTTCACACAGTTAGGAGATTTCTGTGACTTCCCTCCTCATCAGGCCTGTGCTCCAGACCCTTCCCCAGCTCCACTGCCCTTTTCTGGACACACTCCAAGCACCTCAATGACTTTCTTTAGTGAGAGATCAGAACTCAACGCAGCACTCGAGGTGTGGCCACAGCAGTGCCCAGTACAGAAGGACAATCACTGCCCTGGTCCTGCTGGCCACACTATTGCTGGTGCCATTGGCCTTCTTGGCCACCTGGGAACACAATGGATCATGGTCAGGGGCTGCTGAGTACCCACAGGTCCTTTCCTGCTGGGAAATTTCCCAGCCTGTTGCTTTAAAAGCCCAAATGATCATTTTATGATCTACTCCACCTCACTTTTCTGTGATGGATTCTTTTCTTCTTATGACGAGGTTTTAAGCCACATCAATTTTGTCATCTGGCCTGTTTCCTGGCTGCTCAAATGCCTATGTCAAGCCTGAGGGAGGCTGTGGAAATGCACACCTTGGGGCAGAGTAGGATCTTTCCTTTTGGCACTACCCCTGAGTTTAGGTTAGTGCAAATGATCCTGGCACCACATTTGAGGATTCTGGTGGCCTTGTAACAGGGTTTAGTTGTGCTTGAAGTTTCACAGCAGTTTACTGGAGTGCTCTGAAACAGTCTTGTATATTTAAAGTTCTAAGAGCCAACCAATTCTTAATCCTTATTTTTAAATCTTTAAATATCCAAGACTGTGTCATGTACACTCTACTCTTCACTGAGGCACCAGGAAAGCACACACAGTTTAGGATTGGGATAGGGTTGAATTAATGAAATTTGACATAAAAATTGAGATGGGGAGCTAGCTATATTGGAATATCATCCTATAAGCTTTTGCATTCATCTTGATACAAACCCTGTGCATATTTACTGTCTTTCTATTGCATCAAGCTGCATCTGATAACAGGATAATTGTAGCTCAAGATCTGCCCCACAGTGAAAAGCAGACTTGTTGAGCTTGTATTCAGGGAATGAATTGAAGTCATGTGTTTTCATGAAGAAACTTGATGGGGACAGCTCTGATTTCAAGCTACACATTTCAGGACTTTTTCTAGGCATTTGTGCAGGTAGGCTAGGGCTTTCCTTGTCTGTAAGGAGACTACTATTACCTGTGGGTCCTAGAGCAGACTTGGAGAGCTGAAGATTTTCCTGTGTTTAGATACAAGATCTAAGGTAAGTAAATTCTGAATTGGCAAACCCTAATTTCTGGTCCTCACTTCACCATTTTTTTAAAGAAGGCATTTGTTTCTCAAACTTCACATAGGACTACTATAATTTTCTCTGTATTTACAAAGTCTCAATTTTTAAATCCAAGCCATTCCAGTTTACCTGTAGTTACAATTCTTACTTAAAAATCCTACCCTTTGATTTCATAACCAAATTAGGCTGATCTAATCCTTTTGTGTGCACAGCTGGAAGACTCCACATGTTTCAAGAGATGCATTTTACAATTGACCAGCTAATTAAGATCTTTGAGTGTACAGTGTCAATAGGTCAGCCTAGACCTCATGGCAGCAAATATGACTCATTTCTCTTCAGATTATATCATACTTTTTCCTGTTTTCAGATCTATTTCTACAGCAATTTCATTGACAAATTGATTAAAATTTGGGGGAACTTGGCATTACGTAAGTAAGCTTAAATACTACATAATGTACCATAATTTATAGGCAGTGACAGGAAGAGAAGTATCTAGAAAATCTGTTTCATTCCTCCCATTTATTGTAATCTATAATACAATATCAGCTTGTAAAATGAGAGGTGGAAGATACTGCTGCCCAAGGATGGAAATATTTCTTCTGTTTGTATTCTGGTATAACCCATCAAACACCAGGACAGAACTACAATTTAGATGCTTTTCACTGCCAGCTGTGTTTGATGATGGTAGCTAAAATAGTTAGTAATTATCCAGTTCCTTTCCTAGATGTTTTTGAAATAAATTATCATATGGATACTTCTATCTATTAATTTATCTAAACTTCTGATGAAATTTGACAGCTTCCACATTCAAGCATCCTTCAAGCTTCTGAGAAGATGGAAGATGTTCACAAAACTGTTTGCTGCTAATGCTGTGACATGAAATAACCTGGGCTTCACATCAGCTGTGATGTCTCATCACAACAATGGGGCCTAGTGACCAAAGAAAGAAGTAGTTTCAAATAATATTTGGGTTCACATGATCCAAATGGCTACCAGATGAGGCTCTGAGCTGCCTGGGGATGTGTCTATGGGGGTGGGAGTTGCCCATGCATGGTGCAGAGGGATGAATGGGCTCTCTGTGTCCCCACTGCCCCGAGTGGGAAATCCGGCTGATCACATCTGGTGTGAGCCCTGAGGTGGGCCACTGCAGCAGACATCAATAGGGAACCCATGGGCAGAGGGGCTGACAGTGCTTCCTAAGCTGTCAAGTTGTTCCTCAACTGACCATTTTATATGATTTATTAATTCTCTGGCATTAGGCAGCAAGCTTTGCAGCTGGAGAGAGGAGAACATTTTCAATAGCTGCATGGATTTTAGTGCTGTTGGCTTCAAAATTTCTTTCTCAGTCAGAAGTTAAGAATTACAATGAAGGGAACGTGAAATGAAAAAAAATGACTGAAATGTATATATTTAAGTTTCCAATTATCAGAATATATCATATAGATAGGAAAGCATACCAGATTATTTATCTGTAGTACAAGGAATTTTAACAGTAGTTCAAATATTTGTATTTTTGGTGTATCAGGTTTAGCTGTGTATCACACAGCTAAAAATACAGCTATTTTTCTGATGTTTGAAATATTTGTTCTCACGGATGGCAAATGGATGTTTGTAGTTAACTTAGGAATCAAACACAAATTTATACATCAGGCTAAATAAAATCTATAAAACTTTCTCTCTACAATTCATACATTAGTCATGAATCTCAAAGTACTTGAAAAAGTAGATCTCAAAGCTACTATTCACTCACAGCTTTTGTGTGTGAAACCAGCTGTTCTAATAAGCTACTTCATTTGGAAATTAAATCTACTTCGCTATTATTGCACAATTTAAAAAAAAATTGAAATTAGAAATGTGATAATTTTTAGCTTGTAGAACAGTATTTAGTGGGTTGTTTTGTTGTTGTGAAATATCCCATTAGGTGTTTGCTATTCTGCTTCTTAGAATGTATCTTCTTGTATATTGATATTAGTGACATCGGGTCAAGAAGTCCATAAAAATGTGGTGGGATGATTTGCAATGATTCTTAGGTGCCTGGTGCCCTAGAGAGATGGTTGAGAAAATTGTGTTTCTTTCTCTGATGAGTTTTGATTTTCTTATGGTGAATACCATTGCATGATGGAGCTGGACACTGTATCCCTTGTGTCCTTGCCCAGTGGATTCCATGAATGTAAGCAGGATACAACTGATTCCACACCAGGAAAAGAGACATCTTACAGCACTCTGTGATTGAAATGGAAGATGAACAGGGAAAATCTGGCCTGGATAACTGTATTCCATAGAGCTGAACTTCACTTTTCTTGTAGATGTCCCATGGTTTTGCTCTGCACTGATAACCAGTAACCATAATTAAGCCCAGAAGTAGCTGCCTTTTAACCTTAATGGTGAAGATACTTCATGTGAAAGTACTCATTTATCCTGAGTACTATGAGCACTGAAACATGAACACAAAAGTGTCTGACTCTTGTGGTATGTTAAATCCAAATGAAACAAGAAAGCACTTAAATCATGCAAGATGTTGAGGTTTTCAATCTGATTTTCAAACAAAACCATTTAGATTTACTTCAGAAACTAATTTAAGGTGGATCCTGACTGAACTCAAAATTTTTATGCTTGAAAGAATTTGTCCTCTTTTTATGGCAACACCAGAATTCCAATGACTTATCTCCTTATTTAGACTGTCTTTTACTATGTACTGTAAGAGGCAGTAAACAATCTTCTAAATAGACCAATTACTCCAAGTTGTATGTCAGATACTTCAGAGTCAGATGGTCCTAAGGAAGATTGTTCTCATTACATGGTTCTTGCAAGTCATTCACCAGTTTATTAAGCATTGACTCAAAAATTTCAAATCAAGAAGGAAAAAAATCCCTTTCAAGGATTGCTACAGACAATTCAGCTTTGAGAGAGGAAATGAGGCATGGTAGTAAATGCTGAAGCATGAGTGAAGGGTACAAAAGCAGCCTTACCAGTGTCTCTGAACACTCTACTTCTACCCTTTTATGGTTTACTTTATATTACAGTAGATAGTTTTATTTCTATTTTGCATTCAATTCACTCTTCTTGGGTCTGATTTTTTAGTGAAACGAAGAAAATTTAGGAAACAAGTGCTTTTTTTAAAAGATGTAGAAACATCATCCCTTTTCAAGAAAGAGGTTTTATGTGTTTTTCTTACCAGCTGCCCAATGGGAAAACAAACTTCCATTCACTTTGTGCAAACTTTAATCATCTGTACTCTTATTTTACTGTGCCCATTGCTGCAATTACAGAAATTTAACATTCCCTGAAGAAACATGTTGTAGTTAAAAAACACACATATATACATAAATACTTTTGAATATTTTTCAGACTGAGAGAGAGGAAAATTAGTCCCTGGCTTATCAGTGTAGGGGATGCTTTCACTTGGTGTTGCACTGCACTGAATAAAACTGACCTGTTCTAGAATTTATACAAATATGCCTACACAGGCAAAGATGAGATACAAACACTGACAAAAAAAACCCCAAACTACTTGGACAACTGAAATTAGTAGAAGGAACTAAATATATTTTCCTCCTTTCTGTCTCATACTATGGAATGGAAATGTTTATTTTGTTGGCTGATGTTTATCCACTAAAAATAGCAACAGACAGAAATTTTATAAGATGTGATATATTTGTAAGAAGGTTGAGAGTGAGCTGAATAAATCAATGACTAATATAGTGATGAGGGACATAATGGCTTATTTCTACCCATACTTGACATCATGCATTAATTTTGTAGAATTATTCAGGTCTTGAAACAGGGCAGAGGAACAATCTTGATGCCTCTCAAAGGAAATGGTGAGGAGACAGCTAGGAGAAAGAGAGCTAATAGAAACAGAACATAAAAAATGTTTGTGAAATGTGTCAAGGCAAGCATTGTAGGCTCCAATTAGTAAATTGAGAAGAAACATTCACAGCCCAAAAATTAAAGTTTAAAATGTTTTGTGTTTTAAGTGATAGAAGAAAGATGTCCAGTTAAGCATAAGAGAGGAAGACATAATGTCACTGCATTGCAATGAGTCCAAATTTTAGTAAGCAAATGAGAATCTCTACACGTAGGATCACAGAATCACAGAATTGATAATGTTGGAAAAGACCTCTAAGGACATCAAGTCCCACTGTTAATCCAGCACTGCCAAGTCCATCACTAAAAAAATGTCCCTAAGTGGCACATCTGTGTGTTTTTTGAACGCTTCCAGGGACACTTCCGCTGCTTTCCTGGGCAGCCTGTTCCACTGCCTGGAACCACTGCCACCACCCTTTTGGGGAAGAAATTTTTCCTAATGTCCAACCTCAGCCTCCTCTGACACAACCTGAGGCTGTTTCCTCTTGTCCTGTTGTTTGTTCCTTGGGAGAAGAGGCCAACCCCCACCTAGCTCCAAACTCCACTCAGGCAGTTGTAGAGAGTCCTAAGGTCATCCCTGAGCCTCCTTTTCTCCAGGCCAAACACCCCCAGCTCCCTCAGTTGTTCTTCATTGGACCTGTGCTCTAGAACCTTCACCAGTTTTGTTGCCCTTCTCTGGACTCACTCGAGCCCCTCAATATCTTCCTCACAGTGAGTGGCCCAGCTTCCACTAATGCCAGTTGTTGGTGCTTCATTCCCACAGATAACCCCAGGGACAGGCAACAGTCCTCAAGGAGCTGTGGTACCTCCTAGGCTGAATCCAAACTGGGAACTTTTCTGTTAGTACAGTGCAGCGGGGCAAGTCCCGAGGCTGGTGCAGACCTCAGCACAAGTGTGTCAAGCTGCTCCAGTTTCCAGCAGGAGTCACCTGGGAAGAACTCTCCCCAGAGCCGCATATCGGGGCCACAGATCAGGCCAGCAACTCACCCACTTCATCTGCACACAGAGAGACAGCGCTGGCTCATTCTGGGAGCCAGAGTGCTATGGAGAAGTCAAGGTGGGCTGGGAGCCAGGTCAGTTACTGTGAGAATGGGGACATCAGTGTCAGCGTGGGACAGCCTGAGGGGGCCATCACTACCCCTGCAGGCAAACTTCTCAAATCTGAAACGGTGTAACTACTGCTTACACAAGGGTTTGCCTGTGTGCATGGGGGCACACATATATAACCCTAGTTTGGGATTTGTGATGACAGGTTGTTTAACCAAGCGGGAAGATCTCAGTGTTAGGACTATATTCGGAAGAGGAACGGTTTTGAAGTTTCTTTTGCAATCCTTGATATAATTTTAGTTCAAAATTTTTAATGAAAATTGACTTCTCTAACTGGTTTTATGAGCACAGAGACAAAACGCTGAAATGAGAAAACTTTATTCCTACTTAAATGAGAAATTTACAGTTATCCATAGAAACTCTGCTCCCACAGACACAGTGCCACCACAAAAAGGGAATCTAGTCTGTTATGTTCAGCTCCTAGTACTTCACTCAGCAAAACACATAGAAACACGTGTCATTTTAAGCACATGCTTAACCCTTTCCTGCATCACAGCCTAAAATGTTCCCAGTACTCTTTCCAGCCCAGTACAGTTATTGGATTAGATGCATGGAGAGAACAGTGTAAGGGAATGTGCCTATTCTGTGGGAGAGACTATTTATTTTAGACTTTCTACACACACTATATTCTTCCTTGTCCATTCCTGCTTCATAAATATTAATAAAAGCTTGTGTATTCAAGACATTTGTAATACTGAATTACATTACTCAGTGTCTCTAATTATGTTATTTCTTGAGTTCCAAATTGACTCTCAGCTGTACTCATATTACCAGGTATAAATAAGAATATGATTCATCATTTACAGAAAGCACATTACATAAGTCAGTTACAGAGTTGCACAACTGGGCACACAGACTGTCTGCATTGAAGGTACAAATAGGAATAGCAATGGAAATAGAGAAGATTTTTTATCCCTAGTTTGAAATCAGACTTAGACTACTATACTAATCATGTGAGCTCTGGCTGAAATAAGAACAGAAAACATTCATCACATGTTTTAGATATTTCAAACTAATAATAGTCTGGGACCAGTTTTCAAAGAAAGACATAGCTGTGCTTAGGAAGTGTGTGAACCCGAAGTACAACTGCTGCGAATAAAAGCTTTGCTTCTTTGATTCTGTTGGATTCCTCATGAGAAAAATTTACTCCATATGCAGTTCATATAATGGTTTTGCAATTCCAATGAAGAGTGTTAGCTACAGGCAGATTATACAGCATCCAAACTCTTCTACAGCAGTGTGCTGTGGCCTACAGATGTGGCTCCAATAATAGTAAGTGAGCTCATCCTTATTGTGGAAGATTATTCATTAGGGAGAGAATAATGTAAGTGATACGATCATTACATCACCTTTTCCTGTACATTATTCTCACCACAGCTGACAGGGACAACATTTCTCAGTCTAAAGTTACATTATTTTCAAATTTTGCAGAGTCTAGATAAAAGTGGTGTTTGAAAGTATATGTAAAGACTTATTTGATAGCAAAGAAGAGCTAGTGCTGCAGGGATGAATTGCTTGTTCATTATCTCTATCTCTTTTCTTCATATAAAATAGTTATTCCATAGTGTTACTTCCCCTATATATCATCACTAGCTATCTTAATTTGTAAAAGATTTTAAAGAAAATTTTTAAGAAAAAAGTTTTTAAATCTATATAATCACAGAATCACTGAATAAGGGCCTTCAGTTGAAATAAAGGATCAATTTGATTAGTATGTAAAAGAGGTCTTGATATTAAACTCAAAATTGCCAGAAGTTACAATCTCAGGGAGAATTAAGTTCAGATTACAGCAATAACATACTTTGATGAGGATGGAGTCAGTGAAGAAATATGAAGAGATTTCCTAGACTTCTCTGTGCTTTTGATAATAATGGTTTATATAGATATAGTCAAGGATGAGGAGAAAACCACATTCACTCTGATTGAGATGGAATTTATCATGATAGTGTGTTTACTGATACTACTGCATAAAGAAGGGTAACAAGGTAAATCAAGAGCAGAAGCCTTCCTAATTTTGAAATTGTGCATATTTTGGTCTTATTTTTCCAAATCATACTGTTGTTCCACAAAGTTCTCAGCAGCTGCCATCAGAATGAGAATTACTATCAATAGTTTGTAAAAGCCTTAGCCCAGCCTATATTAGCACAGACGTGCATTTGTATGTCATGGCCTAGTTTTTCAAGTTTCCACTAAATAAGGACATTGTGAGGACTTAGAATGCTCCTGTGCAAATCTTACTGAGCATTTCAAGAACTGAACTGATGTAGCAAAAAAATACCAGTTTCAAAATGCAAACAGTTGTCCTGTTTGTGCAGCAGACATTCTTCAGACAACTAATAAAGTTTTAAAAGCAAACCCATTCTCTCCATTTAATGTACTTGATTAAATATTGAGGTGAGAAACAGGAACAGACTTTTCATTCAGTTCCGCTGCTTTCCCTAGTGAGGACCTCTTTGCATAACCACTTGCCACAGTCAGTGTTCACAGAGAAGAAACATGTTGTTGGCTTAAACACAGGAGAGTGCAACTGATCCAAGTATCTTGTGTAAGGAAATCAGCACAAAATATTTACCCTGGTTTTGGCTTCTTTGCTATGGTATCTACCTCATGCACTTGTTGCATTCACAAGGATTTCCTGCTGTTGTGTGCACCAAGCTGGTTTACTGCGTGTGTTTCTGCTTCTGTACTGCATTGTTTTTCCTGTCCAAACAGTTACCAAGCAATGCAGTATCAGTCACCGTGCAGTGAAAGTGCTACAACACCAATAGACGAGTCTCCCAAATGCAATTTAATTAAGTTCTGGAAACCTGCTCACAGAGAGAAAATTCTGTATTTCTCTCATTCCTCTCATTCCCCGATGTGAACAGAATGGAAAATGATTTCTCTTTCTTTAAACTTGGGTATGTCACACTTGATAACTATGATTTACAAGTTGTCTTTAAATGGAAGATTTTCCTGAGACAAAACATTTGAAGTTTATTACAGTGTACGACCAGTAACAGTCTGACTGCAAAGGGCTCTCTTCCATAGAAAAATTGAACAAAACAGCAGTAGATATTATGTATATAATCAGAATGCTTTACCATCACCTCTCAGAAAACCTGTTAGATATGCAGCCCTATATAACAAATGACTTTGGAAAAATGCTTGAGCAGGGGCAGGAGCTCCTGGATGCTACTGCTGCTGTGCCATGAGCAGAGTGGTTGGTGGCTGAGGGCTGCTGTGGTATGGGAAGTTTCACCCAGGGTAAGGGTTATGTTTTGCCAGCTTACAAACTCATGTGGGAACACAAGGCAGCTTTGCTTGGAAAACTTTGTAGTTTAGACGAGGCCTGAGGAAATGAGGCTCTCTGGTTCCAAGGCCACTTCTCACACTGGCAGAGCTAAGTGCTTCCAGCCCCCTTTCCTCATCCCTGATCACTTCCACGCCTGTGCCCACACCCTGTTTGTTCTACTGCGATTGTCTCTGGAGCTGAATAATAAATCAGAGCAGAGAGCTGATCCAACTTTAAAGGCTCTCCTCCTCCCCTCCCCTCCCCATTTTTTTTCTGTTTTTGAGGACATGCTGTTGAGAGAAACATCCACAGAACCAAGACCTGCAAAGCTAGGAACCAGATCCTTATAACATCACTAAGAAGCCCAAAGGAAATTAGATACCTAATTAAATCTGTGAATCCAACCTTATATGACCTGTTTAGAATTGTGAGAATCCAGCTCTTCGGATTCTGGCAGGTTCTTCAGATTCTTCCCTGGCAGCCTAAAACTCAGTTAATCTTTTTTTTTTTAATTTACTTCATAAATGTATTTTAGTCTGTTGTTTTCTAGATCCTGAAGTTACATTTCACAAATATTTCACTAATTTAATTTCAGTGGATGCTGAAAAATGTACTAAAAATGTTGACTTAAGTACTAGCTGAGGGATATGCAAATGCAACTGTATTCCAGAGATATTTGCATTAAAGATCTAATTGAATTAACTGTTCACACAGCTTCCACAGTCAGCTTGTCATGGCCTCCTTTCAAGGTCGACTACATCCATTTTTGATAGAGAGATTTAAAAGGTTTTCTCCCTTCCCCTGGGATTAAAGATAGGGATGAGCACTAATTAGCCACCTGCACCCACAGCACAGTGCTACAGCTTGTTTACCTTACAGAATCTGCTGCACCCCTGGGGAAAAATCAGCGTGGTGAGTTTTTTCTTTTAAACATTTCAAGTTCAGCTTTTTCAAGAGAAGTTTAACAGTTTCCACAATTGTTAGCATTACTAAGAGAAGCAAGAGTCCCTGTTTCTCACAGTGCTACCTGGATTCTGTAGAAGAAGTAATAAACACTGGGTTTTTTTCTTATCTTTTTAATTTTTCTTGTTCATTCCATGAGTCACACATTTGGTGTTAGCTACAGCACTTTGCTGCCCATAACATATAAAACAAGACTTTGAAAAGTAACATTTAGCAATCACAAGAGCTTTACTCATGTTAGTATGATGTAGAATCCACCAAATAGGCAATTAAAATACAAGAAAAAAACCCAGAAATAAATAAAAGAAATGTCTTCATAAATCCTTTAATGTAGTGATGCTTAAGTAGTTTTTTAATTGGTTTCTTATTGAATGAAGCACTATTTAGGACTAGCAGCTGAAAGAGTTGCAATTTAAACTACAGTCTGATTCTTTTTTGCTATTTTTCCTTTCTGTGGCATTTTCTGACTAAGATTGGTAAAAAATTGTTCTGCTTTGTTTGTCTTTTATAAGTTCTGACTCAGTGGCAGGCAAGTACTACTTATGGGCCTGATGTAAAGCCTAGTGAAGTCAACTGGAATGTTTCCAATGACTTAATTAGACTTTGGATTGGGTCTGAAGTGCAGCAATTTACTCAACTCTGGACCATAAATTACAGACATAAAAAACAAATTATTTGTGTGTTGCAGGATTACTGACAGCAAAATGTATGATGTCAGAAAAATAATAGGCAGAGATAGCCTGCACAAGTTGGAAAAGCCTAAAATACAGCCAAAGATAGGGGAATACTCTTTGGCAGGAATAGAGACAGTCTCAGTTCCAGTGCCAGTTCTGGAAAGTTGAGTAATTTGACAGACAACTATGTGATTAATCTAGCAGGAGAAGACACTCTCTGTCTCCCTCAGTCACCACTCTGCTGCCTGAGCATTGGACTAATATCTGCATGAGATGATGGTCTGCTGGTCAGCAGGAAGGGCTCTGAGTCTGTAACTCCTGGAAACCGCTTTGGAAATGTTAAAAATTCCAGGGGCCGAGACTCAGAGCAGAAGTGAACAGTGCAAGCCAAACACATCAGCTGAGTTTGTTGCTAGAGTAAATAAGACTCTAATAATAAATAATGTTGAAGAGAATGGAATGTGAATGTTACCTAGCAAGAAGCCAAGCAATCTCCACCTGAAACATAACTTTTTGTTGTAGAGAAATATCTCCCAATTATTGTTCTTCTGAATTTCCATAGTGCATGTCTTGATGAGTTAGGAGTGACACAATGAGCTAGGTAGGTACTTGTTTCAGTCAAAATTTACTTAATTTTCCCTTGTTTGAAAACCTTGGGATGCCAACCTCTTACCTAAGCTGCCCCAGAGAAACTAATGAAAATATTTGTTAGTAAGAAAAAGATTTGTTATTTACTTGAACCACCTGTTCTCAGGTGAGTATTTTATTTCAGCACACAATAACCCAATCAGCAAAGAGTAGTTCTACTTTGGAAAAATATTTATTATTTTGGAGTAAACCCACTTTTTGTTCTGGAAGAACCTATCCAAGCAAAAATCATGATCCTGGAATAGTTGATTAAGCAACAGCTATGTCAATCCATTAGTTTGGAGTACATATCTTTAGGTTCCCCTTATTACCAAATCGGGAAAGATTTTTATTTAGAGAAGTATTTACATAAAACAGTTTCTATTTTAAGAAAGTTAAAAGAAATATGAAGAAATGTGGGTAAAATATCTTTACATCAATAGCTAATACTACATTGTAAACCACATAATTGGAATACATATTTTTTTTAAAAAGTTAGTATGCAAAATAAAAGGGGATTTTTGAAAAGACACAAAGATGTGAGTTCAACTTTAAACCGAGGCGTGTTTTCAGTTAACAGGTTTTGTCTTACACAAATTTATATGCACAATTTATCTATGCTGTAGCATTTACTCATTTGTTTTTAAGTAATGTTTTGCTATTAGAAGTCATCTCCCTCTCCCAAAAGCAAACAAAATCCTCCTTGAATAAGTAAAAAAAAAGTTTTAGCATTCCCTTTCTTTTCAACTTTCTCCATATTTCATCCCCATTTATTTTCACCATTTGTTTTCAGAGTTGAAAATAGAGAATGGATAGAGAAATTGGACAGACAAATGGAAAATACAAGTCAAGGTTTGGGGTTTTTTTTCTATTATTACACCAGATGAGACAGAAACAAACAGAGATAAGGTACTGAACAAACAAACCTTTCCTCAGATCACACCTGTGCCTTGAAGCGTGGTCGTTTCTTACCACTCTATCAGTCTAATAACAGATTCTCCTCACAAACATTTCCTCACTTACTGCCTCAAATTGTCATGGTCAGCACAACACTTTTGAAACTGCAACAGAAAGAATGGGAAAGGGATAAGCACAGAGAGAAGAAAGCCTTTGAAAAATAGTCAGAAAGAAAAATTTTGAGTAACTGGAAATGCTTGTCTTTTAAAAATCATTATAAAAGACAGGATGCTTTTCTGAGAGGATTATTTCCCTTTCTTTTTATACTGGCAGAAACTATTGTCCTTTTCTTGAACAGCCTCTGGTTTTTGCTGGGTAGATCAATACAACACCACCTCACACACTCCTGCTTTGGTCCAGTAAAACACGCTCGACTTTTCATACGTATACTCGGTGTGAATTAGTGTCAACAGATAATAAATTATTTGATGCAAAAAGCTTTGTTTAACATTATTAAAACAATTTCAGTAGCATTCACAGGCAGGATTTTATAATTTTCCCACATAAGAATGGCAATTAGACGGTATGAAAAGTGACTTCCAGTTCCCAAAGTTTCATTTCATTTGGGAGCCAATATGATTTAGTGGCTAGACAAGTTTAAAAGACAAGGAGCCAGAAGAGTTTAACATTTTCATGGAGGCTGATCAGTTCACTGAATCACCTTGGGCTACTTAGTTATGTCCTTTAGTGAAACCATCTGTAACACTGGGTGAAAACACCCCCACATTCCCCCCAAAAATACCCGACCTCATTGAGAAACAGATGCTTAAGTCTGGTTCTGTTCTCTAAAGCAAATAAATTAGAAAAAAAAAAAAAAGGGCAAGACAAATATGGCACAAGAACAACACATTCCTTTAGCAACCTTACAAGTCAAGCTGAGACATAGCTGCAATGAAAGCCTTCTCAGCTGCAGTGCTGCATATTATTGAGTTAAAAGCCAGCACAAAATACACTCTGATGTCAACTTGATTATTAAATGCTTACTTTGAAACTAGAAGACAAAACTCAGACTTCACTTATATAGCTGCAGCCTCACTGACTTCAGAAAAAACAGTGAAAAATCCATGGACTAACATCCTGTGAAGTCTGAACTCCATGCTCACAAAAGAAACTTTTAAGTCAAGGAACAGGCATTGCATTCTTTGTTCACACGTGTGCTTACTTGAAAATGCTGTGCATTTTTATGGTACTTTATCAAACAGAAAACATTTGTCATGGCTATTGTTCTAATCTGGACACCAGCTCAGACTGTCTTGTGAAAAACAGCAACACCACTATTACCAAATAGAGCTGTACAGCAAATGGAAAAATTAATGTGGCAGTGAAGGCACAAGAACAGAGATCAGGAACCCACCCAGGCTCCATTTCCAGATGTGTCAGGCACTTCCTGGATGATCATGTACATATATATAATCAAATTTTGTTGTTCCAGTTTCCTCATCCACAAAATGGATAGGCAAGGTCTTGTTCAAGAGGTTCTGGGCTTTGAGAGTGAGATTAAAAAAGGCTTAAAAGGTCTGCAGTTAAGGAGGAACTGCACACTGTTAACTATGGCAGCCTTAGTTGCTTTCCTTTTCAGTTAATGCATTATTGAGGTAATTTGGCTTATCACTGAAAACATTCTGCAGAGGCATACACAGCTGAAATGCCCCAATGTGTCATCATCAGCTGAATTAATTCTCTTACACAAAATGCACATGAACATTGCACTTGAAAACACGCAGAAGGCCTGTATCCTACAGAAAAGCAACACAGCATGTGGGAAATCTATAGTTTCAAAGAGCATTACTTGCAGTGACTGACAAAACCTAGGAATACAGTGGTATTTTCAGCAAAGTAGTGTGCTATCAGTGGCACTCCTTTGCATAATCTTAATCACAAGTAGATATCTGCAATTCTGTCCCTGCACACATCAACAGTAGGACTTGACCTTGCCACAGCACAGGGAGTCACTAATGCATACAAAGAACCTCTCGTGGCATCAAGCCAACAAAACACTGCATTTCTGTGCCTGTACGCAGCTGGCAGAGGTAGAAGAGGTGTGAGAACAACCTGACAATCCCCTGCTGCTTAATTTACACCTCAGAGTTGTTGTACTACAGTGGCTGGGGACATACTGAGCTCAGAGAACTGGACATTATTCAGCCCCGTGTTCTGGAGCTGGGCTGTATCCTTCATTTTCGGTCAGAAATCTCTTTTTCTGTTGTGGTGTGGTTTGGGGGTGGTTTTTCTGTTTTTGTTTTTCTTGTTGTTTGTTTGGTTTGGTTTTGGTTTGGTTTTTTTTGTTGTTTGTGGTTCTGTTTTGTTTTGTTTTTTGGAGGTGAGGTGTTTGGGTTTTTTTGGAGTGGGACAGCATGCACAGAGTGTACTGCCTGCGTTCCCCGACCCAAACAGTCCGAAATCCCTGCTGGGCGCTCACAACCGAACACGTCAGAAAACCCAGAGCCCAAAATGCCCGGGGAGCTACCGTCATCTAACGACCAAAAGCTGAACTACAACCCCCGGCCCGCAGCCTCATCGGTGAGAGGAAAACCACTGCCCCTAAACGCCACAGATTTTCACTTGTTCTGGGGCTCCAAACAGCAGAGGAAACAGAAGGTTAGAGGTGGAATGCCAAAAAAAAAAAAAAAAAATAAAAAAAAATTATTACCCAGCAAGATTGTCTCCTACGAAGTCCACCCGTGTATTTTTATTATTTACCACTAGGGCTCTATTAGTAACATAATTTATCATGATTTTATTAATCAATATAATTTTATGCACTTGCACTTAGTTTAAACAAAGTTGATAGTGCTATGAACTGCTACTCCTTCCAAAACACATCAATGAACAAATATTCTGCAGCAATATTAGAGATTTATATATATGAATGATATTTTTTCCTGTCTTGTTAAAAGACAGGCTCCTCCAACCACATACAGCCTCTTTACACATGAAGAAAAGTACCTGGTTTCTGGAAGATTCTGATTTTGTGCTTGATTTAAATGTAAGGCAAAAAAAAAAATTGCTCTTCCCTGGTAACTTCTCTGGGTCTCTAAAATAAAACAATAAAAATAAAATCAAGTTGGTTGATTTAAAATTTAATTTTAAATACGTTTTCTTTGCAAAACAAAATAATAATACTAGTACTACAAAAGTAGCATTATTAAACAGTGTGGAGTTTCTGTTCAAGCTGCTGAAGGATTAATTTGGTTTGCAGAAGGGTTGAACCAGTTTTTGCCAAGCATCTTTTTCTGCAAGCAAGAGGGCAGTATTTCCTTCATTTCTGTCCATTCAACCAGCTCACTTAAATGGATTCCCTCTGCTGATTTTTTTTTTCATTATTACCATCCATAAATAAAAGAGGTGGAGATGACAGGATGATCTCTACTAGTTCTACACACTTGAAAGACTGAGTGATCAAACCAATCACATTCTCTTCCTGCAATTATACTTCCATTTTGTAAAGAAAACCTTCTCCAATGCAAAAGGTATTTAGACAATCTCCTTAAGAAGCATCAAATAAATTTATAGTAATCTTATTCAACTAAAAGCAACTATAAAAAGAGATTTTTTTCCTCACTATTTTCTTTCAATTCCCATATTTATCCACTAGGAGTTTGGTATGAACCACAATTAAAAGTGTAATAATTACATAGAAAAAAAATTAAACAGTTCTTATCTTCCAAAATAGTGAAATGTATGTAAAAATTGAGATGTTATGGTAAAGTCTGATATGTCTCAGATGTATGTAACCACACCACACCCTCTTTGCTAGCAAAAAGAAATGGTAAATTATGCATGAAGACCATAATCAGCACATTTTAATGGTTACTGAACAGTGAAAAATCAGCCTTTAAGACAAAATATAACTGTAATGTAATATAAACAACCACTTAAATCAAAGTTTTCTGTTCACTGACTTAAGATTAATTTTCATGACAATTGATTCAAACCTCCAAAGTTTACTGTTTACTCATTCCAAACTACAGGAAGTATTTTTTCCCTGCAAATATTGCTGCCAGACTCCTGGCTTTTTCTAGCTGCAGTCACACTGTTACTTCTGTAAACAGGGTTATGGCATTGGTTCCCTTGGATGTGTGGGAAGCTTCTGGCAGAAGCCTCTCCCAGAAGCCACCCCTGCCACCCTCCTCTGCCAAAACCTTGGCACAGAAACGCTACACAAAGCTCTCGTAGCCAAAAGAAACTGTAAAAGAGTACATTTTTAGTACAATGCAACTACCTGTTCATGTTAGCTAAAGTGATAGCCCCCAATTCACACCCAATTACTCATGTTCTATCTTTATGCCACTAAAAACGCTATTTTAAATGGATATAGCTCTGCCATCTTCCTTCTGTGCTTGGAGTACAACCATTCATGAGTTCTGAAAGCTTTTAAAAGCCTCGATTTACCTTAAATACCTTCTTGCCTCAACTCTCAGCATTTCTTGACTATACAAATCTTCAGACCAACATCTTCAGTTTATGAAGGGGTGGAAGGAACAGCTTTTAGTACAAGATGTTTTATGTCATTTGTGTTGTACTGAATGGTAACCATTTGTCTAAAAAAAAAAAAAATCCAAACAAGGAAAATATTACTCCCCAAAATTAGAGACTAAAATCTGCAATGGGATATTCTGGCCAGAATCTGAGGATACACCTTCCACAGCTGCATAAAAAACCCACTTCTGTTATAACTAAGAAGTGTGACCATGGTGTCACATGCAGCCCTTTTATTCTGTCTTTTTCATTCTATATGGGACAGCGTTAATTACTTGCTCCCACAGGAATTCATTCCACAAACTCAAATCAGCCCTTTCTTTGCTTGCTCTGTTGTGCTGAGATATTAACCTGCTGCCTGTGCCATCCCCCCATCATTTTTTGGGTGCTACCCACCTGAATGTTGAGTGCCTTGAATCTGATGTGGCATTAAATGGAAGGAAAGATGTTAAAGTAGTCAGAATTTTAGCCTTGACCAAAGCTCTCCAGAAGGCAAAATGTTACATGATCACTACTTTTTTGAGGAATAGTTACTTCAAACTCAAGCAGACTGCATTTTTGTAGTTCC
>JACBWW010000038.1:2453097-2522541 GCA_020086605.1 Lanius collurio | reverse complement strand
AGGGGGGTGGCCGGGCGGGCAGGGCACGGCGGGGCTGCGGGCGCGGCTCCGGGAGGCCGCCCCCGCCCGGGTGCCCGTCCCCGGCCTGCCCTGCCGAGCCGCCCGTGCCCGACCTGCGGGTGGGAGGAGGCGCGTGGCGAACCGGGAAAGGGCGCGCGCGAGGCGGGGGAACACCGGGCTGCTCTCCCCAAGGTTGCTGGCCCAGGTGTTGGGACAGGCAGGCCGTGACCTGGATCACAAAACTAATCTTGGTTTAAAGATAAAGTTAGATTTTTTTTTTTTTTTTAAATTTTTTTTTAATGTTTTCAGCTTGAGTCAGCTTCCTGGGCTGATTCAGGGTATGGGCAGTGAGAGGAGAAACGCGTGGCTGGAGCTGCTGCACATGATGCAAGTGATGGCTGAAAGTGTTAATAAAGCTACTTGCTAATTAGTACATCTGTATTAACTCTAATTAGAGCATCTGTAGGAACTCTAATTAGAACATCTGTAATAACTCTTGAGTTATAACTTGGTCATTCTTGTCTTGACGGAGCATTTATTTTAATGCTGAGGTGTTTCAGGTGCCTTTTGGTGGGTCCATTTCTGCTTGAGCCTTAGGAAATATGTGTATGGAGTGGATTTCTTCATTGAGAACTAAACCTCTTTAGAAATGGATTGATTCTTGATAGCAGCACTTGGAAAAAAGCTCTGTGGATCACCATCACTTGATCAGCTTCAGCGGTTGATTGCAGGAAGAGCAGGATTTCAGAACACTGTTTTACAGAACTAGATGGCTTTAATGCTCTAATTTTCTGTGTATTCATTTTTGAGAACCACATTTACATCTTGTCACATACTGAATGGCCTGGTGTGTATAGGCATTCTTGAGTCTAACAGATGTGATGAAAGGCATTTGCCCTTCCCCTCACCAGCCTTTAGAATCACAATGACAAAAGGCTGAAATATATGAGAAGACAGATTTGTTAAATATTAGAGCATAGTTCTGCCTCTAAACATGACAAATAGGGTGAGAAAAAATAGGATATTCCTGAGAAACTCTGTAACTGGACACTAGTTTGATAGGTCTCAAAAGCATCTTTCCAAATCACTTTTGTCTAGGGAGGAAGCACCTCTCACATGCAGGACCCTGCTAGCCTGAGTTCCTTGAGTGAATGTGGTAGCTGAGTCAGTGGCAGCAACTGTTTATAGTTTAGTCTATAGATGACCTTTCCCATCTTCTGGGGAGAAGTTGGAACTTTCCTTCAGCCCCCCGCTGGTATTTTTATCCCCTTCCTTGTCTTAAGCATCCATCCTCATGCTGCCTCACTAGCTGACTGTGTCTAGGAGGTTTGGCTGTGGGTAGAGCTTTGCTTTTACTTCTTTCACTTTCTGTTCACCTTGTCTACGGAGATCCCAGGAACTGGCATTTGTTTCTTATTCCTTTCTGGCAAACCTGACCTTCTCTTAGGAAAGATGGTTTGATGCTGCTTGTAAGGAGCTGTTAGAGCACTAGACTTGGCCTGGCTTGTAACTTGTGCTTCTTAAATAAGTTATTTGTTATTATTACTTAGGGGGTCTCAACATAAATCGCCCCCCTCCCTGGTCTTATTACTATCAGCTGAAAGTAAAAATCATGGTTTTCATTCTTTCTGTCTTCACTTCTCTTTCCTGCATCTGATTTTGTTCACTTAGGCTAAGAAGAAATTAATAGCTTCTTATTTGTTGCTAGTGCTACTGAGAGCTTTGTAGCTCTTTCTCCTACTGTGATAGGTTGCACAACCACAGTAAAAAAAAAAAACGCCTTACAAGTTTGAAGAGATCCTTTCTTGTCACATTTTGTGCATCAAAACATTATAAATCCTGTTTACAATGCCAAGCAAAATTTAATAATGCAATTGCAATACAAATGTTTGGGCTTCTTACAACTAAGAGTGGCATACAAAAAAAGTAATACATTAAAAGTATTGAGTGGCTGTGGCTTTTTAAAATCACTTTATGAGTAAGCCCCCCTTTACTATCTCTGTTTTATTTCCATCTTCTTTCCTGCAAGTGATGGAATTAAAAAATAATCTTACAATCTCATCTGTTGGGGGGGAAACCCCAGACCAAACAAAGCCTAACTAAATGCACACATTCCACATACTGGGGTTTAGGTTTCAGACAAATTCATGGAATGTGAAGGGGTTGAAATGGACCTTAAAGATCATCTAGTCCCAACCCCACTGCCCTGTGCCGGGACACCTCCCACTAGACCAGGTTGCTCAAGGCCTTATCTAACCTGGCCTTGAAAAATGCCAGGGATGGGACATCCACAGCTCTTGTAAACCTGTGCCAGTGCCTCACCACCACCACAGTGGAGAGTTTCTTCCTGATATCTAACCTAATTTTCCACTCTGAGCTTGAACCTGTTATTTCTTGTCCTATCACTACAGTTCCAAGTCCCTCTTCTGCTACCTTTTAGGCCTCCTTCAGATACTGAAAGTTTGTTGTAAGATTTCCACGCAGCCTTCTCTTCTCCAGGCTGAACAGCCCAAACTTTCCCAGCCTGTCTTTGTAGGGGAGGTGCCTCAGTCCCCTTATCAATCTTGTGGCCTCCTCTGGGCTTGCTCCAACAGTTTCATGTCCTCCTTGTGCTGGGAGCACCAGAGCTGGACACAGTATTCCAGGTGGGGTCTCAGCGGAGTAGAGTAGAGGGGGAGAGAATCCTCTCCCTCGCCCCGCTGCCTTACTCTGCTTTGGATTTAGCCCACGCTGCTTTGGATGCAGCCCAAGATACATCTGGCTTTGTGGGCTGCGAGCGCACACTACCGAGTTACGTAGAGTTTTTCACCAATCCCCGCACTACAACACCCCCCTCCGTGCTGGTTCTAAAACTTAGAAGCTACGGAATGATCCTGGCAGGGAGCAAGGCTGACAGCACGGCCCTGAGCGCTGTGTCCTCCTCCCGGCTCAGTGTCCGCCTCCCGCCGCTTCCTCCTCCTCCGGGACTACGGCTCCCAGCAGCGCCCGGGCTGAAAGTGAAAATAAGCGCCAGGTTACGCTCCTGTTTGCGCCCTCCCCTCCTTCCCTCCCTCCCGGCGGGCCGCACGTGTCCTTCCTTTCCCTTTTGTTTTCCGCCCGCAGGCCGGCTACGCGCCCGGGACGCGCCCGCTGTCCCCGGCACCGGGACCCGCCGGAGCTGCCCCCGGCCCTCCGCAGCAGCCGGGAAGCCGCGGCAGTGACGGAGCTGCGAGTCCGGGCTGCGCAAGGAAACTTTGCCGCTTCTCCCCGCGCTCCCCACATGCGAGTGGACAACGTGAAGCCGGCTGCTGCTCTTCCTGCCGCTCCTGTTCCTGCTGCTCCTGCGGCTGCCGGCGGGCCAGCGCTGCCCCCCGCTCCGGCTGCTGCACCTGCGCCCGGCCCCGGAGCTGCGCCGCGGCTTCTCCTCGCCATGTGGGACTAGGAGGGGTGCGGCGTTCTCCTCGGTGAACATGGATGCGGCGGGCAGGGCCGGCGGAGGGGAGCAGAGCCATCCCGGCAGCGGAGCGGACTCCCCCGGGGACACGTCCATGGACCGCTACCTGCGATCTCAGGGCTTGTACAGGAAGAAAGTGGCCAAGGATGGGTCCTGCCTTTTCAGGGCTGTGGCCGAGCAGGTAACTGGTTACGTAAACAAAGCTCCTTCTCACGAAAGCATGGGAAGTAGATCTCATTAGTGGGTGGTAATTAGTGTTAAAACGCAGACAGGTATAGACTAAGGTTATGCACTCATGTACCAGTGAAAAACATGACTTAATTAAAATAATTTCCACCTTGCGAGGTGAGAGAAGTTCTGTGTGTACAGCTGCCTCCTGCCAGCAAGAAATCCTTATCTGTTTTGACCTTCTACTGCCTCCTCAGAGCTTTTTTCAGTGTAAGATCTCAACATTGGAATACAGCTGCTTGGTATGAGACTGTCTGGGAAACGGAACTTAGTGGAAAGAGCTGAAAAGCCATATTCTTAGTTTTGTTAATTAGTTTACTATAAAATTAGAGAAAGTGAGTAAATTATTTTGTTCTTCCTGTTGAATTCCCCTCCCCCATTTCAGTGTTAGTGTTAAAGGAAAAAAGCGACAGCGTCATCTTGTCTTAAGTACAAGCAAACAGCAGTGGGAGCTCTGGTGCTTCTGATTGTGGGAAACCAGATTCCTGTGCTAATTATACACAGATCACTTTTTTAAAAAAATTCCTTTCCCTGGTAAATTGCTAAGTTTAGGCAACTAAACACTATTGATTGGAAGTGGGTGGGGTTTTTTTTTATCTCGAGGGAATATATATATGTAGTATATATTGCTATTCTGACTTTTTAATTAATACATAGAATGTTTCTCTCACACTCCAGTGTTAATAGAACTTTTTTACAACTATTGCACTTTAAACATCCCAGTCTTATTGTAGAATTGTGTAGGTTGGAAATGACCTCTAAGAGAGTAAAGTCTTTGAATTAAAGTTATGAAGTGTTTATCTGCAAATGTATAATTTGTGTACTCTTCATTCAGAAATACTGAGCTGAATTTGGAAGTGATTTTTGTTGAGGGTTGTGTGTAAGGACTGCGAGAGACACTGTGACTTAAATTGTCTGGAATTTCCCTAAGTTGTAGTGAGATAACTTGGAACCTGTGATGAAAGTAAGTTTTCCAGTAGAGATTTGGACAGGAGGTAGAATGCAGGTGTCATATTGGGAACTGAATTAGTGCTTTCCAAAAGAGTGTTTGGGCAACAGGTCTCTTAAAATGAAGAGAAGGTAGACATGCATTGTGAGACCTGGTTGGATTTCATATGAATGAGTGCATGTTGGTAGTGGACTTCCTCATCCACTCCTGCTGTAACTTACTTCAGTTAACTGAAGTCCTTTACAAAGCACGCAGTTAAAGATTAACAATAAATGCTATTCATTTGCTTAGGAAATCCTCATGAAATTGAAGGTTTGAATTTAGCAAACCTGTGAATTCTGCAGTTACTTAATTTTTTATTAAGTAATTGAAGTTTGACTTGCCTGAAGATGTTGCTGCTGAATGAGTATGCATATTAAATATCCTTAAAAATAAAACAAGAGTATTTCCAAGCCTGTGTTTAGACAGCAGTCATTAATTATTTGTGGCCTGTCATCAAAACTCCTGAGATCCAATGTCACCTTGTTCTCTTTCCCCCTTTGTAGGTGTTGCACTCTCAGTCTCGACACATTGATGTTAGGATGGCTTGTGTAGACTATCTTCGGAAAAATAGGGAGAAATTTGAAGCAGTAAGTATTTTTGTTTTCTTTGTCAGCATTTAAAAAAAAAGTGACTTTATTTCTTTGACTTCAGTGTATTTTGCACCTCCCTATGTTTGTGGCAATATTCATCATAGCTAAATACCAGCTGATGCTCTTCAAATTAATTAGCTCGTGTGGTGGTAACTCATTTTCATAAGCCTGGAGAAACATGTGTACTCCTTGGACTGGAGTGATGTGGGGTGGGAGAAGTTTTTAATGCTCATGAAGAAAGAAAAGCAAACTTACTTAAACTTTGAAAGTCTATAGTGAAGCTACTAAAGTTTGGATTTTAGTTTAGTATTAAGTCTACTTTAATAAAAGTCATAGAATGTTCTTGTTGTGCTAATTAATTGCTTTTCCACTATATAAGGGATTTGACTCATGAGATTAGTGAAATTTGTTTCAGGGTCTGCAGTTTATTCTGCATTGGCACTGTAGGTTTTTTCTCTAAACATCTGTAACTAAGCTTGATATTAATCTATATTTGGTCACTGCCATCAATGTTAACATCATAAAATCCTTTTTTTGCCCTTCCTTTTAAAAGAGCATTAATCAGTAATGGTGCTTCTGTTTGTATTTGTATGAGTTCTAGTGTATATACTGTTACATGAATTCCATGACAGACAAAAGGGGAAGTGAGTATATGTAAGGATTTGCTACTAGAAGATTGTTACTCAGCTCTCTTTTTCTGTTCTAAATGTACCCAGATCCAAAATAAAGACTGTTTTAGATATGCACTGGTATAGGGAAGAAAAAGAAAGCAGGAATAAGGGTGTGTCTCTGTGCTATAATTTCTGACATAGTGCCCTGTGCTCTAATGTGAGTGATCACATGAGTGTGGAAGTTTTTAGGAATTAGTAACAGAAAATACAGCAGATCTCTCTGGGACAATGTTGCTCTGACTTGACTCTTTCCAATTGTTTCCAGGACTTACCAACTCCTGGATGTCTCTCTTCTTACTTTATTTTTTCACTGCTGACTTTTTAATCCCTCTCTTTCCAGAATTACTTCGCTCACTCCAATATCTGCTTCTCTACTTCTGTTCTCTTGTTCCATTGTGCAGTGTTTTGAAATTCCGTGCCGTTTTTGACTCTTAAGTGTATGTTGTTTCCCATCCCTACTTTGTTAGCCTGGGCTGGTTTTAGTATTGTTTTGGTCTCTATTCTCCGAACTCCTGGTCCCAGTGTTTTTTTTTTTTCCTTCAGACATTATCCCAAGGTATGACTTCTTGTCTGTTCATCTTTGCTGTCCTTCTGAAAAGTCTCCTTTTTAAAAATTTCTTGTGAGAGGAGGTGTTTGATGTTTGTTGTTGTTTCCCAGTGTTCTTCCTCCCTCGGGTACTTCGCTTCAGCTCTGCTGTTCTTTGCTGCCTCTGTCTCTCACTATGCTTTGGGTTTTCTGTCAGGAATACAGCATTGTTATATCTCTTTGAAAAACCCAAACACACAACCAGCATAAACAACAAATGCCTCTTTCCCATATCTCCTGGTTCAGCTGTTCACTTGCTGCCTCCTCAGTAGTTGTGCTCTATTGTCATGTACTGGTGGTGCTTACTGAACTTCTTCTTCTCTCTCTCTATTGTAATCATTTCAGCTTGAATTTGTGTCTTTCTTTCCACTGATATAACCAAAATTTCAGGCCTGTAAACACCATCTTCATTTCCATCCTCAGCTTTTCTTGAAGTGTTATCTTGAATTGCTGCTATGTTACATTCATTCTCTAACTCTTCAGTTTCCTATGAGAACTTCCTGGTGCCCTTCTTTTTTTCCTCTGTGCAATATCTTCAGATCATTTAATTTTGACAAAAAAAGCAACTGCTGTCTGTGATCATGTTTTACTGATGCATCTTTTTTAACTTCACACCTGATTGCTTCTAGCTAAATTAGAAATTTGAGCCAGGCTTGTTGGTTCTTCTCACTTCAAAATGGCTAAAGCAGGACTTTTAATCTCACTACTCCACTCAGTTCTCCTTATTATCTTGTTTCTTAATCACTGTGGTTAAAGAGGCCATCCAGCTTGCAACTTAAGTTCATAAAGGGATTTCCATCTTGGTTTGGACATCTGTGGATCTTTATTTCAAGTAAATCAAGCAGATTGTGACTAAAGAGCAAATTTTAAATGTAGCCTCTCTGTGGTCAGTGTGAATGAAATACTTTGAAGTTAAGGTATCTCAATTACTGCAGCATCTTTCTCTGCTCTTGACAGGTGTGAATTCAGCCTCTCCATTTGTATTAGTGAGTCCAGCTGAAGGATCACTTTCTTGGGCTGGCACTTGAAGTGAAGCCTGATTGTTTGCATCCCTTGCTGAAAGTAAAAGCAGTTTGAAGTGATACAGAACAGGGGAAAAATGCTTTATGAGTTAGCTGTACTAGATCTTAGCACTGCTTCCCTACTGCAGAAGTGTGACACCTGTTCCTGATTGTCCACTGCTGTTTATTTAACAAGATCTTTGAATTTGAGTCTTCATGTCCTCTCTTTGGTGATGCTCTGCATGCCTGGGATGAATTGCCTATAAACATCTACATTACATCATCTTTGCTTTCTTCAGATTCCCCATTTGGCTGCTGAATTTCTTTTTGGGGTTTTTTCTTTGGTTTGTTTTGGCTTGTCTGATGACTTTGAAAGCTGTTGATGTGGTTATTTTCTGCAAGGCAAACCAATGTGTTTGACTGTTCATTCCTTCATCTCAACATCACTTTTATACTTAGGTTGGAAGCTTCTTGAGGGCAGGGGAGCCTTCAGTTTCCACTGGTACAGTGGGTCACAGACTGGAGATTCCATATGCTGCACTATTAAAAAAGACTAATTACTGCTTGCCTTTTTTTTTTTTCTTTTTTTTTTTTTAATACAGTTCATAGAGGGGCCATTTGAAGATTATTTAAAAAGTTTGGAAAATCCACAGGTATGTTAAACTTGATTTATAATAGAAAACAGTACTTTTCTTGGAGTTGATGGCTAATTGGATTTTTTTTTTTCCTCAAAAGTATTTTTGATTGAGCTAAGAAGGTCTTTGAGTTATGTGAATATATAGTTTTATGTATGTACTCTACTGTAAAATGATTTGGAGAATTGTATTTTTATGTCTTGCTGAACTCCAGATTCAGTATTCAAATATTTATTTTCAACAATGATTTGTTGCATCTCTTGATCTGCTTATGAGGAGGTATAATTGTGTGTTTGTTTGAACTAAGTTTTCTTTTGTTTTCAATACAGGAATGGGTTGGACAAGTAGAAATAAGTGCCCTTTCTCTTATGTACAAGTAAGAATATCTTTCAGTGTGTTTTACTGAGATAATTTCTGTTGTTTTGTTAGTGAATCAGTTGGAATAGCAAAGATGGAATTATGCTATACCATAGTACTCTGTCAAATTATAAATATGCTTTGAAAGTTGCAGCTGTCAAGAGATTAGATAAAAATAGAAAAGTGAGTTTAGAAAAAGACATTTAATCTGGGATGTGAATACAGGTTTGCAGTAATATTATGTATCTCACCTGCCCAGCCAGTTGTGGGTAATCTCATACAGTTTGTATTTTGTTAATTTTAATATCCTAGTTTTTCTGTTAAAATTGCTTTTTTTTATTTCTCACTAAGGCTTTAGTACTAACCCTCTTGCTAAACTGTGGGCTGTATTCATTTCCTATATACTAAATCTTTCTTCACAAAGTAGTGAGAAACAATGTGCTGAATATTTATAACTGCTTTCTAATTATTGTGCAAGGGAGTGAGTAATCCACAGCATCTTCACTGTCTGCTGTTTGTAAAGCCATTAAAAATTCAGTATTTCAAAATGTTTACTGTAAATTAATGGTTTTGTCTATTGGTGAGACAGCTGATAAGAGGAAAAAAATCAAACTAGTTGAGTATTACCTTTAGGCACTTTATGAGTGCTACATGTGGGAAATTGCATGGAGTTCTCTCTTTGCATTTTGTGAGGTGAATGGGACAGCTCAGAGTTGTGTGGCTGCAGGGAGGGGGGAGGGCTGAGCTGGAAGTCAGAGCAAGGTTTGGCTCAAAAGGCTTGGTGAGCAGGTCTGATGGTTACACTGAGCCAAGTTGTAGAGGGATATAACTCAATTAAAGTCAGAAGAATTGGATGTTTAATCACAGCAGAAACTGGATGGTCGTGATCTGTTGTATTTCTGGCCATGAGAAATGTATTCTCATAAATAGAAGTAGTTTATTTTGCAGTCATGCCACATTGGTATCCAGGGCCACAGCTGATAAATGAGTAGAGACAAATCCTGGTTGATAATAGTGGGTTTTTTAATTTCCATTGAAAGCATCCAGGAGGGTTTTGTGGCACAGATGCAACTCTTATGTAGTCTTTCAGTGCAGAGGTGAACACACAAGAGTAGTTATTGCTGTGCTTGTTTTGGGAAGGCAGGCTTCTATTGAAAAGGCAATTTAGAGTCTCAGGGAAGGTAGGAATGGTGGTGGAGGTAAGGGAAAAGAGTTGCTTTCTTTGCTGCATGCTGGCAGACTTAAGGGAAGCAGAAGTACAAATCTCCTGTTCTGTTCCAAGTGAATAAGTAAGCAGTTTCAGACTTTCCAAGCATAGAATAGAAATTCAGTATGAATAGGTTTGATTTCACTTTCACTCTTCAGACCTCTCACAAATATAATTTGGTTATCTAGTAAATTTTTCTTTGCTCCCTGAAGTAGGTGGGTCTTCTTTTCCTCTCAGAATTGCTTTTTCTGACTAGCTGTAAAAAGTTTGTTTTTTTTTTTAATCCAGAAACTGTGAATATACTCAAGTATTTTGCAAGACTGATAACACTTTTGCCTGTGTGAGAAAGAAGTTGAAGGAAGTGACAGGTTGTTAAGCAGAGAACTGAAAGATAACATTATGGATGAAAGGGAGAGAGAAAATACTTAAGTTTCAAATCATGGTAGAGATTGATGATAGCAGAGAAACCTCTAGGTGTTTTCTGTGGTTATGTATGCTCCTTGAATTTGACTTCAATACTCAAATTTTTATTGATACTACTTTTAAAATAAATTCTTAACTGCTACTTTTTTTTTTTTCCCCCCCAGGAAAGATTTCATAATATACCAGGAGCCAAATGCTTCTCCTTCATGTGTAACTGAAAATGGCTTTTCTGATAAGGTAAAAAAAATAAAGTTATGGCAATTGTGACAGGCTGAAGTAAAACTACTTCATAAACAGCAAGTAGTTGCATGTGAGTTTTTTTATCCAACACAATGAAATGTTCTGAGAATTCAATTTTAGTAGTTTATTTTGTACATATTTAAGGCAGCTGTGCTGTTAATACATGTAACACTTCTTTTTAAATATATGGGATTTATTTAGGGTGTGGCATGTCTTCTGACCAATACAAAATTCTGTAAAAAAAAGTTTTCAGGCACTAGCCTGTCTTAAATTCTTTTTGACTTTTGCTCAAATTCTGTTTGGTTTAAAGGACATCCACCAATCATTTTGATTGTTTTATTGGTACATTGAGATGCTGAGAGACTACAAAGCCACATGGGTGCCTTAAATTGAATATAAAAGGTATTGCTTATGAAAAATCAAGTGAGATGCAAAGCCTAAAATATCTGTGTGTTTTTTTTAATAGGTGTTGCTGTGCTTCTCAAATGGAAACCACTATGATATTGTGTATCCTATAGACTATGCAGAAAAGGCTGCTCTGTGCCAGTGTAAGTATTAAGCCGTTAGTTAAAAGCATATTTTTGCCAAAAATCTTAAAGCTATCAGTATTAGGTTTCAGGAAAAAGCTCTGTGTGAAAGTTTATTGTAGTTGTTCTTGGTAGCTTTGTTTTCAGTTTGAGTTGTCAGTGACTGCTTGATTACCATGTGTAATGGTGGAACAAAAACTGATTCAGCTGGTAATTTTGCTCTTCTGCTTTCTCCTCCTCTCCCCAGCTCTGCTGTATGAATTGCTCTATGAGAAAGTGTTCGATATGGATGTAAAGAAAATCATGGCAGAGCTTAGTGCTGTTGGTGTGACAGAGGAAAGTAATGGGAGCAGTGAAGTGTCTGCTTCAGATTCAGAAGATGACAACTACAGGTAAATGAGATTGAAAAGTTAACACAAGATGCGTGTGAACACAAGTTAAATGAGTTTGCTGAATTTCTGGTGGGTAGTAGAATCCAACAGTTAGGGTTGAAAACATGTACAAATTACTAAGAGAAGAAGCACAAAGAGGTAGGGTTAGAAGTATGAAAGAATGCAGTGTGTAATCTTCTGGCTCCTCTGTTTTTCATGCAGTCTAGCCTTGAGTCTCTTTACATAATGGATCATTGCCATTGCAACATGTACCTCTTCCTGTTCAGAATAACAGAATTCCCTGGGAGAACTGTCAGTGTGCCAGTCTGGCATGGTAAACTCTGAGAATGACTTGGCTTACTCTGCAGCTGAGTGGAGTTACAGGAATGTCATCCAACTTGTGTGGCTTCCACATTTGGGGGCTGGAATACCTGCTTGAGGTGAAGCTAATGGAGACACAGAGATGTAGCTTGCACCATTTTGATCTTGATCTTTCTGAAGTGGGTTTATATTCTTTTTGCTGGATGCTCTAACAAGCTTTGAGATTTTGATTTGATTCCTTTTGCACAGTCAGTCTTTCACGGTGCCATTTTTGCACTTACGTATTGGTGGGTTTTCTTCTGCTTAATAGCGTTCTTAACTCTGGCTTGCATGAAATTTCATTGAAACTGTGGAGGTGATGCTGCATTAGTGGATCGTGTTTCCTCTTCTCACTGAGTGTTACAGTCCTTCCTTAGGGCTCTGCTGTGTGGCTTGTGGCAGAAGAAATTCTTTGAGCTGTTGGGAGCTGGTTTCTCCCACAGGTTGAAAACAAGAGAAAGGAAGATGATGGAAAACATCACAGAAAAAAAAAAAAAAAGAAGTTCTGGAAAGGAGATTAGCTTATTTTTGTGTTTGGAAAAAAAATACTAGGGAATGTTGCCAATTAAAATATAAGGTATTTCTGCCTCAGGAAACAATTATTGTAACTAAATGTCAGCCAGTGGAAATCTTTATTCCTTTCTGTTCTTGGAGCTTTCCTGGGATTCAAAAGCAGTAGCCTTACCCCATATCTTTGGGATTCCTAAGAAAATATCCTGCTAACCTCCTCAGCACCTTTGGAAATAAGGTCATATGCTCACTAGAGACTGTGGAACTCAATGTTTTTGATTTAAACCATATGTCCTGTAATGCAAGGGCTGGTGTGTGTGTGACTCTTGACCCAGTTAACACAAATTATAAACCCTTTACTGTGTTTATGAAGTCCTAAATCTTTTGCTTGTCTTAAAGTTGACTTCAGCTTGTGTCATCAGCTAGTTTTCCAGAAGATTCTTTTCATTTTACAAATATAAACTTTTCAGTTATGTTGTTATTAAGTGTAAAAGTTTTGGGAGAAGTTCATGCTGAGAGTTGCCTACAACTGCTGTAGGGAAAAATACTTTGGACTTTCTCTGTGGAAAGTATTTTTCCAGTGATGTCAGGTGTAGAAAATAAGAGTAAATTAGAGTGCCTGATGCAAGTTAACTAACAGAGTAGGTTTTGAGGGTTTTTTGTGTCTGCTTTTGCATTGTGGTAGCAGAAATTTTAAAGAGGACTTTTGTTTCCCTTGCCTTCCATCCCCTTGCTTTTTTTTTTCAAAGTGACAATAAAGTCAGCGCATGTAAAATAGATTTCCTGAAACTTATACTTAAACCCAAGATCGTATTTCTACATCATAGGAGGTTAAAAACATAGTTTTTATTTTAGACAGCTTTTTCACTTCAAAAGATTAAGATATTCTGTGGGATGCTTATTATCAGGAAAACATGTAGAGAATGGTAGTTTCAGTATTTTTATCCCCTTCTAGATGTGTCTTACTTGATTTTCACGCCTCAGTAGTACTGTAATTCATTATAAAAACATAACTTGCCTCTGTCCTATTACAGAAGTAAAGCTGCAACAGTTAGTGATGTGAATGGAATGAAGTCTCTTTCTGGCAACAAGGTATTTTTCTGTTGAGATTTATTTTCTTTCAAATAACTTGTGTTCTGCTGTATTTTTTAGTATTTGATGTTCATGAGAGACTCTTGAGTTAATATCTTTCCTAACATGTAATATCCTAAAAACTACCCTCTTCTTTGAAAAGTAATGTATATTTTTGATGTGCTCAGAGGCAGACAGTGTCCTTTCTAGTGCTGCTTAGTTCTTAATTTTTTTCTGGCATGGTTAAAAGAACACCATTTAATTATTTCTTTTTTTCAAAGCTCTTTATGCTCTAGGTATCTTCAGCTTCTCTATATTTCAGTACAAGGCTTGAGCACTTGATTGAAAAATGCAAACCTGGACATGTGTATGTAGCTGACCATTTAGCACTTTGTTCTGTTCTGTGCAGCACCTTGAGAGCAATGGGAATCCCAACGTGTTGGCGTTGCCTAAAAAGGTTCTGAAATCGCTCGATCCCTTGGTTTACAGAAACGTTGAATATGATGTTTGGCTCCGATCCAAATGGGGTGAGTAACAGAGTACTTCAAAGTTGCAGCTTTTGCAGGCTGTGTGAAGTGAAGCCCTCCTGAAGAACTGATGCAAGTGGCAGTTTCAGTTTAGTTTGGTTTTCCTCACATGGGTCAGTGGGCAGATTTAGGGCCTGAACACCTGGTTTGCATTTTTACTGCATCAAGAAAGTAACTCTTTTGTTATATTTAAACTAACAGTATATTACTGCTTCTGTTTTTACAGATCAGCAAAAACAAGATTTCTCTATTGCTGCTGGCATGCAGTACTCCATTGGAGATAAATGTAAAGTAAGTAGTATTGAATTGTGGTTTATAGACACATTCACGTTTTGCCCAAGATGTTAATTTCCCCTTTTTGCTAACTATTTTGGGATTGCTACTTTCTAAATACACCTGGGTTATGTCTTTGGCTGAGGATATAGTTGTTCTTTACTTGTTGGCAGTGTTCATGACTTACAGCATACACACTACTCTTCAGTGCAAATTTGCTACATTAAAAAGCCACAAGGTTAACTGCAAGAGTACATGTAATAAGATGTCTGGGAGCCTCAGTGTGAAGCATGGAATTGTAGATACATGTATTTATGTTTGACACTGAAGATAGCAATTACTGTTTATAAATTGGTTTTGATGAAATCTCAATTCTTCCAAGTTGTGAAGTAGAGCTTGCTGTAGTTACTGAAGGTCCTGAAGTCTTGGGTAATTCTTCCTCTTAGGATGTTGCAAGTGTTTTACAGAGTTGGTCTTTAAATTCTATTAAGATTTGCATTAAGTGTTGGTGCTTAAGAAGAAGCAAGGTTTGCAATTAAATTCTCAAATTGTAGATTAGTCCCCTTAAGTGTGTTAATTAAACTGATGGTACTTGGCTAAACATGTTTCTTTCTAGGACATTTGATCATCTATTAAAATGATCAATATTAATGATAAAATATTCAGTTTGGGTAATCATGCAGCACAGGATCTTTTTCAGTTTGTACTTTTTTATTTGTGGAATGGAATCAACCATAGTGACTAAACTGCAGGGAAAACATTTCTCTAAACCTAAAAAACACCAACCACAAAATACCTCACAAAGCCCTCAAACCCCTTCCAACCCAAACCAAACCAACTTGATGCTGAGTTGATTATTTATTGCTTAATAGTACAGGCTTAAAAATTGCATTTAAGACCCTAAGGATGTCTTGTGTACTATTTATTAAAGGGTACAGGTATTATTAGGAGAAAACACTCTGGTAATTAACATATTCTCTCTGTCAAATTTTGTATGTATGTGGAAAGACAGTAAATCTGTGGGAAGAAAACATGAAGTAAATAGTGAAAATTAGAGGTGATCAAATTAAAACAACTGTAAAGCCAAATACTGTAGTGGAACATTAAGTTTTTTTTTTTTTTTTATTCAACAGAAGAATTTTAAGAACATAGAATATCAGTCAGACAAGTAACATGATGATCATGTCTAAAGAACTTTTTTTGGTTGTTTTATGAATTAAAAAGACCTTCTGAAGAATAACTCCCAAAGTAATTGGTGTTCATTATGTTCCTAATGAGACTAAATTTCACTGAAGTGAAGTGGATTTTAATACGGAAAAGCTTTGAGTTTTATTGTGAGAGAGAATGTTTTCAGAAAAGCTGAAAAGCCTGGCTGCACTCATTGCTTTTAACTTTCTCATGTGGTTTTGAAAAGCGTAGTTCATTAAGTAGTGTCTCTGAGCAAGCTGCTTGTTTAGTGTTGTGCTTGTGTGTTTGTTTTAATAGTATTTTTATTTCTTTTTGAAGAAGCAATAGGGATTGAAGTTTGGTTTTGATTCATTTACTGAATTGTGATGTGTATTTCTCAGGTCTTCTGCTGCCCAGAGGAGAAGTTCTGTTTCTAAAATGTTCACATTTTGAAGTTACCTCCTCTCACTGTCATTTTTGGGGCTAATGCTCTTTGTTTTATTTCTGTTTCCTTACAGGTGCGCTTAGACCATAATGGGAAATTTTATAATGCCCATATTCAAGAAGTTTTTTCAGAGAATGGGCCAGTTGTTGTATTTGTAGAAGAGCTTGGAGCAAAGTAAGTGCTTAATGTCTTTTTTGGAAGGGAGCACCAAACTGAACAAAGCATTACTTTGGTTCAGAGTTAACTTCAGCCCTTGAAATGTATCTTTTTCTTTGCTTGGAGCAGTAGTACCACAATTTTTTAAAGAAAACAACATACTAATAAAAAAAGGGAAAATTGATGTCACTTCATACTTTTTTCTGTAGTGCTAAGTAGTCTGGGTATTACTTGGAGAGTAGAACAGTAACTACATTAGTAGTATTTTAGTTTTATTCTTTTTGCACAAGATTCAATCCTAAACAGACTGACACCAGGCTAATAAGGTGTTACTTGTACTTAATAAATAGATGCTAGATTTGTGACAAGTTTTTCATATTGAAAGGTCCATTAAAGCACTGAGCTCCTCTGTTCTGGGATATACACCTTCAATGTGACATCTTTCAATCTTGGCACCTATTGCAGTATTGGTAATAAATTTATCTAAGTGTATTGCTTTTATCTAAGTATGTTGCTTTTTGTGATCATTCTCTTTTTCTGTCTGCCCTGAAGACATTACAATAGGCACTTCACAAATGGCTGATCATTCTTTACTGGATAAGTTTGTGTCAACTTACTAGGTTTTATGGAAAAAGAAAAAAAAAAAAAAAGAGTTTGTTGTTCTACACACTGCTTGAGTATAATCATAAAGGCAAAGGACTTTGAATGCAATGTGCTCAAAAATGGAAAGATCTGTCACTATTATTTGAACATGTGGTATTAATTTATGCAAGCCCCAGTCTGGTATTTTAAGATATTAATCCCTCCGTAATTCCTTGTTTTGTAGGCATGCTGTCTCACTGAAGAGCCTTAAACCTCTTCCACAGACCTCTCCTATGGAGGGCTGGAACACTGTGCCAGGGAAGAAGATAAAAAAATTTTACCCAACATGGGGGCAGAATGCTCAGCCTGGTAGGACTGTACCTGTCTTTGTGTGGCAGAATCTTCTTTGGCAGATGTTTTGTCCCAAAGCGCTTAAAAAATGATTAAAACAAAAGTCTTACCTGTTTTCATGTTGTTACCACAGATGCAGAGTGCAAAGGGCCAAAGAATCAGAGCAAGTCAATCAAACCCCAGTCAGCACTACCTCCTCGACTTCAGCATACTGTGGGAACCAGGCAGCACCAGTTCTTGTGTTCTGGGCCCCAACCTCATCAGACCTCAACTGAGCAAAAAGCTCCAGGCAGGAATCCTTCCCAGTCTGTAAGGTAAAATTGCAAACAGCATCTTCCTTGACTTGAACTCTGACTGAGCTCCTGGAAGCTCAGTTACCTCCTTCAGAGGCTTCCAGCATACTCTTTTGAAATAGGTTGCCATTGAATTCTTAAGAAGTGTCCCAAGTCCTTTAAGAATACACACAAGTACAGGAAAAACAATTATTTCTTTTTCTTACGTGCCAGCAACTGCCTACAAATCCTCATTTTTTTTCTTGGAAAGTGGATGCTGGTGTTGGTTTTTGTCGCAGTTGTTGTTTTTCCTTTTGGTTGGGGCTGAAATAATGTTGCAAGTGCATCTTGGGCATGGCTAACATCTTCCCTCAGCTTTTGCTAAACCTGTCATAGGGGACTGCTTCATGTTCTGACTTAGCACTTGAAAGGAGTATGAGAACGGCGTTTTGTCTGCATTTGTTGGTAGTGTTTTTTTGCTTCCTTTGAAATCAATTTCCATCATTGCATCTGCTTTCTTCCTCCTAACCCATGCGTTTGTACTGTGTTTGATCCTGAATTTCATAGTCCAAGTGATCCCGCTTCCTTTTTTCCTGTGCAGAAAAGCGGAGCGTGAGCGAAGTGAGGAGCTGAGCCATGGCAGCAGGGACTGTAACTACTTTGGGCTGTCTCCGGAGGAGCGCAGGGAGAAGCAGGCCATAGAGGAGTCTCGTTCCCTTTATGAGATCCAGCAGCGGGATGAACAGGCTTTTCCTGCTCTTTGCAATGTATGCTGGATTCATTGTAATTAATAGTGCACTTTCCATGCTTGTCTGTGAGCCTTTCATTAGCGATTGGTTTGCAGTCCTTGAATCATGCTGCAAGTCAAAAATTAGGGATATTTATTTTGCACTCACCTGTATTTCTAATTACAAAGTATCTGCAACGCTTTATATGTTCAAGATAAGAAAATACACGTAGTAGTTTATCCTGGGAATAATTGAACATCCACCACACACAGTGCGGTGGGAGACACATGAGCATCTGTAGCTGTAGGATTTTGGAGAGATCATTCTATTGGTGCAATTTTAGTGGAAGTGAGTGGGAGTCTCAGTACATCCAGGGAACTGGGATCCTGTGGGTAAAGAGCTAGTCTCCACATAGGTTTGTTCTAAAGATGTGTGGAGCTTTTTGGGTTTAAATCCTAGGGCAAACAGAAACAAGAACAAGGCTGGAAAGAATGAGTAGGGGCAAGACTGAAGCCTAAAGGACGGAGCTTGCTCTCTCCTTCTGAGCTGTAACAGTTTGCTGTATTTGCTCACCTGCAGGAGGAGGATGTGACTTATTGTCTGAGTGAAGCAGATTTTGTCACTTCAGCTAGTGACATGAATGCTCTTGAAGGGCACTTGGCAAAATGTAGCAATGAATGAGAAAGAGTGGATAAATCTGCAGGATACTGAGCCAGACCTCACCCCCACTGCCACCCCCTATTTCTGACCAGCACAGACATAAATATTACCTGCCATGAAGGCATAATAGTGTCAGAGCAGATGATGGCAAAGTGTCATTGGAGTGTGTACATAAAGTGGTATTTCTCCTTTTGTCAATGTCTTTAGAATCAGTCAGTCTGTCAGGCTGCTACACAGACTGTGGATAATGTAAACCAGAAAAAGTTCTCAAATAATGAAAGAAGAAACAGCAAATGGACAGCAGAGGTGGAAGAGCAGAAGGAGAAAGGTAAAACTAAATGGGTTTAGATCATGGCTTTTTTTTTTTTTGTTTGCTTGGTTTTGTTACCAGACCCAGAATTTATTCAAAATGGGGTATCTTTTTAGGCAAAGAGGGGAAAGTTATCCTAAGCAGCAGTACCAAACTGAGCTGAGCTGGAGGTAGCAAGGGTGGGGTTTGTCAAGAAAGTGCATTTTCCTGCTTTGTGAATGTGGCTGAGAGAGCAGACTCCTGGCTGGGATTTTTGTAGTAAGTGGGAAGAGGAATGGGAGAAACTAAAATACTTACCACAGCTACCTTGAATTAAATCCTTTTGAAATTCTAGAGTGTGTGGCAGAAAGTGCCAGTGGGAGGAGCATTAAGAGTCATTTATGAGAAAAACAGGTATTCAGTGTGGCATGGTTAAGAATTAGCATATGATGATACAGGAAGGGGAGAGGATGGTGTACAGAAGAGTTGGAAAAACAAACTGTTTACATTAGATCTGTCACATGCTCAAAATTCTGTTTGGGTTTTCCCCCTCCCCCCAGTCAGTTACACCATTCTTTAGCTTCTCTTAATGGACTCAAAGCTTTTCCTCTTCTGTGACAAAGTGGAACATGGCAGTAATAGATGAAAGCTGTAGGTGTCAGGAGGTAGTTAGTAAATCTTTGCTAATTGCAATTAATAGTGGTTGGTAGGATTTTTTAATTAGTGTTTTTAAATTTTTTTGTCCTGTCAGCTTTGCCGTAACTAAAATCCAAATTTGATCTTGGCTTCTTCTATTTTTTTTTCCCTGACTGAGTAAAACTCAGACGCTTTAGTCTCCTCATAGAAGCTGCTCCTTCCCTCTATTTTTTTTAAATTTTTTTTTTGTTTTGTTTCCTTATCTCTGGCAACAGCAGAGACATTGCTGTTGTCTGTTTATGGTATGTGTGCTCCTTAGTCCCTCTTACAAGATGGAGTCCTTTCTTAAGTGGTCTCACAAGGGCCCACCTTAGCTATTTTTAATTCTCCAAACATCTAAAAAGTTGTTTCCTTTGCAAACCTGTTTCATCAGCAGTGCCAAAGGAACATTCATGTAGAGAAATCTGGAGAGAAAGTAAAGACTCCAGTGTCATGATGGATTTGGCTGAAGGGCATGGTATGCCCAGCTTTCTCTGCTTTTTGTGACGCTCTGTATTGCGTTACCTCTTGTGAAACTAGGTTAACAATCCTACGGGAATCACATGTACTTCCTTCTGAGTGTTTAGGGATTCCTATTGCTGCTCGGGGAATTGGCACTAATTCTCAAAATCAATGCTGTTTCCATTTATACTGTTGTCTAGTTGTGACAGAGTACATAATGAGCTTTTAAAAAGTTGGTATTTACTGTTGATTATCTTCTGGGCATGAGTTTGATTGACAAGCAGTGGTAGCTGCGTCTGAATATAAGCCAGAACGTGAAGAACTTGTTCAGATCTTTTTATATCATGACTGTTTTTTAACACTTCCCCAGCAAAGTGGGTGCTGGTGCTTGAGAATTGAAACTTTGTGCAGCAGTCTGAAAACTCTTTTAGATCTTTTTATCCACTGAAAGATTCTAAACTGTTTTTTTATGCAGTCAAAAGTAGACAAGACTTTGAGCTTCTGTTATCTTAACACTTGAAAATTAAAATGCAGATCAGAACACTTTAAGCAAAGTACAAACTTCTGGCTCATTAGGAGCAATTTAGGATTAATATGTGTAAAGGCACAGCTGCATTTCATTCCTGCTTTTCCCAAGCATCACTGAAATGGTTACCAAACATCAGTAAAGAACTCCTGTAGAGTTTGGAGAACTCAGGTTGAAGTAGCTGCTCTGTTACTGCCCAAACAACTGTTTGTTTTAGGATGCTTTGATCTTTGGTAAAAATAGAAATTTAAGTTTTCTGAAGTAATATATACTGAGGTATAGGTTTGGTTTTGAAAGTTTTATTTTGGAAAGACAAATTAACTGGCTTAAGTTGTGATAGCCATAAGTGGTGTAATGGTTCATTTACTAGGTTATGTCTTGGTGTTGCAGAGTCAAATTCCAGGCAGATCCACTTAAGTCAGAAGCTTGAGCCAAATTCATCTGAGGTAATCTTAAAGAAAAGACCAAATTTTTTTTTAATGTTATTGCTTCTCTGATACATGATTAGCAGAGCAATAGGTGCTTTTAGAGCTGTGATTGCTGCTGCTGCTTTACAGCTTTTAGTGACATATTTCTAAGGCTGGAGGCTTGTATTTCTGTCAGCTTTCCTCAGCCATGTAACCCATACTTATAGTCTTTCTCTGCAATGGGAGTCCTCAAACCTGGGCTATTGAGAGCACTTACGAATCTGGATTTGTAATTGCTTAGTACAGTCTGTACTTTCAGTATAATGGGACCACAGAAGATTTGATGTTTGCTAATAGCTACTGTGCTAACAGACCGTGAGCTCTGAAGTTCAGTGATGATTTGTGGCCTCTTGTTGGCTTTTAACCTTTGCTGTCCTTTCAATGAGCAAAATGTTACACTAGTATAATAGTGATGGGTGCTTAGCCCACTTTGTATGGAGTGTGGTTTACTGTTTTTGAATAACTCTTTGTAAAGTTAATCTTGCTATTAGACTAGCTGTGTCTGTTGTTTCTAACTTTGCTTTAGAAGAATAGTCAAGATGAGAGTTATCCAAAAGCTTCATCTCCTTTGGAACAAGTAAAAACCGATTCTCCGATTCTTGCTGAGCAAGTAAGAAATGTTTGTTTGATTTCAAAGTTTTCCAGTCAGGAGACTTCAGACAAAGGGGAGCTTCATCACAGCCACGTATGTATTACAATACTGGCTTTTAATTACACAGTCATTTCTATGGTGATAATGCTAAAATTGCATATTTACAGTTAGGAATCTGTTATGTCCAACATAAAGAGTGTAAAAGGACAACCCTTGGTAGAAAAGTAAATCTGTTTTTTTCTGAGAGGGGTTATTTCATATCTTTCTACTAAGGTAACTGGTGCTTTTTCTTTAAGTTCTTTAGCTTTGCCTTTTCAGGTTTCTCCAAGGTTATTGGTAATTGCTTGTGAGGGTAGCTTTTCTTTTGGGTTGGAGATAGGTAAATATAAAGCTTGTGGGGTTGGTTCCAGCACTGATGGCTCTGTGGTACAGGCATTACTGGATAGAGCTCAGAGCAGAGCTCTCCACACAGTGATGCAGCTCAGGTCTCTTTGGATATGTTCCTAGTTAGTACTTCCCGGGGGGATGGTGGTAGTCTGAGTAAGATGGAGTCATCATGGGCACCAAGCATGGTGGGGTTTACATATGCTTGTTTTTACAGAACCTGACAGAGTGCTTGCCGAGCGTAACTCCGACACCCTCTCCAGTCTTCTCCGAGGTGCACTTACCTCCAGCAGTGCCTTCTGTACCAGCCATTGTGCCAGCTTGGCCGAGTGAGCCAGCAACCTATGGACCAGCAGGTTTGCAGAAATGCTAACACAAATCAGAAATTACTAACCCTGGAAAATACTTTAACTCTCTTACTAAGTTGAAGCTTCTCCCAGGATACACTGTCTTGTATAATTTCACATTCCAAAGTCAGGCATTCATAGGAATGTAGCTTCTCACATTTCCTGCTAAAAGATAGTGAGAGTTCTAGCAGATCTTTGATTGCCTGTATTTACAGTTTGCTTTGAGGTATAGAGCAACCTGAAGGTATAAGAGGGTTGTGTACTCAATTTGTCATTTTTCCTCTTGAGTGGGATAGCATTGAGTTTTGAGGATCTGCTTAAGGTAGAACACCTTGTCAGCATGTTGAAACCTGATATGTGTTTGTGCTTTGTAACAATGTAATAATTAGCTCCTTGGTTGACTGAGGACTCAGCTTGGGGCTTGGATGTCTGGAACTAGTGAGATCCATTTGGACCTGAGCTGCAAAGCCAGTGTAGGGGGTTTTTGTGTGCTGTGCATATCTTCTGGTCTGTGGAGTTGGCTTGGAATCAGTACTGCTCACTAGATCAGGTGCTGCATTTTCTCTCACACTGCTGTTTCTCTACAAGAATCAGCTTTCACATCGGTCTGCTTTGTTCACATGAGACAGTCACAGTCTTGTCAAGCTTAACTGTGTCTGTGACAGAAGATGTATAGCCCAGTTGATCTGAGGTCAGATTCAGACTTGTCAGAATGAGAACTTCAGGGATTCACATAGAAGGTTCAGTTCCTCCATTTTTTCTCCTTCCTATTTCCTTCTGTCATTCATAATTTTAAAAAGAAATATGGGATCAGTTTAGCTGTTTCTTGAAAGCTTAGCTTACCTGTTTCATTCTTTCTGAAAACTATTCTCTGCATTTTGAGTTCTGCTTTTCTGATGTCTTTTGGTTTGTGATTATATATCTGTATATACATATATATAGATATACATTGATACCTGTTTTATTTTTATATATATGTATGTTGGATTTTTTTCCCCTCTAGGTATTCCAACCCAAATTCCTGCTTCTTCACTGATGCCAGGACCAACAACAGGACCTGACTCTATTGTATCACAGGCTCAGGTAACATCTGCTTCAGTTGCTGGAGTTCCTGTGTGGCTACAAGCAGTTAACCAGCCTTTAATGCCTTTGCCTCAGACTCTGAATCCCTACCAGGATCCGCTATACCCTGGATTCCCTTTTAATGAAAAGGGAGAAAGAGCTGTTGCACCTCCTTACTCCCTGTGCAGTACTGGGGAAGATTTACCTAAAGGTGAGAAGTTTGGATTTTACACCATTTTCCCTGATAGGTCTTCTTTTCTTAAAATGCAGAGAAACACAAATTTTTTTGGTCCCGTTGTCATTCTCTGTCAAGAGATCCAATAGTTGGCATTCCATGATTTAAGATGTGGGAGGAAATATTCAATAGGGTTGTAACTCTGTAGTTTGCACTGCCAACATTGTGACTGTTTCAAGTGGTCACACCTGGAAATCTGGTAGGATCTTTTTGTGGTTCTTAGCTTGCCCCACCATAACTTGAGGTTTTGTGTGTGTAAAGAATTATCCTCGGAGAACTGCTTCCTGTCAGAATAATGCGTTTGCTCTTGTCATTTAAAAGCTTGGAAGCTGTTGAGCATTTCCTTAGTGGCCTGGGAAAATACAGGTTTTGGCATACTATGAAGGCACGGTATTCCCATAAAGAACATCTCATGTCTGACTGCACAGTGGTGTTTGTTTAGTGAACCGTTTCTTTAAAAACTAGACGTTTACAGACTCTTGAAACTGAAATTTAAACTGCTGTCATATTCTAGATATCTTACTGTGGTAAAAAACCCCCAACAAATCAATTGAAGACAAGCAAGCAGTAACTTAATACCAGTGTTCTCTACTGAAATGGAACTTTATGCAGTTTTTGTATCAAATGAAATATTTTTGGTCTTCATAAATATTTTTTTTTTCCTAGACAAGAATATTCTTAGATTTTTCTTCAATCTTGGTGTGAAGGTAACTCTTCAAACTTATGTTTTCATGTTTGTTACAAAAATCGCTTGTAAATAGTTGTTGGAACTTGAAGTGTGGAAGTTTTGTTGCTGCAGATGTGCATTTCAAGTCCATCTTTCAGTTTGAAATACTTTCTTATTTTGTGTGCTGTTAACTGGGATTCCAGCAGTTGTCCACAGAGCAGTTCAAATCAGCAGAAATCAAATTCATGTCAACAGCAGAGTGAGAACTATTGGCTTCCAACTGTGGCTGCACAGTCAGCAAATTGTACTTTACACAGTCACAGATAAATTGTGAGTGTGAAGATGCTTCTTTTGAATGCAGTGCATAGGGAATGAGAAAATGTCCTCAGACTTCAACCCTGGCTGTGTATTGGCAAAGCCACTGCAGTACAGATCCCAAAATCTTTCCCTGGGGACACTCCCTTAAAAGTAACCTGCATGTCTGTACTTTCTGCTCAGGTTAATGACAACAGTTTTTTACTTTTTCAGTAATTATAGTAGTGTGTATATGTAAATGTGGTGCAAATCTGTGTTTGGTTGGGGAAGAGGCTTAGCCAAATCCCAGCGTTTTCCATTGCTTGGGAAGGACTAATTGTTTGCTTTCTTTCTTCCTTCTGCATGTTCCTTTTTTACCTTCTTACCTCTTCTGTCTGGCAAACGACTTTGGGCGAGGTGCTTAGAGCTCTTGGGTTTATTTCATGGGACTTGGGCTGTAGCAATGATATTCTTTTGTGTCTGGGCATGGAAAGAGGGAATACTCAGCAGAGTTCCCAATGTAAATTTGATACCTCTGCCTAATATAAGTCTCTTTGCTTAATAGAAAATCCTTAAGTAGTTAATTAGCAAGTGTCACCACAATGTATTTAAACAGCGTAAGGTTCATAAGGTGACATATTTGCGACTCACCATACTGGTACTTTGGATTAGTTCGGAATCTAGCCTGTCGTTCTGGCGCTTCAGCACCATCTGCTGGTCCCAGCCCACGTTCTAGTGGTGGTGCTCCTCCAGTGGTGTCACAGGGTACAGCAGGCCCGGGAAAATACCTTCTGTCTGCTGCTCTGCCCTGCCCACACCCTTCTAGCTGCACACTGAGAGGGACGGGCCTCCTGGAGAGGAGGTCTGGCTAGGCTTTTCAGGATGGTTTGCTCCAGGACCTGTTCCTACAGAGTCCAATTCATTAACATGGAGGTAGAGAAAAGGGAAGAGTTGCCACCTGAGGTGGACAACTTCAGTGTTGTAGTCTTTGCAAAGTGAGCTCTAGTAGAAAAAATGTCTAATTAGTAAGTGTAATTCTGGAAAATGAGTTTGAAATGTTTCCCTTCAAACATACAGCTAGAGCTTAATAGCATTGCATGTTTAACTGTATAGAAACTACTACTATGTTTTGTTACTGGTCATAACTGTTGCCCATTTCAACTGCATTTGGAAGGAAAACAAGAACACCATCCTAGAGTTGTAGGATTTAGAATTGAGGGCAGTCACTGTAAAGAAAATTAACTTTTTATCTCCTGTGATTAACTGTTTCAAAACGGTAAATGACTAGTGTGCTTTTATGTCTCTCTTAACGTTCCTCAGACCAAATAATTGATTTTTAAATTTTCTTTTCCCTGCTGTCTTGCAGGCATACAGTTGTCCCATGTGGGCACCCCATTCTTACCTGTACCCCCTGCACCAGGCCTATTTAGCTGCTTGTAGAATGTACCCGAACTTGTCCCTTCCCGTGTATCCGCACAACCCCTGGTTCCAGGAGGCTGCTCCAACTCAGAATGAAAATGAAACTGCACGACCAAACAGGCACTTTGCTGTTCAGACCGAGGCCAGGTCCAACGGTCAGATTCCACAGGTTGACAGATCTCCATCACTGCCTCTGATCATCTCTTCAGCTCAGGTGTCAGAAAGTCAAGGACAGGTCTGTGTCGAGCCAGAGAATCCAGCGCAAGCTCTTCATGCGAACTACGAGGAGTCCCTAAGAGGGAAAAGTATGTTCCCGCAGCCGCCCTTTGGACACAATCACTTTCTAGGAGCTGTTCCAATAGCACCTCCTTTCTTTCCTCACTTTTGGTATGGGTACCCAGTTCAGGGTTTCATTGAGAATTCAGTAGCGAGACCTAATGTTGTCTTGTCACCTGAGGACAAGGAGGCAGCAGCAGGTACCTCTGCCAATATGTATGTGGGCAAAGAATGCAGCCCTCCAGTTCCTGGAGTGAACTGTGCAGAGCAGCTCCAGAAGACCAACAGCAGCAGCAGCTCCAACACCATCCCATTCCCAGTGGCTGCTGCGGGGACCCCAAAGGACACTTCAGCAAGAGCACCCCAGCTGGAGCAAACCTGTCCTTCAGGTGCTCCTAAGCAGAAAACAGCCGGGCAGCAACATCGCCCTCCACAGACACAGGGCCTGGAGAGGCCAACGGCAGGGCCCAGCATGCAGCCACTGCTGGCAGAACCTCCCAAAAATGAACTGAAACCCAGCACTCCTGGCCGGAAGGAGAAGCCTGTTAAAGGAAAAGAGTCAAAGAGCACTGGGAATGTGCAGACAGAAAGCAGGGCCCAGAGAACGAGGGAAGAGAGCTCTGAAGATGACAGTGAGGTTTCTGACATGCTGAGGAGTGGCAGATCCAAGCAGTTCTATAATCAGACTTACGGAGGAGGCAGAAGGCCTAGACCTGACAGGGGGTATTCCAGCAGGGGAGGGTACCAGTTCCAAAGAAATGAGGAGGCCTGGAAAGGACCACCCAGCAGAAGCAGAGATGATGGCTACCAGTATCAGAGAAACTTTAGAGGGCAGCCATACAGGAATGACAGGAGAAGGGCAACACTGGGAGATAATCAGAGGGGACAGCAAGCATAGAGAGTGGATAATTGGAAAATTTAAGAAGCAAAAACTAATTTAAAGTAGCAGTTTCAAATCTTAATTTCTTTTTAGTGAAGTTCAATGATATGTTTAATTTTTGGCAAGTAAAAACTAGGAGGACGTCAAGTCCTACCACAGGGTTTTTGGGGGGATTCTAGAGTTTGTTTGGATTAGCAGTTTTTCCTCAATGTCAAATTAGAAAAAAAAATAGGTTTAGTGTTTGATAATTTTTTTCCCCACAAAGGTTTGCGTTTGTGATAGAAGATGGGTATGTGCGTTTACTAGAGTGACAAATGACAGCATTTGATGTGATCTAGATCCTAAAATTGACAGTAACATTGCACCAAATATAAATGTATATTTTATCATCCAATGCCTTAGTTCTGAACTGAGCTAAAGGAATTCTCAGCCTACTGCACTGTTGTCTCTGATATGCTTCCAACCCAAAGGCCTTTCATCTCAAAAACTATCTGTCAAACTTGAATGTTTTCTCTTGTGTGTTACACGTATGGCAGCCAGCTAACCCTGTGTCTTAGGTATGTTGTATATAGTTCTTTTCATAATCATAGGGTATATTTTTGAATTTTAAAAAGCATTTATTTGTTGAAATCAAAATCAAGACAAGCAGTCAAGAATACCTGTGTATGAACTGATGAGGATGGCTGTTTCCACCATGAATTCTTCTTAATGCTGGTGTGACTAGAATGGTGCCTATGCCAACTGAATAATTACAAAGACAATAAAAATGTAGATGCTATGCATTTCCAAAATAATTCTGCATCTGTTGTAATAGCAGAAATTTTTTTAATGCCACTTTAACACTAATGCACTGACAAATCCTAGATATTTTGTGAGGAGATGCATAAAAGTACGTGTTACGTTTTTTTAAGTTTGTACGATTGAGCTACTGTTCAGTATTCTTTTGTTGTTGCACTGTTGATGTTTTGCATGTACAGCTCCTTGCTGGAACTACTTTTAAAAGCAAAAATGGAGAGTCTCAGTGTGCTCTGCTCTTCCCTACAATTCAGAAGAAAGTGGCTTCTGCCTTATATTTTTACACTGTGTCAGAGTTCTGATGCTGTTTCTTCTGAGCCCGGTTACGATCTCCGCAGTGTTCCTCCTGTTGCCTTTGCAGCCTGGATGTTCAGCTGTCCAGACTCGGAGAGTGCAGTGTGCACAGTATTCACTCAGCTCTGTTGCTCTGTAAAATTGAACTGTTGTGTATATTTTTATATCTCTGTATACAGTAGTGTAGGTGATGGTACCCATTCATTGTGTCTGAGATTGTACACCCTTGGTGCAGAAACCAGATGATAGTTACATGATAAAGAGTTTGTTTTCAGATGCATGCTATGTATAAAACCCTAATTAAAATAAATGTTTTGTCTTTTCACTTGCTTTCTAAATTATATTTATGTATTTAAACCTGTGGCAGTGGCATTAAACGAAGTGTTCTTACAGAGGCAGCTGTAGTCAGTAGCAGAATGATGAACAGGATCTGGCAAGCAGTGAACAAAAAGGGGCCATAAACTGAATTTGCAGTTTTTGTTTGTAGGGGTCATGCTGAAGGCTTTTTGCTTTTTCTTTTTTTAATCTAAATACTTTTTCATTCAGAAATGTATTTAGGATTTCAAAGAGGAAATCTTCACTTTTTCCAGTTAAGAATGAAGCAAGCACAGAGGGATTTAGCTGTTGCTGCCATTGTGGTTCTCTGTTTATCTCAACTCCTTTCAAAAACGTAAAACGGGTTGCTGGTTGAGTTTACTGGTGAATTTTAAACTCCTAACTCCAGTTGTACCCCAATAATCATTCTGTCCTAGACCAAGCTCTTCATTACAAGCTTTGTTGCAAGAATGAAGGCAGTAACACTTCTACAGAAATTTGTTGTGAAACCCTGGGGAACAGAGGCATGGCAGTAACTAGGAGGGATGTGCTTTTAGAATTTACTTTTAAAAACCAACTTCTTTCAGCTGGGCCTACACTGCCTTGCTACTCTAGGACAGTGAAGGACTGGAAGGTGTAGAGGTATTCACTCCCTTGCTGATTCAAGTAAGTCTGGTTTCCTCTCTTACTGAAAGAGCTGTAGATTGTTTGGCCCAAGCTTTGGCCTGGGGCATGATGTTTGAGATTGCAGGATCTTCCTGTTAATATATCTTAAGATTCAGCAGCTTCAGGTATTTGCTGAACCACACACATCTTTACCTAGCCCTTATTACAACTGATTAAGAGAAGATGCACAATTCCAAGGGAAGTTAAGATGTGAGAGGAGAAAAGCTTTAGTCAGCCTTTGGGTTTTTGTCTGAGCAGGGTGGTGGTGTAAGGATGTATTCTATGCTTGTACTTCCTTAGGGAGTCCCTCTGCTGCTGTAGTACAGGTGGATTGCAGTTACAAGGCAAGAGGGAGGTAATGTGTATATAAGGCTCAGTACTGCCAGGGTTGTGAAAGAACCATGTTACTAACACAGAATGCCTTAAAAAAACCCCAAAATCACTCCTTTCTGTAACTTCTGAGGCAAAAATGCAAACAAAGAACAAAGCCATGTTTTCTCATAATGTTTTTCACAATGCCAATGAAGGCAGAGAACTGTTCAATGGAATGTATCCTTTTACGATACACAGCTCAAAGTAGTTTTTATATATCTGCTTAAGCAAGGAACCTTTAAATTTCCTTTCTGGTTCCCTGAAGGACCTTAATGTACATGGAAGTAAGTTTTTAACTACAGATATTTCTTATTTACTTTCATTTTTGTCTGTAGTAAGGATCAAGGCTTTTACTTTAAGAAAAAGTAATTCCTGCATCTTACTCTTCCATGAAGTTTTTATAAGGTTAAGTTGGAAAGATGGAAAGGAAGTTTGTATTTCTAAGATTATTTCACAAATTATTTTTGTCTCATTAGGTCTGAAGAAGATGCACAGGGACAGATGATTAAAAAAACATGTAGCTACCTTTTACATTCTTTGTACTGCATCTTCTGTGTGCACTACAGTGTGAGAAAAGGGGTGTGTGACATCATGTACACACTTCTGAATTGGTTATTGAAGAAATTCTGCAGTGTCACAGAAGAGTTGTAAGTTAGGTGAATATTTTATTTTTGAAACCCTCATGCAGAGAGATTCAACCTTTTAGAAAGAGGAGTTGCTCCTGTAGCATGACATTCTTAGTAAACTTCCCTCTTATACAGAAAACAGCTTCAAAGATTTATTTTAAAATGAGGAAGTTCAGTCAGCACTTGGTACATGAGTAGGATATATTGAATTGAAAACCTCCCTTAATTTTGAAAAATCAGAAGACCCATTTGCACAATTTCAAGGTGGTCTATTTTGAAATTATTACACTGAAAATAGGGCTGTGTCACCAAAATATAGAAAGTGGCAGTTTTACTCAGACTAGGATGTTTACTGCTACTGTCTTGGATGTTAAATGCAGCAAGAGATTTTAAGCTCCAAAAGAATTATTCTAAAACCTGATCTGAGCCATCTCATCACAGCTGTTTAGATTCCAGTATGCATGTCTAGATGCCAGTTAAAAAGATGCTGGGATTCAATATTTAGTCATCCAGGAAGAAGTAGTTTCCACTCTTCTTTTGTTCCACGTCCTTGGGAAGAGAAAAAAAGGTCACAGTTACTTGAAGTAGTCTTTGGCAGATTTGAACATAACTGAAATAAAAGACACTTATCTAACTGAACTCCTTTCTGCTCCCCTTATTACTCTTACTATAGTTTTACAAGCTGTTTTTCCAGCACAGCAGAACTCCCATATCAAACTTCATTTTGTTCCTTATTTTAAAACCTGGCTTCATACTAAACAATAACAACTCCTTTACTGTAAAGGTGCTCCTCTCTTACCTTGATGGAATTGAGTTTGTTTATTCTTGGTCTGTAATTGTTGGGGTCTCTTCTAAAAGTGATTTCAAGCTGAGATAAAAACTTATTCATTCCAGCCAAAAGAGTCTGTGGACTGTTAAAAGAGAAACATATTTTACCTACATTTTTTGAAGTATTATACTATACTTTAGTATAGGCAATTATAGGCAACTTTGAGCTCCATCCTGAGTTCACTCGGGGCTGGAAATGCAAATGTGAGCTGCATTTGACATACTGGGCTGTGCTACGTTTTTAGTCAAACCTTGTCTCAGAGGCTGCTGAAAGATGAGAGTATTACCTCAGCATGGCTTCCAGATGTGACCTTTACATTATTTTCATTTTGTTTCTACATGTGTGTGCAGGCACACTTGCTTATATACAAAGAAAACACCCCAACCCTTGCACCATAAGCAAAATCTAACAAAGATCATAACTTTCTCAGCATCAGTGTACGATTATGATTTCTGAATTCTAACGTGTGTTCTTGGAAGGAATACCATCAAAACCAGGAGAGCAGGGGATGGCAGACACATGGCAGACCAATGTGTTTATTACTTCATCTGGCTTGTGCCAAGTACCCACTGTTCTAAAAGCCTGGTTTCTGATAAGGCGGCTTATCAAAAAGTCTCTAATCTACATGAAATTATTTACAAAAGTAGACATATCAAATGGGACAGCTTTGAAAGAGTAAAAAAATGTACACTGCATGTTGCTGTCAAGACTTGCCCTTCACTACATCTGCATACAGGTACCATTAATACACTGCTTTCTTTTAATACATCTGAAAGTTATTTTCAATGAGCACACTTTATAGTTGGTATTTTTTGTTTGCTTACTACTGATGCCACTTATTTGATCTCTTCTGATTGTAATTTAGCCATTGTGCAGTTGGCTTAAGGCCGGTCTAAGACAGGAGGTGGTCTAGTTCTTGAGGGTTTGGTTAGGTTCTGCAACCCTACCGCAGCTCTGGTCTAGCCAGCCTGTAAGTGAGAATCAATCCCATTTTCTGTTCCATGATTCAAAACCAAAGTCAGAACCCTCAGGACAGCCTCGGATGCAGATTAAATTTCCCTAAGCGGGAAGACAATCCTGCTTACTAATCCCAACAACTCTCTTACCTGTTTGCCAGTGTGTTCTTGGAAGGAATGCCATCAAAGACAATCACACGATCAGCAAGATATGTAGCCATGATAAAATCATGTTCTACCACAAAAGCTGTTTTTTTAGCATGGAGAATGAAACTGAAATGAGGGGGAAAAGAAGAGAGAGTAATGTGATCTCATTGTAATACTACTGCCAATTTCAGTTCCTTCCCCACCATGTGTACTCACCGTTTAATGACTCTGGCAGCCATCAGACGCTGTTCAGAGTCCAAATATGCTGAGGGCTCATCAATCAGATAAACATCTGCAGGTTTACCCAGACAAAGAGCCAACGCCACACGCTGCAACTCGCCACCAGATAGTGTCTGAACCTGGTGGTGTGGGGAGAAACAAGGCCATGCTTAGTTCAGGTACAGGTTAAGAGTTAAGACAATTAGGATGCTGATTCAAGCAATTAATACCTCCTGGTCAATGATGTTTTCTATCTGAAGAGGTTTCATCACGTCAGTTACAAACTGGGGGTGTGTATAGGCATCTCTGATCTTCTCGTGCAGCAGCTGACGGACACTTCCCTAGCAAAAGGAAAGTGTTGCTATTCAGTTTTATGCACCACAAGAAAACAAGCATAAATAGAGTAAAAAATTCTATCTAAAATAGATAATAGATATAAAATAAGAATAAAAAAATTTCTATCTCTGCATTTTGTAGCAAACACGATACTTAACAAATAAGGCTGAAACATACCGTAGATTTAGGGCTGATTTTCTGTGGTTTGTAGCTGACATTTAGGACTGGGACCTCACCTATAAAAAGACAAAATTAATATTGTAAACAAGAGCCTTTCCAGTATCTTTAAAATAAAGTTTCAGCTAAGGTATTACACATTACCTCCTTCATCAGGTGTAAGTCTTCCTGCAAGCATTCGGATAAATGTTGTTTTGCCAGTTCCTAAGTTAAAATACAAGTTACAGATTAATCACTTTTTAGAAATTTAGACCTCTAACAATTAAGTCACTGATACAACAACAACAAAGACTATTTAATAAAGAATACATTTTAAAATTAGTCTGCTTTGAGAACTCCTGTATTAACTTCTGGCACTTACTACTTGCTTTTTCAATTGGAAGAGACATCTTAAAACAGTAAGTTTTCTAAATGGGGTAACAGACAAACAATGGCATTGTTATCACTCAGTAATAACTTTACATTCTCTCTAGTCAGGGGACTCATGGTGCAATGTCTTCCCCAGGTTAACAAGCAACTCAACCTGACTCAAACCCAGAAATTCTGAAGCCCGGCTCCCAAAGTGAAGAAGGGCTTTAGGAGCACATTCAGGGTTGGAGAAAAAGTTTCCAACATAAACAACACTCACCATTTTCCCCTAACATCACCATAATTTCAGAATCGGTGAATTCTCCAGCTACTATGGATAGTTCAAATTCTCCCATCTTTTTTTTCATTCCTGGATATTTGTACATACACATCTTTTTAACCTCTTCTTCGTTAGCTGTCTCAGCTACTTTAAATACCAGAGATGCATCTCGAAACCTTAGATTTTCTGTTGGAACATAGCCATCTAGGAAAATGTTTATGCCTATGATGGGAGGGAAAAAGATCATTAAAAAAGGTCTGTATCAAAGCATGGCATAGTAAAAGAAACAACAAGACGTCCTCTTTTAAAGTGTGCACATTGTGCAAATTGAATGAAAAAAATCCTTACTAAATTATAGAATGGCTGTAGCAGCTCTTCCCGAAAACCCACAGTTAGTGATGATGTGAGTGGGGCTTAAAGGAACTATTGCTGTTGCATTCTCTCAAAACCAGTTCTTACTGAGCTCAGTACTACAAGTGGGGTCAATTCAGATGAACAACATGTACCTCTGCCCTGTGCAAACTGTCTCCTGACCTTTCTCTACTAATAAGGTCTTTTGTGTAACTCCATTGTTTACAAAACACCTGCAAGTATCAAAATGATGTCCATAGCAAGAGAAAAAGGGCATTTCAGAATTAAGGCTTTTGGGTTGAGTTACAAATTTAGAATCATGTAACACAGAAATTCTGCAGAAAATCAAACAGTAGTTTTTTCATTGCAGAACTGTAACAGAAAGAGGACAAGTTTATACAAAAGACAAGTGGCATTTTGCTGTCTTTTTTGGTTATGGTTAAAAAGAGAAATATGTCAAGAATTACCTTCTCTTACGCTGAAAGGCATGGTAACGACACCATAAGCACTTGGCACACCATACAGGCAGCAGATAAAGTCAGAGAGATAATCTAACACACTTAGATCATGCTCTACAACAATAATGTACCTGAAAAACAGAGGCAGAGAGACACTTTTTTACGTCAATACAAAACATTTTTCCTTTTTTCTTACTCTAGTCTTGCATAAACAAGAGCAATCAACATGTTTTTTAGTTAACATGGTTTCTTCACTTTTTACTAAAAAAGGAGAGAGTTCAAATCTCTAACGAGGATTTTTTAAACTGTCCAATAAACTTGTGAATGACAAATTGAAAGCCCATCTTCAGTGTACACTGGCAGCTTTTTTATGTACAGTAAGTGGAAAGATATTGATTGCTTTGAGTGAAAAATACTTAGCACACAAGAAAATAAAAATCTTTCTGAGAAAGGGATGAATCAGCAATCTTCAGGTGTAAAGTAAACAGCAATATTTTCCCATCCTTATTACAAAATTCTGAAACAAGACAAGAAACTACAGGAAGTAAGTTTCCAAAATGCAAAAGAATAGAATACAACTGACTTGGAATATCTGAAACATCTGTTAGTGTACCATACTGAGAAGTGAGCACTTCTAAGGAGATGGACTGTATGTTTCTTCCCTCTGTGAACAGTCATGCATTATTACAGTCTGGCAAAACATTTGAAGCTTGTATTTATTTACCTGTCAGGGTTTATCAGGGACCGAATAGTAATGGCAGCCTTCAATCGCTGCTTGACATCCAAGTAGCTGGAAGGTTCATCAAACATGAAGCTAATCCCAGAAGGAAGAGTGAAGTCTTAGTGAATGCAAGCTTTCTACTATTCAAACATAATATTAACATTTCAACCATTAAATACATGGAAATAAAAAATTATCATTATTTTTACTGAGAAAGGGAGACAAAAAATAAGAATTGTCCACACTTGCCTTCATTCTCTGTGGACTGTCATGTGAAAGTGAGATAAGTACTACTTTGTCATGAGCTCTGACAAAGTTACCAAAAGTTACAAGAGATCAGCCATTAGGAGTCCCATACACTCATTCTGAGATACCTTAATTTAACATGAACTGAAAAGTGCAAAAATACTTCAGAAGACTGGAAGGACATCTTCCAAAAAGAGAAAATTGAACAAGGAAACTCACTTGAAACTCACACCAACTAACCAAAAAACAGCAGCCCAAGCAGAACAAAACCAACCAACCAAAAATTCATCAAAGCAAAAACCCCAAAACCTCGTAACTCGTCTGATCTTGCTTTCTTGGTCCCAAGGAGTCAGGAAACAGCATAGATTAGACAGTGATTTCCTGCTTGCAAGACAGGAGAGGAGGGACACAAGTTCCAAGAGGTGGGGAAGCAGCTGTACCTTTCTCATTCAGAGAGCCTGAGAGAGGTGTGCTGTCCAACAAGATATATTTAGGTGGGATTAGGGAGAGGTTATGAAGCTGTGATGCTGAAATCTAACACTAGCTTCTGAAATTAGCTATTTCCACTCAGGTAAATAAAAGTATGCAAAATCCAGAGATCATACAGGAACTAAATATGTATTTCAGCTGATGAGTTGGCAAAAGTTTTGTTTTTTTTAAAAAATACTTCTAAAACCTTATTTAATAATTAATAAATATTTTCAATATTTCAAACAAAAGTATTATTGTTAAGAGTAAATTCGAGGACCATATTCTGAGACAGATTATCAGAAGCAATGTGTAACAGAAGTAAATTAAACATACATATCAGCCTTCTGAATGCAAACAACTGCACAAGCAAATCTCTGAAGTTCTCCTCCTGAAAGGTCCTCAACATTTCTTTCTTTCAGATGTGTTAAGTCTGCAAATAAGTGGTTAATTTTAGGTATGTTATAACCAACACAACAATCCATATTTTTATTACCTACAGAAACATGTATAAAGATAGCAAGCATTCTACACAGAGGAAAAGAAACCAGAAGGAGACTAAGCATTCAGTTTATACAGTGCCATACTGCTAAGTCACAGCAAGCTATGGCTTCTCTGCAGCATTAGCTGCACGATCGCTTCTTATCCTGCAGAAGGATCACACTTCTATTTCTTCTTCCACCACATATTTGGTAAAGATTTCTGGCCCTAAAAAGAAACTATACCAGGTCTGAAAGTGTTTGTTGTCAGACTTGGCTGAAGAGCTCTGGTTTTCAGGAAAATCAAGTCCCTCAAACCTTACAGCAGACGGGTGAAGCCAGTACTTTCTAGGCAGTTTAATGAACACCACATTTCAAGAATAGAGTGTGTCACTAATAAATTGAGACTCAAAGCCCATGTTCTTGGTGGTACAATGGCAGCCCCACTTTAACCACCCAGTTCTACCAAAGAGAATCCTATTGTGAATTTAGTAACAACTAAATTCAGTAAGAACTAAATATAAAACACATACAAAACATTACCAGGGCTGGGCTATGCAAATGTTCTTATTAGTTATATTAATCTCAGAAGTCAGTGTTTCTCCAGCTTTAATTAGATATATACAAGCTCTGGGGGGAGTGTTGGTACACTAGGATAATATTTTCTACATGCAATGGTTCTCCCAAGGGGGATGATAAGATTTTGCCACACTTGTGAGCAAGCAAGAGCAGCAGATGTTAAGTGGAATTTTTCCATATTTAAAAACAAGCACTTTCTACTATGAAACAGAAACTGCATTACATTCTGTTAACTAGCATGTATTAATTAGTTTGCCTTTGCCACCAGGAAGTATTACTTGTGTTATTTATACTACAGCATGCCCTAGGCTTTACACTAAAGCACCTTTACTTTTTCTCGGTTTTTGTTTGTTTGTTTTTTAGTATAATTTACGTGTATAATTTTTTTTTGGTTATAATTTACATGTTCTATCACATTCTAGTAACTTGATTGTTTCAGTAAATACAAGCTTCTCAAATGCTTTAAAATTTGACTGTACAAAATTACCTACCAAGTTGCTGACATACAACAGTTTGTGTCTTAGTTTCATCCTTCCTATCCAGAATTGATCCCACTGTTCCCTGCATGATAAATAATAAAAACCAAAACAAACATTAAAAATTTCAGACAGTTCTGAATTATGCTGCTAAATAAAACCTTCAATCCCAACAGAAGTACTACAGAAGAAGCTCCTGGCTTTCTATTAACTTGTGAAAGGTCTCACCTTTGCAGCTTTAGGGATCTGGTCCACATACTGAGGTTTAATGATAGCTTTAAGGTCATCTTCCAGGATCTTGGTAAAATAATTTTGTAATTCAGATCCTCGGAAGTAAGTCAAAATTTCTTGCCAGTCAGGTGGATCCTGTGACAAAATTAAAGCTTGGGTTTACTTATACCATTAAAAACATAGTAAGAAACCCTATTTTTAAATTCCAACCAATAGGCAAAATAGAATATGCTTATAAATTAACAAACAAAAAAAACCCTCCAAAAACATTCTAAAAACAAAGTTTAGAGATCTTTTTTTTTCCAGGTATCACTAGCCTTAAAAAAAAAAAAAAAGTTAAATTTGCACAGTTAAGAAGCTACTGAACTGAAACAACTTCATGGGGAAAATGACAGCATGGATTAGCGTAACTACACTACAGCTAATCCAAAAGAAAAGGATTGGAATGATAAAAGCAAAACTTGCACAGAAGATGCAATAAAATTTGGTAATTTTCTCTGCTACTAGCAAACATTTCCAAGGAAACAGAATGAGAAGACAAAGGAAAAATGACAAGCTGAAAAAGAAGGGGACTATTCAGAGCACTCACCCAGGAAAAGTCCCCCCCTGCACAGTGTACGACTCTGAGGGGTGCTCAGTTAATTACTTTGATGATAAACAGTATGGAATCAGACTGACACAGTCATATTTCCAAACCAAGCAAATACACAAAGGAAATGCTTCATCAGTTTTAGAGCAGAAGCAACATGGAAGATTCAATTCATACCACGTGTTTCTGTGGTCATACTGATATGGCTCCTTCACAGCAAAGTCTGATTTTGGAAGCATGGTAATTCAATTAATACACATTCAGAAAGTCAAAAGTTTTGCTATTTCTGCAATACTACCACCTGAAACAAGAAGTCCACAAAATAATATAAACCATACTTGAAAGAGAATGTAAAATGTATCTGGGAAATTATTATTTCTTTGCAGCTTTAGGTGGCAGCCATAAAATAGTTTATCAAAACATTACTCTTTCAGGTAAAGAAACTGCTGAAGAAAGTTTGAACACACTTGTTCTTACAAGTGCTTCTTGAAGGACAAAAGCGTGCATCAGAATTCAATTGTCCCCATGCAGTTTGAAGGTAAGAAAGTGATTTCTGAAATACTGACAAGAGGAGTACTACTAGCAGTTATTTATGCCATTTCTCTAACAATATTTACTCTTTGGAGTAGTGCTAGGTAAAGAAGGCCTGATAAAGTATTTTGCTCACTGGCTGCAGTTTGACTTGGAGAACATACATAGGAAAATGGATTATGAATTCCCATGAATACCAGCAGTTACAAGTTGTTGTAAGTCTGGCTCTCAAAAAATCTTATCTCTAAGTAGCTAGCAATATGAAGAAACTAGGGATTTTCAGAGCTCAGTATTAAACTGTACAGTGGAAAATATCTTCAACTACAACTTACATACTAACAACATACTTTATGAGAAATCCTCCTCAAAAAATCAAAGATAAAAATGCCTAAGAAATCACAAGGATACATGGCAAGTGCTCATATACCCTAGAGATGTTCAGATAAAAACAAAGTTAACTTAGAAGAAACTCCAAAAGTTGAGCTATGGAAATCCCTCCTGGGAACAGGTAAATTGTGCAGGGATTAAAACCTGACAATTTTTAAAGACTGGTATTAAAAAAACCCAAGCCCTTAAGTGTGACTTCAAGACAGAAATTTACCTCTGATATTTACCTTCTGTGAGTTATAATTATAGTTAGTATCCCGATCTTTCTTGAGAGATATACACAACTTGCAGAAAAGCCTTTGTTAACAACAACCTTCTACTACTGTTCCTGTGTGGAGTAGGTCACTGGCTGTTAACAGGGAAAGTGCCAAGATACTCACAAATACAAAAATTCAGTCCAAATATACAAACACAGCTATATAGAATGACAACTCTATTTTATTGCTGATACATACATCATATTTTCCAAGATTTGGCTTCTGTTTTCCTGCTAAAATTTTCAAGGCAGTTGATTTTCCAATACCATTGGTTCCAACCAATCCCAGTACTTCACCTGGACGAGGGATAGGCAACCTGTACACAACATTGATAACTTTGTGTCATATTAATGTCATCAGACACCAACATTTAGTGGTCAAGTAAATGTTACAACCCATTTTCAGATGTTCACATTATTACAGCCTACTTTATTAACTTGCAAATATCCAACTCAAATATTATCAAATTCCTTACAAATAGAAGATCATAAGAAATATTTAAGGGCAGTCTGTTTTTTAATAGGGGCTCTGTAAAATAATTCCTAACACTTTACTTCATTATAATACTTGTTACTAAGAAAAATGTAATTAATATTCTAAAAGGAAGTTACTGGAAACAAAAAACAAGAACACTTGGATGTGCACTATGTTTACACTATCAAAAACTTGGATTTTTTGTCTCTGTTATGTTGATATATGAAAAATAAAATACCTGTGAAGTTTGAAGGCATTGGCACAGTATCTATGCGTTGTTTCTTTCTCCAGGTTGCTAGGTAAGTTAACAATTGACAAGGCTGCAAAAGGACATTTCTGGAATTGAAATAAATTAGAGATTATTAGTGTGCACAACAATTCATTAACAGAAGACTGTTCTACACTGCACCCAGCTGTGCATTTACGTTTTTACATGGACTTGCACCAAATTTCCTTTGCATGATCAACCTGCCAAGGATGTCCTATACCACTTTTTTCAAATTAATAGTCAGCAATTTAGACTGTAGGTCTACAATACAAATAAGGCACACTGCATATATTCTCCACCTCTTTCACAAAACACATCATTCTGCTGCTGTCTACAGACACAAACAAAAAACCCAAACAAAGCCAAGCAAAGCCAAAGCCACAACAAAACCCACACTCTGCAACCCAACCAGTTCAGTCAAGTGACACAGTCCTTCACTTTCTATGAACAGTAACAGTTAACTCAGTCTGATCAATCCAGGAAAGAAAACCGCTTTTTCAAGTTACAGTATGCATTACTAAATATAATAGCAAAATAAAGAACACTTAGCTTTAAAAAAAGCAGTTTAACATTTACCTTGATGCAAATACCACAACCAATACAAAGTGTTTCTGAAATCCATGCTATTTTGCTCTGTGATGTGACTTCTATGCAAAGTTTTCCTGGTGAAAAAAATAAGATAAGGTCAATAAAGTTTCTGGTGAATCAGAATTCCTGCCTACTAAATTCCACAGAGGAACATGTAACTGATGAATGTTCACTGAAGCTTTAGATCATTTAAAGGGTTGAAAAGTGTCATTATTACTAAGAATTGTTCATGCTTTCAGGGATATTTCTAAAGGCTTTATGAAACAAAACCTTGAACAATACACAAAAATCTAGCAATTATAAAAAGCTCACTCCTCCTAGTAGAACTTGATTTAAAACGTCTCCAATTGCTTCAATACTTTGTTACATTGTATCTCTTACCCATTCGAACCACAGGACAACTCTTCTTGCATTCCTGACGACATTTCTTTGGCTTACACTTGTCATGGTTGACTATAGCAATTCTTGTTAATTTGTCTGCCATAATGCACAATTTAGGGTTAAACACATACACCAATTGTGACAAGGAGCGGTGGGAGTCTTACAGACCTTAAAGAAAATAAAAAGAGAAAAAAACCCCACATTACTGACAGTACAGAGAACACACATAGATCCCAAGTTATTACTAGTGGAGTGCAGAGATGGAAAACACAAAATTACTTGATTTTTTTCCTCCTTTAAGCGACACTGCAAACAGAGCAAAGTCAGAGATACAAATTACAAAGATACTGATGTGCAGATAACTGCACAAATTTTTAACATCAACTTTCCATCCCATTCCTATTTTTCCAGTATAAAAATAAAATTGTAATTATATCTGAAAATGCATTTGTTTCAAAAAGAAGCATGTTGTAGAAAGAACAGAAAAATCTATACAGCTGCAAATTCTAGTTTCACAAGCTACCTTATGTAAAGCACCCTTGTTCACGCTGTCAAATGGTGACTGCAACTATTACTCCAAGAACATGATTAGAATTTACAAACTGTATGCCAATATTCTGTATTGAAGGATTAAAACTGTGTAAAATGTAAACCAGTTTTCAAAGTGAAAATTGTAATTGCATATAAAAAGTATACCAGGCAATGTGAGCAGACATACATGATGATGTTTGATTCTGTAATCCTGAGTTTCATTAGTATTTGAATAACTGCAGTTACATTCTGCATTTCCGAATATGGTATCAGTGCCTATAGCAGATACCAATAAAAATAAGTAAAATTCTTTATAAAGAACATCAAAAGGCCAAGCTGGATCCATGGGCAGAGGATCAGTAAGGCCAAATGCTGGGTCCTGCCCTTGGGTCACAACAACCCCAGGCAGTGCTACAGGCTGGGCAGCCTGGTGGAAAAGGACCTGGGGGCGCTGGTCAGCAGTGACTGAACATGAGCCAGCTGTGCCCAGGTGGCCAAGAAGGCCAATGGCACCTGGCCTGGAACGGCCATAGTGTGGCCAGCAGGACTGGGGCAGTGACTGTCCCCCTGTACTCGGCACTGGTGAGGCCACACCTCGGGTGCTGTGTCCTGTTCTGGGCCCCTCAGTGCAAGAAAGACATTGAGGTGCTGGAGGGAGTCTGGAGAAGGGCTGGAGCACAGGTCCTGTGAGGAGCAGCTGAGGGAGCTGGGGGTGTTTAGAAATGGGGGCTCAGGAGAGCCCTTACCACTGGCTACAACTACCTGAAAGTGAGGGGGGGTGGATTGGGCTCTACTCCAAAATAACAAGAGACAGGACAAGAGGAAACAGCCTCAGATTTAACCAGGGGAGATTTAGACAGGATATTAGGAAAAATATCTTTGCTGAAAGGTGGACAAGCATTGCAACAGGCAGCTCAGGGAAGTGGTGGAGTCACCATCCCTGGAGGCATTTAAAAGACATGTAGATGTGGCACTCAGGGACACAGGTTAGGGGGTAGTGCTGGGTTAATGGTTAGACTCAATAATCTTGGAGATCTTTTCCAACCTAAAAAATTCTATAACTCTGTGGAGTACAAGATGATTACATATTCCTGAAATAACAAATAAATGCATGCCAAGATGTGAAATTGCAACTTGTATTCTATAACCCTCTCTTTTGTTGCTTAGCTTTTTGTAATGTATATTGACAAGCACTGGATAGTACTGGAACTTTGTACAGCTGCAGCAAATGGAGGGAAGGGCAGGGAATTTTACATTTAAGTCTTGATAGATAAAAAAGGTGCAATGTGTTTTAAAGTACATTCATATTTCCATTACTATATTCACTCACAGTACTGAAAATAACAACAATAGTAACTTTTGTGTTCCTATGAACAAGGCTCACCTAAGGACAATTCCCTCCAGCTCCAGAACAACAAAGACAACTGAATTATGAGGGTCTCAGAAGATTTTAAGATATTACAGATGACACATAGTTGTTTTTTAGTAAAAAAAAAAAGCCATAAAGTACAAAGCATTTCCATCTCAACACCACTAAAGAGATGGCAGCCCTACAGATGGTGCATGTTCAAAACCATTTCAGTGCAGTATCAGTAGTTCAATGATGTAACTGGGAAAAAGTCTTGAAATACTTCAGGTTTCCACACAATCCAAAGGTGCAGTTGCATCCAAAGGCTTCCAATATTTCTAATTAAAGAAAGTATTTTCTGTTGGATGTCCAGTTCACCTTTGCTTCACCAAACCAAAGTATCCTGCACTGGTTAACAGACTGTATTTATTTCACAAGGCTACTGGATGAAGAAAGGTTGTGACTTGCAAACTCCTGAAGGAAGCAAGAATAAAATAGGTGTATGGCACATTTATCATGTCAAACTCTACTCTTCCATAAACTTCAGCTGGAAGGAATCCTCCAGATATTACTGCAATATGAATGAAAGGAAGATGGACATCTAACACTCAGCAAAGGTTAGAAAAGCAGATGTTATTGTATCCTTAAATCTATTACTACCATAGTTCTGAATACTTTAAGTGGTTCCTTTTAAAAGTGGTAGTCTTATTCCTTTATTAAATTTCCAAAGTATTTTAAAACTAACATCAAAAATATTCTTTATCAGCTATAAATGAATGTAACTACTAGTCATGCTGCCAACCTTATTGTGCTAGTTTCTACTTGTACTTAATTTTTTTTTTACTTTATTATTTTAAATTTCCTAAGGCAAAAATTCCTATTAACACAGCTGATGTTTTCAGATAAATGACTGAATATTTAAAAAAAAAATGAAAATTGATTTAACAGTTCTGTATTGTCAGACCAGACTGACAAAGTGGGGCTGAATATTAAAATGACAATTGCAGGCCAGGCCAAGAGGCATGGAATAATGAGTCTGCAGTTCTCACTTTAATACACAAGAAACTGAAAGCCTTATTTTTAAGGACTACAAAGCTGTCTGAGTCAGGGTAATTTTCTTGGGGACAGATACTGGTTATTGTCACTATTTCAAATAAAGATATATTCTCTGGAAAGACATCCCAGTGCTTTTCATTCAAATCCTGCAGTTTACAGTGAAAAGAGTATTTGGAAGTGAATCACTCCCTCTCTGTTTTCCCACGGGAAGTGCCTAACCTGGGTCAGCCCCTTCTCCAAGGCCTGAGCAGACAGACAGACAGACAGACAGACCACTGGCTCTAAGCAGCAGTGAACCAGTTCTGTGGGTTCCACAGGCGAGCTCCAGAAGACAAACCTGCTGTGGCTCAGCAGGCTGCCCTCCCCAGCCCCCCAAACCCTGCTCGAGGTTCCGGCTGAGCAGCGCCGAGAGCAGCGCAGACATCTCCCCTCAGCCACGCCCCTTCCAGCTGGGCTTCAGCCTGAAGCTGCAAAGCAGAGGAGCGGGACGGGGCTGCTCTCGAACACCAAGGCAAATACGGCTTGAAACAAGCAATTCTTGCCAACTTTCTCAGCAAGCTTTGCACAGTCTTGGCGGGATAATCAGACTGAAGTTTACACTCACTGCTGAATCAGACTGTGGTTGGTAAGCAATGAAACAGTCCAAGTTTGGGGTTTTTTCTAATTCTAACTTACATGAGAAAGTGCCCATCTGTGGTGAATAGTTTTGAAGGGGTCAAAGACTTAAGTATGTACACTAATAATTTATTAGAGTAGTTGGTGGGGGGAACAGAAGCAATGAAGCAGCATGGAGACACACAATCCTCCCATTTTGCTCCCATCTACCTGATGGAAGTGTCAATTTATCCCAAAGTCACTGGTGGTCTTACCCATTTTCAGAAAAAAAAAAAAAATATTTGTGACTCCTGTAATTTCTGTAATATTTGCAGGACTGTGCTGATGTCTACAATGACAACTGTCCATGACAGAAAAAAAAATTTCTACTTACAACTCAGAAACAAATAAACAAACTGTCCAAAACCCTACTTAACTCAAGTTACAGATTCACATCCAGTTAGCTGAGTGCATTTACATTAATATATAGAATAGGATGGTCTGATTCCAAAGAGCAGAAGCACAACTCTAAGGACACTAAACACAGATCAGCAATGTTACAAACAGCACACCTGTAACTGTGCAGTGCAGTCAGCAGTTTAGGGGCAGGAGAAACTGGTACTCTGAAGCATTTGACTCCTCCTTTCCAGTTCAAGAAGAATAGAATAAACAACAGAAAATATGAAAATATTAATTTACTACTAACTACTAGACTAAAGAGTTGCTTTGAATTGGTGAATGATGAAGTAGCAGCACAAAATCTTCCCAGAAAAGACTGACAACACAGTTAAAATAATGAGAGAATGACTAAAACTTCTGCCTAGAGGAAAAAGATGGTCAAAAAACCTTGGCAGTATCATTCATTGAAGGCAAAAGCTGTATATTATGTTCAATTATGTCATTTAATACAAAAAATCAAACATGTCTAAAAATAAGACACAAAACATGTTATCACAAGCATTCTAAGTCAGCACTCTTAGGCTGTCTGACACAGCTGCTGCACACCCTGACACACCAGATTACAACAAAAAAAAAAAAAGCAGCACATGTGCAGATCTTGCTATCTGTCACAGAAGGCAACAGCCATGTACGATCTGTAGAACAAGTACAATGTGCTTGCATTAATAATATTTATTTCTTTCACAGGCATTAGAGCTAAATAGAATTCACTAAATCAAGGCAATTATGACTGAGAAGGATTTGAAATTGCACTGAATTATTCAGACTTAAACAAAGAAAAATTAAAACATTAAAAGTAAACGAAGCCTGAAACAGAACCAGAGACTATTCAATGAAAGATGTGAAGGCAAGTTCTGGGTTCAGAATTGTGCCATACTTTAGATGCTTTGCACAAAAACAGTGAACATTTTATAAAATTACATTGCATCAGACCTCAGAGAGAAACGCTGTGGAAAGAAGTGAGGATGAGCAGCATTTCCAGCTGCTATTGAAAACAACCTCAAGAATTGCCTCTTAATTCCATTCCTGATGGACTCACTACATACAGTCCATCAAAACAAGAACAAGAAAGTTAAGAACTAGAATAGCCAAAGAAAATTTAAATGAAAGATAAAACAGATTTTCAAACTGCATATGGGAGATGACTACATCTATAAGCTTCAAAGCAGAAACAATAGTACATGACACAAGAACAAACAAAATCTGCCAAGAATTAAGAACTAATATATGCTTAAGGTTTTGACATTAGTTTTAGAAACTGAGGCAATGTAAAAAGTTTAGACATGCCCAAATTCCCCTACTGTATTAAATCATTATGTTACTCATAAGACACGACATGAATAAGAAAATGTTAACATGAAAGCATATGGTCAAATATACTGACGCTGCACAACGAGTGGGTGTGTTTAGCTTGTGCTGAGCAGTATTAATTATCACTCAATCTTTAACATTTCCCCTTAACATGAAGTGAAATGCGTGAGAACGAACCCATAAATTAGCAATCTAATGAAACTAATGAAAGAATTTCACGACCACTGTTTTAGGACTGCAGTTTAGGGAAGGAACCACAACAGGGAAACTTAAATTAGGGCGTGAAAACTGTCACAGGAACTTGCAGGTGAAACATCCATGTGCATTCCAGGGAGGAAACACTACCACGGTCCTTGAGAAAAGCCCTGTCGACTTCTTTTGTTTTTACACATAACTCGTACGGCCTTATCCTACTATCTTATCGCACCGGCAAGAAGTCTTGATCTCCCTACCGCCCCACAAGCACCCACGTGGATATCAGCTTCTCCCAAATGAAGGCAAAATATGGCTTTCCCCCCCACTCCGAGGAGGAAGTTCCCCGTTTCCACAGGAGCAAAATGCCGGCGTTCCCTTTCCCAGAGCCAGGCCACCACCACCACCACCAGCAGGCGAGGATCCCGCGCTGTATCCACAGGGAAGCCATTCCCGCGGCCGGGAGCAGCAGCAGCAGCGGGGACGGCGCTCTCTGACCCCAGCTGGCACAAAACCCGAGGCGCCGGGGATGACGTACCGCGTGTGCAGGCAGTGCCGGCCCGGGCCGTGCCCACGCCGGCAGCGAGCCGCGGTTCCCGAGAGCCTCCGGCCCTTAGGCCCGGGCGGGGCGCGGTCGAGCCGACCCTTCTCCCACGGTGGATCGGTCGAGGCCGCCGCCCAGGCCGAGCCCAGCGGCGGCGGCCGGGCCGGCAGCACGGTATGAGGAGGGGGGCCCCTTCCCTACCGCCTCCATTCCCGTGCAGGAAGGTCGGAATTCCCCCCCGGCGTTACTTACCGGGAGCTGTGAGGGGGGAGAGGCGGGGCGGGGGAAGGAGGGGTGGGAGCGCGCGCGGCGCCGCCGAGCCGCGGCGGGGGAACGGCGTCCGGTGATCCCGCGCGCGGGCCCGCGCGCGCAACGTGCTCGCGCCGCCGCCGCCGCCACCCGGCCAAGATGGCCGTCGGGCCCGGGAGGCGGGGTCTGGGCGCGCGCCGCGGAGAGGAGGGGAGGGGAGGGAAAGAAGGGCGGCCCTAAGCACGGAGAGCTTCGAGTGCGGCCGTGCGGAGGGAGCGTAGCCCGTCGGGGCGCGGTGCGGGAGGCACCAGCCGTCCCGGTTCCCCAAGACCGCCCTGTGAGGGGCGGCCCAGCTCCGAGGGGAGCCCCCGGTTCGGCACGGCGCGTTCTCAGGACAGAAAGGTCTTGCTGGCCTCTACCTCCACTGGGTCACGGGCAGCAGCAACAGTTAGAACGGCTGCTTCTTTCCTCAGGGAAAGGTGTTGCCATTCCTTTTCACGACCGCAGTTTCGGCATTAGGAACCGAGCTCCGAAATCGGATCCGCCCGAGGATTGATACAACGCGAAAGGTACCAAGATAGAATGGTCTTGCTGGCCTTTACCTGCCCTGGGCAGCTGTCATCTGCACTTGGAATACCGGGGCTTTCATTCCCATCGGGAAGAACTGTCACTCTCTTTCAGGAGCCCATCACCTCAATAAGGGTACCACTTTCAGCAATAATTATGTCCAAGGATTTGCTCCCTCACAAGGGGTGCCACGACACTAAGGTCTTGCTGGCCTTTTACCTGCCCTGGGCAGCGTGTCATCTGCGTCTGAAACTCTGGGACTGCGCGTTTTCCTTCCCGTGGGGAAGTACTTCCAAGACACCACCTCAGGAACTCGGGTTCCATATCCAACACCGAATACGTCCCAGGATCCCTTCTACCCCAGAGGAGCCGGGACGCGGCGCTCCCGCCCCGCCCCGCCCAGCGCGTCGTGTGAGGGGCGGCCCCGGCTCCTGAGGGGAGCGGGCGGGGCGGCGCGCGCGCACTGCGGCCCCTCCGCCCCGCGCTGCGGCGGTTCCCGGCGGGATCAGGTGGGAAAGGTGGGTGCTGCGGTTCTGCCGGGGGCTGGAGGGGAAAATGGAGGAGGAAGAAGAAGAAGGTGGTGGTTCAGCTCGGGCAGGAGCTCGGCTGGCTGAGGCGGCGTGTTCGCGCTGGGTCCGGGGGCTGCCCAGCCTGGTCCCTCCCGCGGAGCTCACGGGGGTCTCGCATCGCCCCGGCGGCCGGAGAGCGGAGCCCTGGCTGGGGATCCGGCGGGGCCGGCGTGTGCCGTGAGTAGGTGCTTGCTGCTGCTTTATTTCCGATACTAAAGCGGTTTGTAGGCCTGGGGGACACGGCCGCAATATAGTGTTGTAAACCTGGTTAATTTTCATTGTATTTATTTGTAATTGTTGTAATTAATATAATTAATATTAATTGAAAGCCCCACAAACAAGTCGTAGGAGAACGGCTACCAGTTGGTTTTTGAAAGCGGCTTCATCCTCTGCTTGCTCTGGGTTTTCACGACAGCTTCCACCTAATATTTACACTTTACACTCCTTGTAAAGATGTGCTCACCTCCTTTAAGGAACAGCTTGTAGCCTTACCAGGTACCTTTGGAAGTCTGGACTTAGACAAAACTATATTTTAAAAGAAGATTTTTTTTTTTAGATTGATTAGGAATGCATGTAGAAAATTGCTTATATAATTCTCTTAATTATATTTGTTTTTAGTGATATATATTTGTGACAACCAAAGACTAGTAATTTTCACTAATAGGCCTAAAACAATGCACTTGAGGCAGGGTAAAAATAATAAGTTTATTAAAGTTGTATTGAGAGAATAATCTGAAGGATCAAATGTACAGGTGAGCTAATTGAGATAGGGTGCTGCTGAATGCTTACTATAATTATTAAATATTAGTTGAACATTAATAATTTGAATGTATAATGTTTAATCTTCTATCTGAGTAAAAAGTAGGAAGCATAGTGAGAGTCTGGTTTTCAGATATATCTTGAGATCTCTAAAGGCCTTTGACCAGCAAGGGTTCAGCCAAAGAAAATGAGAGCAGGGACAGGAACTTGTGAGGTAAAATGAGTAGTGCAGTTAAGAAAATGAGGGAATCTGAGGTATGAAATTCCCTTCTGTTAAGAACAGGAAAAACAGTCTTATGGATGTAGCAAAAATGCTGAGGTAGTCAGTGGAGCCTTTGTTCAGTTTTCCTGGAAAGGCTGTAGTCAGATATTTGCTAAAATGGAATAAAATTAAATTATTAGAATGCAATCAGAGTAATACTTCTTAACAAAAAAAAAAAAAAAAAAAAAAAAAAAAAGAGAAAAGCCAGATGAGCTCTGATCCCCTGAAGGATTGTGAGGAGGTGAGTTGGGAAGGAAATCTGTCTGTAAATAGAGAACAATTAAAATCAGTATGCACACAGGAAATATTCTAGTGTAGTTTGTTAAGCGTAGTCTAGATCAAACTTTTTTTTACAGTATCCAGTAATAACTTAATAAGGAAGGAATATGAGGAGTCTTTCTTGAGTTTTACAGGATTTCTGCCATAGTTCAAGCTACTGAAGTGTGCTCTAAAAAGAATTCTTTTTAAAGATCTTTTTTAAAGAGCTTTTGAAGCTGAGTTTTAAATAACTCACTTTTAGACAGGGGTGTCATGAAACATGCTCCTGGAGAGTTCAGTTTTGAGTGTATTTTCACTATTTCTTGTGATGTCAAACACATAAATGGAAGGATTGCAAGCACTTTCCAGCTAAAAGTTTAAATTAGAAACCATCTTGAGAAGATTGGTAGCAGGTTGGAAATCAGTGTAACTTGGCTCAGTTAAGAAGAACAGAGGGAAGAAGAGAACACAAGAATAAAAAAATCGAAGGCCTGATTAGTGGAAAGAGTATCGGTGAACAGCAAACAGTATCCCCAAAAATACTGGACATTTGTACTGCATTTGAGTACTGTAGTGCATAGTAAAACAGATATTAATTGAGAATCATTTTCTTTCACCTAGCCAGGTGTTGCTTCATCACTTTAACTAGTGTGAGTAAAAATAAAGGCAAGGGAAGTGATTACTCTGCTGAAAAAGGGCCTTGGCTAAAATAGTCTGGTTATTTTTTAAACAATAGTACTGGATACCTAGACTCTGCAAGAATATTTGGTTTATAAAACCTTGTGAGGGGAGCTTGAAAGGCATAGACACTCTAGAAAGGAAGAAACTAAGAGCAGATTTGACGAGTGCCCCCACATCAATAAAGAGGTTGCTCCATAAAGGCCAGTGATTAACAAATCTTTGAGTTCTCTGTAGACCAAGAGATGCTTGTTTTTAGAAGGTGACACTTGATTTTGATGCTAAAGGAAAACATTTAGCTTTTAGGTTGATGAAACCTGAAGCTGGCTGTCCACAGATCTCTTGCTGGAGAAGTAAATGTCTGGACAGACATCTCTTGGGCACAGTCTGGTCTCTCAAAGGCCTTTACAGGTGCATGTTTAAACAGTTCTGTGCATACAATGAGGCGGAATGAGAAGCTTTAATGGGGGAAAACTGCTTTGGAATCTGCAAGTTTCCTTGAGCCTGGATTTTTATGGAGCTTTGGTAGGAAAGACCCATGAGGTATCATTCAGTATCTCCTGTTGGGTGTGTTGTGTGCTTACAGAAGGGTTTACTTGCAGGTGTGCATTTTTTAAAGGCATCTTCTGCTGGTGCATTGAGAACAATGTGGCTGGTTTGGTTGGGAAAGGCACGCTGTCCAACCATTTAAATACATTTCACTTTGTTCCTAAACTGTACTTGCTAAAACATCTGCAATTGGCTGTTCCTTCACAGGGATGGGATGTTTTCCAGAAAAGAGTGAACTCCTCCTGAGGAAGATGAGGGATAAAGAGTTCAAGGAGGCGGGGGGGGGGGGGAAAACTGCTGCTTTGTCTTGATTAAAGGATGTGCAAACCACAGAGTGGAAAACGGCAAAATGAAAGTGTGGCCTTGATAACGTCATTAAGACATTCATGTATTCACACTGTTAATGATCTTTCGGGATAATTGAATTGGAAAATCAGAGATGTTTCCAACCAATGCTTCTAGAGATACAGCGTGTCTTTCCATTGTTCAGCACATGTCAAAGATAAGGGCTTCTAGAAAAATTAGTTGGTTTTACTCAGCCTGAAAAAGCAAAGAAAAATTTTATTAGGTGACTGAAATTCCTTTCAGAACTAAGTATTTGTATCTAATTTAAAATGAGGTACTTTTACTTTTGCTAGTAAAATGTCCAGAAGTGTTACTTGAGTGAGATGGCTTGTTGCTGCAATGTTTTTCCTTAGTAATTCTATCAACCTCCAGGTTTTAAAGTTCTGAGAGTATTTGGGAGCTTCAGCAAAGCTACACAGAATGTATTGTTCTTGAGCAAGGGTTCTGTCACGAAAATCTGATTCATTTAGTTCAACCATTGAAAATTTTCAGTCTTTCTGGTCTCTAGCACACAATATGTGGCTGATTTATTTTCCAGCAGTGGTTTGGAGTGAAATTTTGGGGTTTGAGTAGCTTTGCCTGTTAGACAGAAAGAAACAAGCTCAGTTTAAAACAGTAGGAAACTTGAATGGGGTTGTATGTTTCAGGCTCCCTAAATGTAATACCTCAAACTTTCAAGAACCAGTGCAATACAAGTCTGGCATTATGAAGTTATTTAGAGCTTTACTATGTGTGCTGAAGCTTGTAAGAAATCTCAACATCATTGTCTTAAGGGATTCTTTATACTTTAAAAATTCCAGTAATTTTTCTAAAAGCATGTGTAACCACCTTTGTGATGTAATCTGAGTGAAAACTATAATTCCTCTGATTTACCTTTGGTGAGTTTTGATGGGATATTTGCATACTCCTTGCATTTTAAGGATGGGATTTGGAGTTTTTAATTCATTTTCTCTTGAGGTCAAAAGAGTGTCAAGACTTGTTGGTGATAGCATTCAAAAGATGTTTTTTATTATGTTTTTGAGATGAGATCACTTGAATTACAAGTGAACAATTTAGCTTTACTTTGTGAGATTGAATTTTCTATGTATATTTTTAGAGGTTGGAAGAACAGTATTTTTGGTCTCTATATAAATCTGAGAATTAAAGTGAATGCTACTCAACCTCTCTCTTAGTTCACTGTCACAAAAGTAAAAAAAACCCAAAAACCTGCACAGAGTTTGGGCTAGTCATTTGAGCTTTAAAAAAAAAATAGGAAAGTAGTCTCCCCAATGCTTAATACACATACTTTGAATTTTGGTGCAGCAGGGGGGTTGGACTAGGTGATTTTTGAAGGTCCCTTCCACCAGTCGAAACCATTCTCTGAAAACTGTTTGTTTATTCAAGTAGCTGTGAAGTAGATGTTTTGTATTTTTTTTAAAGGTTTTTTTTTTATTTAGATGGCATTAGGATTAATAGATCTGTGAATATCTATGTGATATCTGTAGGATTAGCTGTGTAGTATCCAACTTTTCTTCTGAGAGGATGGTGTTTGGACAAGGGTTTTGTCTGCAGCCTTTTGTTTTGTGGCACTTACTGTTGTCAGTATTTAGATTTTTCTACACGTGCAGTTATTCCTTCATGTTTTGTTTATGGTAGTTAGGACTGCGGTCTTGTGTATGAGAAAGCAGGTAAAGTATCTGTGTTGTCTTATGTTTGCAAAATAAAAAAAAAATACCCAGGGGTCAGTAGAAAGTGTTTGGTGCACTACAGAATGCAGATTTCCTGTGTCCCACAAAGAATTTTTAGCTGCAGAGTCATTGGTACACAGAAAATGTTGTCTCTGCCTTGTGTCAGTTCAGCTGTGGGTAAGGCCTGGATCCCGTGGGTACCAGCCTAACTCAGTCCCTCATTTGCTCTCTGGGAGAGGCATTGGAAGGCTTTCTCTGAGACTAGCAGAGCATGACATGATGTCATGCATGTAAGCAAAGGATGAGAGGTTAGCTCTAATTCCCTGACTCTTTAGTGCTCCAGGTTTAATTTTAAGCTTTAATGTAGTTCTTTTCATGGAACTTATGTTTCTTTGGAATGTTTTTTTTTTAGTATTTTATGCTACTTCCTAGGAAATAGTGATGTGCTCTGTGCTATACAAAACCCAATTTAATGAAGTTGTTGTATATGTGGTGATAATCTGGGTGTTGAGACTGAGTGTGATTACTTGAACAATGCAAGTCACCAGTTAATGATTCCAGATGAAGTTGTGAAGTTAAGGATATGGTCCATGGATAAATGTGGCTATAACCAATTGCTACAAATTATACAATTCGTTCAAACTCCCATTTCCTATTTTAGGGAGAAGTATGTCTTGCTCTCATTTCTGAATTTGCAGATTAAGAGAACTTTTAAGTGTAACTGCTGGAGAGAGTGAAGTTGTATTGCTAGCCTTTAAACCAACATTTTTAATTTCTTAAAAAACAAACAGAACTGTAAAATCCAAATTCTGAAACCGTGACTAACTCTGTGTGCATAAATTAGAATGATACAAGTAAAATATGTCTTAAGAATGTTCCAAGTATAAATTGAGTTCTTAAGGACACAAAATTTACATATATGTGGAACTTCTTAGATATATTACACACATATATATTCTATATACATATTACTTTATATATATAAATAAAAGGTTCTACAGGCATGCAAAAATGTATGCTTATGTGTGTATATGTATAAACCACATAGTCAGTGGGCTATTATAATAAGTGTGAGGCCAAAGAATTAAACTGACTATGTGAACAAACAAAATCCTTTTATTTTCCCATCAAGCTAAAAATATGTCAACTAACTCCCTTCTTTTCTCTCACTAGAAATGACTACCCCAAACAAGACCCCACCTGGTGCTGATCCAAAGCAGTTAGAGAGGACGGGTACTGTTAGAGAAATAGGCTCACAAGCAGTTTGGTCTCTTTCATCCTGTAAGCCAGGTAAAATCACAACAATGATGTAAAAGGTTGATTGTACATTTATGTTCTGAGAGGAAGACATCCACAGCAATAGAACTGCTGTTGTGTAGGCTGTAGTCACTACAAATAATTTTGGCCTTCTCTATATGTGATACAGTATGAAAGTTATAACTGTATCAGAAATCCTACTATGAGGAGCTATCTCATTGGAACTAAACAGAACTCTTACCTCTTTTATTTTTTTTTTCTTTTTTCCTTGCACACTGAACAAACTAAACAAACACTGAACAAACTAAACAATCACAGCTGGCACTCTAATTTGTTTCTGTGCTTTGGCATTTTGTCTGTCTTTCATTTTTAACTAAGGATGACCATGCAGCTGGGTGACCTGAATGTTCTGTCTGAACTTTGTATGGGCTTAGCCATTACAAGATGGCCCTAAAAGCCTGCAAGTAAAATGAACCCATTATCCTGAGGTGTAGTTAGTGATACCTGCTCAAAATATCAGAAAATGGGTATTCTTTCCCTTTGGGGTGGTTGAGTTGCTATTTCAGAAATATCTGTTGGGAATTGATCTGCTGTCTTGCTGCAGCCTAGGGTCAATGATCCCTTTATGTCACAATATTATGCCCAGGCTAAATGACTTTGATCTGATACCCTGGGATATTGCAGAAAAATACCATATAGTTTTGTTGCTTAAACAGGCTGAAGGAAATTTTTTATTGCAGATTAAACTTCAGCTGTTGTATTAGAACTGCAACTAATGTGGACAATCAGTAAAAGGATGTGATTAGTGAAAGGATGGATAACGGGGCAGTGGCAAATACAGATTTGGAGTTGTTTCTTTAGATGGGATGGCATTAACTTCTAGGAATACTGTTTTTGCCACCTGCTGCTTGTTCTATCTAGTAACTTGAAAAAAAATATATTTCGGAAGATTACTTGAAAAGAAAATTTCACATTTGACTAAGATTTTATTTTAAATGAATGGTCTCTGCTAATGATTTTTCTTTAGTTAAGCAGTTAAATTACAGAGTAGGTGGAAAAGTCTAAATGTTAGTTGTTCTGGCAATCAATATGAATTACTTCTTAACCACTTGAAATTCCAGAACATGTTGACATGGTTTCACACCCCACAGACCTCAACAGTATTGAGCTTTTGCAGACTCCCCTATTTCAGTTCTGTGTTAGAAAAGCATAGGTGAAACTTGGATATCTAGAAATATTTCCTAATATGTTATAACTTGGGAGACGTTAATTTTTAACAGTTGAAGAAAAGCTACATTTGCATCACAGAAATGGGATATTCAAGATTATCACATTTTCTTTTTCTTAGGGTTTGGAGTGGATCAGTTACGAGATGATAATCTAGAAACTTACTGGCAGTCAGATGGATCACAGCCTCATTTGGTGAACATCCAATTTAGGTATTAAAATATAGTCTCTATGGGTTGGGGGGCTTTGTGTAACTTCATATTGATTACTGCTCACCAAGATAGGAATTCTGGAAGTGCAAGAACTCCTGCGTTAGTTCTGTTACCCAACTGGTAAGAAGTCAGATAGCATTTATAAAAATGAGATTTTCAAATGTTATGCTTATTAAATGCCTAAATAAGCAACAAAAAGGAATGTTTAATGGTATGTCAGGTGTGACAGCATCACATTTACTCATGTAAGGTGACTTATGTCCCGATTTTGTGTCTTTGAGTGTTATTTGGAGGGTAGATGAGTGCTGTTAAAGTACTCTTGTATAATCCCAGTTAGAGAAGCTGAGTTAGAGAACTTTTTTTATTCTGTCCTTTGTAGGGTGCTTTCAGTATTTTCTCTTTAACCAAAGTTGAGACGAGATGTTTGTCACCTTGTTTACTTTCTTGAGAAGGCCTTGGCCTAATAAGGGAGCCCACATTTGAAAAGCTAAACTTAAGCTTTCTTACATACAAGTGCTTATTTGGCATCTGTTTCTTGGTATACTGACATTTCTGAAGGTAGGTGAAAGAGAATGGTGAAAATCAACTGTGTGCACAATGTAATGTGGAAGATCACCTAGTTCTTTAACAGCAAGTTTCTTATGAATCACTAGGCACACTTATATTCATTTTCATTTAAATACTTATTATTGCAAGCTAGCAACAAACTCATCCTGAATATTTTTCTTTATGATGCTTACATAGTTTGTTTTCCTTCTTGGCAGAAGAAAAACAACAGTGAAGACCTTATGTATTTATGCAGACTACAAATCTGATGAAAGTTACACTCCAAGCAAAATCTCTGTCAGAGTAGGAAATAATTTTCATAATCTCCAGGAAATCCGGGTAGGTCAATGATGCTCTGCTTTCTGTCCTAAGGCAGTTCTCTCTTGTTAGGACATCTGATGTAATAAAGTGGTTTTTGGAGGTAAAATGTGATATTGTGCTTGAAGGTGGAAGATAGCTGCATTTATTTGATGTTTGCTTTTAGTTTTTGTCTTGTGAATTCAGTAGACTGGTTTATGTTTGTTTTTTTTATTGGACTGTTACCAAACATCATTATAATTGAATATGTTCATAAATTAAGTTTTACTTTTGAGTATAGTTTTTAATCTTTCTTTTTAATACTGGACAGTCACTGAGATGTAAAAATTTTGGATGGGATGCAGTTTTTTAACAATATGAAGCAAAATCCAATTTTCGGTTCTGCAGATATGCTTAAGACTTTGAATCAGAGACAGAGTTGGAGTGTTTTGTTAGTTTTATTATTTATAAAATAATGAAATCCAGTATTTTTTTATGGTGGTGCTTCTAGCCAGAACTGTAATAAGATTTGAGTTGCTTTAAGTGCTTAGTTTTGCTTTCCTTTTGGTAAACAGTAAAAGCAGATTTGAAATTATCTTGGTAGAAGTCCACCTTGGAGACTGATCAGGTTACTCATAAGCAGGTATTTTGCTCATTTTTAGTCAGGGTAGCCTCATGTTTCAAATTCCACTTCTCTGGATCTCAGCATTTACTGGGTGGTATTTTGGGAATGTTTAACTTACTGGCCTTAAATGGCAGGTATTACAATAACAGAAGGATTGGGATGATGAGAAAAGGGTGGTGCTAAATGGTGGCTTGAATTTTTACTTCTGGGATTTTTATTGTTTTCACTTTGGTTTTCGGTCCCAACAATTCAAAGTCCCAATAGCAAGTTGTAAGTATTAGGCTGTAAATGGTGTGGGAGTAAAAAAAGTGTAGTAGATATGTCTGTTAGCATTATGTATCTATCTACATCCTTTTAATGATTTGTGGTGTTCTCTCAACATATATGTTTTGACTTACACTTTTATCCTAAATTTTAAATTGAAGGGTCTTGACGTGTTCTATTTTCCTTTAATTTACTTAATTAAATATTCTTTTGGAAGAAATTAGTCACCACATTATTTTGACTTTCATCAGCTGCAAATTCTGCCTTTCAATCTTCCTAATTGCATCGTAGCAATTTGGGAATTGCACAGTATATGAAGAATGGCACCTGGATCTTTTCCCTGCTAGGCTGCGGGTCAGTTTCCCGAGTGTCCACTAGATGTCATTGTTGTCCTTAATGATCAGTTTGATTTTTGCACTTCTACTTGCCCATTCAATAACTGAGTGATTATTATCCTTTTTGTAATCATGCTTGGTACAGCAGCATACGTATAGCTGCCTAAGTTTCTCATACAGTGGTAGACTCCTCTCTTGAGGGTATGTGTATTATTAACATATTAAAGGTCTATAAAGCAATAAAATGTATAACAAGTGTATTAGTTTTCTCCAGTGTCTCAGGCAGTATTTCTTTAGCTCTTTTCTTGTCAAACACGAGATTCTATGCATAAATTTATGTAGTTAAAAATGGTACTTCTAAATGAAACAAGTTACTAGGTTTTTTTATGGTATGTGAATGTGACTATAATATGATGCATGACAGTAATTCTTATGCATACCACATGCTCATGTGCCTTTTTTACTTCCAAATTTAGGAGAAAATACGGTCACACTTCTTATTAATGAGATACAATACTTTGATGCTGTAAAATGCTTGTGACTGTCAGCACCATGATGTTACGTGTTGTTATCAATTTTCATATTTCCTAAACTGCTTGATACTGTTTCTTAAATTTTCCTTCAGTCCTGATACTTTCTCCTTTCTTCAGCTTCTCTGACACATGGGGAGGTTATTAAAGCAGTCTGAACTGTTACGAGCTCTTTACAGAAATCTGCTTAATTATACAATGATTCCATTGGCTTCAGTACTGATTAACTGGGTGGAAAATCAGGCTAAAGCATTTTATATTTTTCCATGGATGCTTACCCAACTCATAGAGTCTAATGAGTGTGTTTTCTTTCCTAATGGTCTAATTTTCAACACAATGCAATATGCTGTTAGGCTAAATTTTGTCTCAAATGTAAGATTAGCAATAGTCTGTATTCTAGTATGTAGGCGTATCTTTTTTGGAACCCAAGATGAAATTATTTTCTGAATAATTCTTCCCCCTCATTTGTACACCGTTGTAAGGGATTGTGGTGGGAACAGCCATCAGAATCTGGCAGGACTATTCCCGTGTTCACTGCAGTTGAGGGGTGTGCAGTCAGCCTCCTCCTATGACTTAAGTGCCTTTGTAGCACAGCTGTCAGGCTTGGAGAGCAAATGTTTTTTTCATTTCCAATCACAGAGTTTTCCCACATGATGGTACAAACAGTCTGGATGGACAAGATAGTCTGTAGAGGCATTTTTGGAACAGCATCCAGACTCCTCAGGATTTAAGTTATTACACTTCTTTATGACATGAAAATAACCCACTGCAAAAGGTATGAGCAAAGTACTGTCTGTGAGAGATCTCTGGTCTCTTCAAGTGATGGTCATCTGCTTATTGCATTTGTACTTCTCTGAGACATTTAGATCTTCAGCAGTTCATGTTGCTGTGAAAATATTAAGTGTTTTGATGCTAAATGCACATAGTATTTCAGGGCATAGTCTCTATCCATATATAACATATATATATATACACACCTCGTAGTTAGAGTGGTTTTTGCTGTCAGCCTATAATGTAGACTCAGGTGAACGCCCTGTAATCTTAAAACATCTTTGATGGCAACAGTGAGAGGTCTTTGTTTTAGGTTTTTGTTGGGGTCTTTTGTTTGTTTGCTTTTCCTTTGGATTGCTGTCTGGTTTGTTTTCTGTCCCTCTTGTCCTTGCCTGGTGTTTTGTAACCAGGTGCAAGCACAGCAGCCTCCCTGATGGGGTGGGGTTGTGACTGAGCACCACGGACAGGGCTCCTTCTTCGCTGAAGGGATTCTGCACTAGAGAGATGAATTACCAACTGGAGGAATGCCCAAGCTGGGGAGCTTTTCCAAGAGATAGTTAAGGAAGAGTGACCCTACTGTAATGCCTTTACTCCTGCAGTGCCCAGTGACTGTAGTGAAAAAGCTGGACTTAGACGTTTTCTGAAAGCCAGCAGTGAGCAATCTTCACCTGTTTCCTGTACATGGAGTAAACTTGGTGCTGAGGAGTGAGGACATGCTGGCTTGTCATAAGGCTGTTGCAAGGTACTCAATCAAGGAAATGTATTCTTGTGAGTCTCAAATATCTCTGAGCTACATTTTAAACTGCTTGCCACTGAAGGTAGAGTACTGAGTTGTTACTGCTTTAGATTCCTGACTAGACTTCAGGTACTTTGGTTAGAAACCATTCCTCTGTATTCTTTCTTCTATTCAAGAAAAGAGGCATTTCTGACCCCTAATTATTCCTTGGGTTTACAATGTCAATTAACAGTAGTCTGCTTTCTGCGAACTACTCTTGATGCTAAGAAAAGACTGAGTAAACTTTAGTTTTATAGAATTTCAGCTGTAGTCTTTCCTGTCTGCCTCTAAGATGTTCCATAGACACAATCATCACACAAGTTGTTAGTTATCTTCCTGTTAATACTGGCTGAGTATGGATTTGTTTCATCAGGATGCACACAGGACCTGTTCCTTATGTCTAAAATGCACTGGTATTGGAAATCTGCAAAGCAGGGGAGTAGAATGCTCCACTTGTATTGGTTAGTTATCAAGCCTTGTGATTGATGTCAAGGGTAGGAATCAAATTTTGGAAAAAGGGTTATTTCCATTTGATGCAGTTGGTACTCCATACATATTTCCACCTTCCAGCAGCGGATATTTTGTGAATCCCCAACTGGGATGTCCACATGAACTCATCTTTACAAAAAGAAGGCGAATTAAACGGTACAACATCACTGTTCCCTGTCAATATCATCGTCACTGTAGGTGATACGACCTTTTCATCAGTCATGTGCTTATGGAAATAACTAATGTATTAGTTATTTCAGTGCTTCAAACTGTGGAAATTATGAACGGGATTACAATTTTCCTGCCCTTTTATACTGTGGAGTGGTAATACATTAGAGCAGAGCTTACTGTGCAGTCATGAGAAATGCAGTTATTGAAATAGCCTGTTATGCATATGAGGTGTGTGTATACAAAAAGGTAAGTCCACATTAGAGCTAGTGGAACAGTGGAAGATTATTTTGGCCTACACACTATAAAATTGTTAAGCATTTTTATCTTACCTTGCTATGAAATGGTATATTAAGAGAAATAAGCATCTCTTTTGTAGAGGAAAACTAAACATGGCTTTTATGCTGTGGTATGTGTTGCAAATTTTTTCTTTTGTATCTGAGCATTCAGAAACAAATCTATGAAGGAACCTTTTCTTGCCACAGAAGGGCTCAATTAGGCAAGGGTACCTTAAAAAGGCCCTGTATTTTTAATACTGTCAGTCTGACTTTAGTTTCTGAAGCAGGGGAAAAGCCATGTGAAACAATATGGCAACAGCTTCTGTGGAAGGCAGCAAGTTGATGAAGTACAGAGCTTTCCTTGAGGGAATTCAAGTACAGCGAGCCTAGGAACTGATTGAAGCACTGAATGTTACATATGTGTGAAAGCCTCTCCTGCAGTTACAACCTTCTTTGTGATGATTCATTTAAGTTCCACCGTGGAAAAGAAATTGGAAAATCACCACCCTCACAGTAATAAACTTCTTAGTAATATCTAATCTAAACTTTATTTTAAAGCTGTTCCCCCTTGTCCTATCACTACATGTCCTTGTAAAATGTCTCTCTTATAGGCTCCCTTAGGTACTGGAAGGCCACAATTAGGTCACACTGCCACCTTCTCTTCCTATAGGGAGTATTTGATTATATTGTTTCATCTCTTTTCTGTGCATGAAGTTCTAGTAGGAGGATGTGAAGAGATTTCCCCAAAATCTTTGTTTGTTAAATATTTTACTTATGTAAAAGTCTTTCTCGTACCAGTGGATTAAAAATTCAAATTTTTAAAACTATATGTTATTAATGCAGTTAAACTGTCCTCCAGCATGATGAGGGAATCTTTCATTGGCTTTAATACTGCTTTCACGACTGTATTCTAATTACAATACTGTAAACACAGTCCAGTCCTTTCTCTTCTGGACCATGAGCAGGTTGCACACAGTGCTGTGTGTGTGAGGGCAAAAGAGCCAGATGTTTGAACTTTTTATATTAGTATTTTTTAAGAAAAGCATGGATAGACTTATGGCCTTACAGCAGATATAGAATGGTGTAGAGCGTATTAGGTGAGCCTATTCTCTGGCACTCTTTTGAAGTTTGTGGGATAATACTCATCTTGTAGGAAAGTGGTTTGTTTGTAGTCTATGCAGGTTATCTCTGCTATTGAACCAGTATCCCAAGTCAAAGTTCACACTGAGTTTTGGCCAGTTTATACCTGACTGAAACTTGCAATTTTGTTGTTCATTTTGGTACCAGATTATAGCTGCTTGACATTTTTTGTTCAAGTGAATTAGTTCTGTGTAGGATTGCCTGGCTTGAACTGGTATAATTTACTTAACAGCTCCCCAGAAAAAGCACCATACACACTTAAGTATAAAGTTCCTTCCCATTAAGAACAGTCCTTAAAACCTATTGTTCCCATTTGTTCATCAGTTTGTTATACTGAGTCAGCTTTTCATGGTGACACTTCAGAAAAGTATGATTTTTAGTGGTGCTCTAATATTGATTCGGTAGATGTTAGTGATTTAATATACTGTGTATACTTCTGTGGTGTTCACAAAGTTTATTGCTTTATGGAATCCATATTTCCTTATTGATTATCTCTGTGATTGTCTACTGTATTTCACACCTCCCAGATTGTTTCAGTAGGCTTTTCAATCTTTTTAGTATCTCTAGAATACCCAAAGCACTTGAAGAAAACTGTGAAAAACTGCTGGTTTCCCTTGATAGTTTCTTACCTTCTCTATATCTCTGAAAGATTTATTCCGGGAAGACTTCAATAATGAAGATCAGTGTAGCAATAGACCAACCCCTTTAGCATTCCTGATTAGTAAAAATGAAGAATCTCTTCTTCACATGAAGATACTCTTATGAAGGGAGTACATGTATGGTGAAGGGAACACATGTATGTGTTAATAAAAGTTCTGTGAGAGTAGGGTCTGTCACTCTTCTCCTCTGCAGATGTTGCCAGTGGCATGGCCATGCTGCTCTTGTACAAAAATTCTAGCTGGAGCTGTGGGAATAGTCTTGGGTTTTTGTCCTGATTTCTTTTTTAACTCTACCAACTTTTTCACCTGATTTAGACTGACACACACATGCACATATTGTGCTTTTGGGTTTTATGAAAGCATTTTATGTAGCCTTTAGCCCTTAGAGCTACATATAGCTTTGTTTCTTTTAAACCATGAGATTTTCTTTCTAATGCCTGGATAGAGCAGAGATGCTGATCTGTCTCCCTCTGATAGCATTACCAAATATTTGGAGCTCTTAGAGCAAATGTCTGTGTTCTCTACCTCCTAGGAATTGGTCCAAATATGTGTATTGATATACAGTAGATCACATGTATCTAAAACAGTAGCCCCCATGCCCTTCACTCCCTGAAATTTCCAGGTTGTAATCAAACTTATGTGCTATCAGGCTGAGGGAAGAAAAGCATGTTTTTCTTTTACATGCTCAAAATGTAGTGAAAATCCCTGTGGACAGTCGTGTTTACAAGGGTAACTGTCTGCATTCAATTGTGGGTTATAAAAGTGCTTGCTTGAATAAATACACAGAGCTATCAGACAGAACAACCAATAGTTCGTTGGACTAATTGACCTTGTCAGTAGAATAGAAACACTTGCAAATAAAATTCCCATTGCCAGCAAAGCTGCAGCTGAAAACCCCTGAAGAAACAGTGTATATCCTCTAACTATCTTGGAATGCAATGATTCAGGCAGCAGACATGTGCAGTGGGAGGGGGCAGGAGGGGGGAATCATTAACCAAGAAAGTTGTACATACTAGCAGTTTTCAGTGGGCTCTTTTTGCAGCATGAGGCTGTATGCATTCCTCAAATCATTAAGTAGTTCACTTTCCATATTCAGAGTTATGTTTTCTACCAATTGTTACTACTTCTACCATCCCTTGGGTCCCCTTGTATGATTTGTTTTGCTGGCCTGCTTTTATTATAATGTAGCCTTTTCAGAAAAGGCGAAGGTGTTTGGCTGGTAACCACAGCATGTTGTAATGAGGGTGGAGTGTGTTTGTCATTCTGCAGCAATGGTTGACTTTTGTGAATGCCAGTGTCTATAACCACACAGGCTGTGGCAGTTTATCTTTTGGAATATATTCGGATTGCCTAACAGTGGAAAAGAATCACAGTAAATATCAGAATATCTGGTCTTCCAATCAAAAGCAAGATGGAACCATTTTTTTACTTTACCCAGTGATGAGTCATGTATCTTCCCATTAAAAAAAGGAAAATATTTCACTCCAGAAATAAGTCTTCACAAGTGAATTAGTCATATATCAGACATTTCCTTTTAAAAGTTTGCATAATGTCACACAGGTGGAAGTAGTATTTCAAAAAAAAAAGCAACAGTGAAAGACACAACAGGCTTCACTGTGTACTATAAAAACATGATTTTATTTTGGTTAGAAAACAAAACAGGAAAAATGGCATTTGGAAAATAAAGTCTGAAAAACGGTCTAGTTAGCTGCTAAATAAACTTCAGAGATGAAGGTTTAAAAAAAGCCTCCAAGATTTGTAAAAGGTGGAGGGAGGGGAATAGTGTATTTCACCTTAAGTAAGGGACAATGTGTAATAAGGGATTTTGTGGTTTTACAGCTCGGTGCATGTGTTTGAAAGCTGTTCTCTCAGCAACGTGGGTGGCAGGTTATGCTACCATATAATGTATTGTAGTTGGCTCTCCACACTTGTCAGGGTTAGCGTTCAACCATTCGGAAAATTTTCCCATTGTTCTATCATGTGAACCAAGGCTAGTGTTGAATTCCCAATAACCTTCTGCAGGAAAAAGAGGTTTAATTAGAAAGTCTGAAATTTGATTACTTCTGTTATTGTCTTAATGCACTTCTCTCTAATTTAGGTGCTTATCTGCAAATGCAATCAATTTTTGCTCAGAAAGATGAAAAGCAAACTTAACTCTGTACTGCAGTTGCTTCCACACTTTAAAAAGAAAACTTGTGTATTCAATTCTGTCTTTCTTCAGCATTAACACTCTATTTCCATCTTAAACATGTTTGCTTTAGATGGATCATAGCTTTTGGCAGCTACTGCATTTTTAGCAAATAATACTGTTTCTAGTAAGAGTTGCAAAAAAAAAAAACTTTGTGTGAGGTCCTTGTAAACTGAACCTTGGGAACGTTATGTTATTTCTGTATTTTCCCTTCTTTTGTGCTTCTTCTCTATTTGTGTCATGGTTATAAATTACATCGTTTGAACTAGAGAATTAAAAACATTTCATTTTGTGATTCCTGTAATTTTAAAAAAGAGAATGTTTGTTTTATGTGTATTTTTTTTTCTTTTTACCTGTTATTTCAGAAGCTGGCACACAGAGAAATAAGCAATTATGGTATTGAAATTCCATTGTGCCAGCACCTCTGGGGCATAATCCAAAAAAACCCAGAAAAATCGCCTGCTGGGTTGTATGCAGTAAGCTTGTGTGAACATCAGTGTCTGCTGTTCACACATCATTTTTTACTGGAAGTTCCTGTTGGAATAAAGGTTCTGTGTTTGGAGAGTGTACTGGGATACTTGTTGGTCAATGGTTTTTCAAAGTTTGTAGGGATTTCTAATTACAGTTTACCAGTGTAGGCTCACTAGATATTTCTTGCAGATAATCATTAATGTTTCAGAAGTAAGAGAAAAAAGCAGGGATTTGGCAACATAAAAACTGTAACAAGAAAGATCTTGGTGCCTGCTCTTCTCTTCATTTAAGCATTCTCTTGAAGAGTGAACATGGGAGTGAGGAATAAGGTGGGTGGATGGAGGGGGAGGTGGCAGCATGACAGAAGACACTCACATACTTAGTTTCTCTACTTCAATATTTAACCCCTTCCCTTCCTTCCTTCCTCCTTTTTTAATGCAAGTGTGGTGTCTAGTTGACATTTTAACGTTGCCTCCAACGTTACAGCCTATAGTGGGTGTCAGTGTCATGCTCACCTAGAACATCTTCGTGGTTCTCAGTCAGGTGAACTCCCTCAGCTGATGGAAATTCATTTGAACTGTGGTTTACAAAATGGGATACTGTTCACTTGCAAACCAGAGCACGTAGCAACATCTATTTTATCTCTTGTGTTTGATCTCTGCACTTGGATAGAAGGATGGAGACCCTGGTAGGCAAACTGTTTAATGCATTTTTTTTATTTGGGTGTTTGAAGGGGTTCCTGGTCACATAAGGCTTCAAGCTTTGAAGTAGGGGAAATGAATATATTTTTTGTCTTCGTTGGCTTGCTGTATCATTTTTTGGCTTTTGGGGAGGTGGATTCTAGACACCTGACTTTACAGTTATTTAGCAGAGCAAGGAGGTTGGTAACATGGAAGAAACTGTCTGGAACAAGGGACATTTCTTTGATCTCAAGAAGGCAGCATGTTAGGAAGGAGGTCTTGGTAAAGGGCAGCAGACCTGTATTTGGAAGGGAAATTATACTTTTCTGTAGTAAAGGGGCCTGTGTAGTGCATATAAATAGTTAAATAAAGGGCTATTTCTCTATGCCATTTTTCTTCTTCTTCTACCCTATCACATTCTACAGTCATGCTCTTTCCTATTCTATAAGTTCTGAAGGCCTGAGTAATCCAAAATTATCTCCTCTGGTTTTGTATTCCAAATGTGAAAACATTGTGGGAGTCACACCACCATCTTTTGCTTGAAGGATGTTAAACAGACTTGTGTCACAACTGACAGTAAGATGCTGCTCACTCCCTCCTGCTTTCCTCTTTCTGGAGAGGTTGCTCACCATTGGGAAACTTCTTGTCTTTAAGCTACTTTTTTCTACTCTGTGAAATAGGATTGGGAGGATAAAGTCAGTGAATTATAAACAATAATCTTTGATTTATCTGATTTCATAGACTTAATTGTGGAGAGTAATCCTTGGAGGGAGCACTAGATAATTTCAAACATTAAGAAGTGCCAAATACATGCAGCAAGGTCAAGTCCAAGATTTGATACTATGCTACTAACATGGTATCAAATTCCTCCAAAAGTAAAGCCAACAGTCAACATTTAATTTGGTTTAAGCATAAGAAAAGATATGAAAGGAATGGGAATTTTCTAGGATACCTAAGAAAGTTTTATGCTGTCATCTCAACTGCTGCTGGTCAGCTGGCACAGCACACCTTATTTTCTCTTTCACTTAAACAACTTGTAGGCACCAGCAGCTGGAAACATCCTGTGACTGTGTTCACCACCCTTTGCCAAACCAATGGTTTGGTAGTGGGGTGGAGGGAGGAAGTGGCCCCAATTTAGAAGAAATTAGGAGCCAATTGGCCCACCACTTATTATTCTCTGTATGTGTGGCTTCCATGTTATAATACTTTTATTTGCATCTGTACGAATGCAGTCACACTTGGCTATTTCCAGTACATACTGCCTTGTGGCAAAGTTATCAGGTGTTGCTATTAATTAGGATTAAAAAAAAACCACAAAACAAATCCAATAAATACACTGGATGTGCCATGCTTTATCAAGTCAGCACCAAAAAAATCCAATCAAAAGTTCCCATAAATTCAGGTAGAAATAAAGGAACCAAGGGTATTTTGTGTAGGCATATGGGGGGATTTTATAATTACAATCAGCCTTTTTTTTGTTGTTTTTTTTTTTCTCATTCTTGAAGCCTAACGTTCTAGTGGAAAGCTGAGATTATTCATGGCGTCACTAGGAAAGTAGTTCTGGAGAATCATTCTGTTGATGAAGTAAATTAAAGCAATCCTCAGTGTTCAGAAGAAAATGCTACCTGGCAGGTGGTAGAGATCTAGAACAAATCCAGGGTTCTTGAGCAAGAGGCTCGGTTGCTTCAGAGCTGCCATCATGGCAGTTCTTTCCAGAGTGTGGTCTTGCTCCCTTGATTACTGAAATGTTGTTTTGGTCAGGGATCACGTGTCTGCGTGTAGCTTTGATGGGAATGCTGCTACACAGGGTATAAATTCAGTTCTTTGCTAAGTTTTATTGGGTGGGAAGGGATTGAATGTGGTGTTATCCTGTTCCTTATCTCAAGTAGTGCATGGAAATGTTTCTATAGATATGAAGTATAAATTTATTTCTTTCTGAGGGCTGTTCTCTGTCTTAATCTGTCATAAGATAACCGAGATCATGTGTTTGAGTCGGAAAAACCTTTCCCAGGATTTTTCCATTTTCTGTGCAAGCACACAGGAGAGGGTGGAGTGAGAATAATAATGTAGCATATGTGTCTGGCTTGAGGGCCTGTGCTCTCCAGCTGCCTTCATCCAATTTCTAAAGTAGGTTTATCTAACAGTCCTATTTTATTTCAGAATTAATTCTGTAGTTCTGTCTCATGTTAAAGGAATGTTAACAAATGCAGGTTTTGTTGAAGCTTTTTATGAATTCTGTTCTCACAGTTTTTAAGTGAATCATGAGGCCTAGCCCCTAATACTTCTTTTTTAATTATTGTTTTTTTCTCCCCCTGTATCTATCGGACATCAAGTTCAACTGTGGCTATGAAGGATTTTTTTGGATTATTTCTACTAGCAAATGCAGAAAACCCTAATGTGTTTCTCTTAGCCGAGATGAATTTGTTACCTCTTAGTAAGATGGTGTTGCTAAGCATTATTAGTAAGGTAAAAATCAAATCATGTTTTTGTTGGGTTTTTTTTTTTTTTGGTTGTTTCAAAAAGAGTTGCAATTCCATACCAGGAGAAATGATGTAGTAAAATTTTGAAGTAGAGTTCCCTCTGCTTGAACAGGTCTCTGTTGTGATTATGATGGTCACCATATATAAAAGAGGTTTTCATAAATCAGGTTTCAGTAAATCCAGCACTGCTAGGGTAGGAACTTCTCTTGTGGAATTATTGGACTTTCTTCTTTTCTTTATACTGTCACAAGGCATTAAAGATTTACTTGCATAGCAGAAATAAATTAAGCAGAGGCGCATATATAGCCACAGGACTTGTAGATATACAGTAAGTCACATAGACTTGCAATCCAATTCCATCTGCTTATTGTTGACTGCGCTTTGTTAAGCAGTAAGATGACACCCCACAGTAGCTCTAGACTTAGGACATAGCAGGCCTGCTGGTAAACAAGTTTTTAATTATCTCTTTCTCGTGCTTTGTTTTTTTTCCCCTGCCCCCTCATTTTTCAGGAGCATTCTTGGATGTAATTTTATTTTGATTCTTATACAGTTCATGCTGAAGAGCTCATGTTCTTGGTCTGTAGGATGTAGCGCTAAGGCTATTCCAGATGCTGTTTGTAGCAGAAGTGCTGTTGCAGTGAGGGAGTTGTTAGCCCAACAGTGTACAGCACCACAGAATACCTTCTTAAACTGTACATTCTTTGAGTAAAGGGTGACTTGAGGAACCTTTGACTCCCCGAAAGAAGTCAAGAAATAAAATTCATCTGGATTGAAAAAAGCAGAGTCTAGAGTCTGACCTCTTCATAAAACAACAGAAAAAAGCCTTGCTTTTTTTTTTTTTTTTTTTTTGACATGCTTTCTTATTGATTTGTAAGAAAACACAAGCAAGGTAAAAACTCTACTGCATTTCTTAAAGACCATTAAAGAAGTTCTGTTTAGATGTAAAATTAAATGCTTCCATTGGGCAACAGACCTGATTCCAGCTTTGTAAATTTATGGAAGTGTATTCTGGCTCACATAAAACTACCCAGCTGAACCTCTGACAGATAGCCTCATATTTCTTCCCTTTTAAAGTTCATTGCTATGAAAATATATCTCCAGTGAGACATGTTTATGAATTTGGGATCTTTCTTAGATGAGACTCTGCATTGCATTTTAAATTTGCACAAATAGTTTTCACAACAGTCTCTTGCATTTGTTTCCAAAGAGTAAATATTCCTTGAGCTGAGCATTACACTCTGGATCCTGTGGAATGTTACTCTGCATTTGCTTGTTGAAACCTGGTGTGCTACAACACACTTGAGTAATCTTGAAGTTTATCAGGTTTTGCCCC